>CM053608.1:7955029-7987117 GCA_028646535.1 Procyon lotor
CGGAGGAGGAAGGAGGGGGTGTCTCCAGAGCTGCCTCCTGTGGGGTCCCCGCTTGAACTAGGGCAGCCCTATATGCCCTGAGACTATATGTCTCAGTTCCTATAGTCCAAGGTAGGCCTATGCGGTGTAGTGAGGCTCCTTCTCTGCTGCCGGCTTCTCTGCCCCGATACCTGGGAGCTCTGCTGCACTCAGGCTCCCCTGGTCCCTTGGTGACCCCACGGGTCCTGAAACCACCCTGTTCCCGCAGAGCTAAACCCCCGGTTAGCCTCCGAAGTGATGTCCCTCAGTGGAGCGGACTAGAAGTTCCAGATTTTGTGCTCGGTGGCTCTGCGGCTGCTGGGAGCCGGCCCCTCCTCCCAGGGTCTCTCTTCCTGTCACTTTAAATTCACTTTTTCCACTCCTACCTTTCTGAAAGTGGTCGATTTTCTGCTCCTAGAATTGCTGTTCTTATTCTCTTCTCTCTCCTGTTGTGTTTGCTGGCTTTAGAGTGTTTTTCTGCCTCTTTAGCTGGACTTCTGGGACCTGGTGCTTTCTGTACGTCCTATACCTCCGCCATCTTGCCAGATCTCCCCAGCTTGCATTCTTGGGGACTCTTTCAAAGTATGTTCATTTTCTATTGCTTTGTAATAAATCACCACAAATTTAAGAACTTTGAACAACATCCATTTATTAACTCATAGTTCTGTGGGTCAGTTACAACTGGGTTCTCTGCTTAGGATCTCAGAGGACAAAAATTAGGTGGTCAACTGGGCTAAGTTGGAAGTTCTGGAAACAATGCTTCCATGCTCATCCAGACTATTGGCAGAGTTCAGGCTCCTGAGGTTGCAGGAGTGAGATCCCTGTTTTCTTGCCAGCTGCTGGACAGGCACACTCTCTGCTCCTGAAGGAAACACCCAGGTCCTTGCTCCATGGTTCGTTCCATCTCAACTCTAAAGAGCTTCCGTCATGTTCCCTCTCCTTTTAATCTCTCTTCCTCTTCCACCACCACCTGGAGAAAACAGTGTGTTTAAAGGTCTCATATGATTAGCTGGGGCTCTCCCACACAATCTCCTTTCTGATTAATTCAAGGTCAGCTGATTAGTAACCTTATGAACATCTGCAAACCCTCTTTCTCCATGTAGTGCAACATAGTCATGGGTGTCACACAAGAGGATGAAAGTCATGGAGGTCTGCCAACCCCACCAAGCTGTAAAATGATGTTGCCATATTCTTTCCTGTTGCCGAAGAGCCCTGACCTCAGGATGTATGGGGGAGACATGTCTAGTTTAAATTGTGGCAGAAATGTGGTGGAATTTGGCACTTTTGTCAACTCTTTTATTTTCAATCAAATATCCTTTTCATGGAGGAAAAACGAACATGTAAGGAAAGTTCTTAGATAGTTTTCCATTCATCTTTCAAGGTTATAAGCATGTGGAAGGCTTACTTATGCCCATAAAGACTTTGGCAGCATTACTGACTTGACCTAGATGGGAAGACAAACTTGAAAAGAGTAAGAAAAATTCCTCTGAGGGTGTGTATACTATGCATAAATCCTTTTTTTCTTTCCCTGGACCCAGTATTCTTACATTTGCTACATTTTAAAAGAGTCATGTCATTCCACAAAAAGTACAAATACTTATTTGAAGGGATAGGAAGTAGAGATGGTGTCAGAATGTAGTTTAGAAACAATAACTCAAATGTTTATAAGTGAAATTTACTGTACTAATGCTATTCACTTTTCCAACATGGCTGTAACATGTTGATTCATTGAGGGAAGAAATGGTGTTTGTTTATATTCTCTCTCACTGAGTCATTGTATCCACTCTGAAATTGGACAGTCATGTGAGTGGGCAGTGGGAAAGGGAAGGATGAGTACAGAGTGCAGCAGAACAAGGAAATAGTTTCTTATACAATATCCTTGGAATCAGTGGCTGATACAGTATAGCCAGTTGTGTGCAAACAGGATAAATACAGGAGGCAACACATTCATAATGCTTTGGGCAGAGCTCTGGGCTCTAGCATTGGGCAGGGCACTGTTAAGGTGTTGCTGGGATTTTTCAAAATTGTTCCAGTCCTTTCAGACTATGAAAGGAGCTCTTCCCTTTCACTGAGGTTGCTTAACTTCATTTAGGAAGAGTGTTAAGACCTTTCTCATAATCTGTGAATCCTAGCTAATGGATGAATGCAAATATTGTTATCATTTCCCATTGACAGGGGACTCCATTGTTACAATGGAGAGAAGTGTTAATCCTTTAGTAATTAATGCCTTATTGGGGTCTTCATAGGTCAAGGATATAGTTGGATTTTGGTAAATTAACTTTGAAGTCCTTCCCTTAACTCTCATTTCTCTCTCTCTCTCTCTTTCTCTCTTTTAATAACCATTGCCTATAACTTTGTTCTTTTTCATTTACCGATGATCTAAGACCTAGTTCATATGCTGAAATGAAACTAAACTGGACAAAAGGTGAATATGAAAGACACCTGGCTCTTTCTGTAATACTTCACAACAAATCATGTAGAAAAATCCAACACAGAGAAATTACTATGGTCATGTGGTAAAGATTAACCACCGGTATGATAATTTGCAATTATTATATTTGGTCTCTTCAAGAGTGATCGGGAGGAATGTTTCTTCTAAATTCTGCCACTGACAACATGCATTTTAAATCCAAATGGAAGCTGGAGCCTAATGTGTTGCATTAGCTAACGAGCTCATCGATTCATGAATATTTGCTTTGTTAAGGATTGTGTAACATAGAAGAAAAACATGATATATATTTTTCTGTCTTGGTTGCAAAGTACAGTTGGGGAGTGTGAAACCAGTGAAGAACCTGATGGTGTGTTTCAGTCCCTGAGTGTTAAGTGTGGCTCGGAGATGAGAGACAGGTGTCTGGAAAGATGCCCAAGGTGAGTGGACATGAAACAAGCTCACTGAGGAGTGGAATCTGAGTGGGTGGAGGTGATATAGGGTGAGCATAGGAGGCCAGGAAATGGCAAGAGTGAAGGCAGCATCACAACAGCATAGTCATAACTAATAACCATATGTGTGTATTGGTGGCTCAGAAAATAGTGATGAGCAATGTGGGCTTTGCACACAGGCAGAGCTTGGTTTAAATCCACACCATCCTTATGAAATGCGCTTGGGCATACTATTTAACCATCTTGGGCTTCAGTTTCCTCACCTATAAAATGAGAATAAAACTAATAACTGCCTAAAGGTTGTGAGGAGGATTGAGTGAGAAAATATCTAGAAAGCACTTAATACATGTCTGGCATGTGGTAAACATTTAATATCATTTAGCTTAGATTATTGTTATCATGATGATGATTTAAAAATAGTCATGAGAATGATCAACCAAGAGCTCCGTTTAGCACATGAATAGAATAAGAATATCCTACAACTATTGGTGTTTACTGCATGCTAGACATTCTTTGGGAACACCTGACCTCTATTACCTTCTTTACTACTCACACTGATACTATGGAGTGGGTAGCATTATTATCCCCATTTTACATGTGGGGTAAGGAGAGGTGTGAGAACTTGTAAAAGGTCAAACAGTGTGTAAGAGACAGGGCTGGGATTTCAACCCAGGCAGTCTGGTGCTGGAATCTGGCTTTTGGTCACTATTCTGTACCACCTAGAACTTTCACTCCATGATTCGGATCTGTTATCTTTTTTTTCTTATTTTTTTAAAAAAAATAGTTGGGACTCTTAACAAGTAAGTTATACTGCTTCTTAGGGAACAGGGGAGCAATCATTTATCAACCTGTTGCCTACACTGGGTGTATTAAGCAACCCCAGATTGTGGGGCACCAACCTCAACCTCAACCCTTACTAAAAATGTCTATCCTTTATTAACTATACTAATGAGTGGTAATAGGTTCAAACATTTTTAAGAATTACTAACTTTGTTTCAGATTAAGAATTTACTTTAGGAGATACAGAATTTTCTTCAAAAAATTTTTTAAAGAATTTTAAGAAGGGGCAGTGAAGGAAATAGAGTAATATACACTAATTCTACAAGGCTCATGAATCTGTAGAAAGTCTGCTGTTTTATTGCTTGTGTTAGAAAAGCTTCAGCACACCCGATTAATGAACATATATGCCAAGCATTTATCATGTGCTGGCCATTGAGAAAGGCAAGATAGTTTCTGATTCTCAAGGAGTGGCTGATGTAGTTGGAGGTACAGAATAGTAGAAGGGAGTTTGGCATCTGAGCTTATATAAACCCAGAACTGAGGCAGAAGGTCATGACTTATGAGCTGTGTTCTCTAGGCTTTGATGTTTCTCAAGTTTTGGTTTCTTTAGAGAAAAGATGGGGATAAAACCACCTACCTCCCAGGGTTGTTAGAAGTAAATACATGGAAGGAATATCTGCAAAGCAACTGGTACCATTCTTGGAATGTAGAGGTTCTTGTTAAACAGTATCTATCCTGATCACCATTACTACCATTTTGACATACATACATGCATACATAAGAACAACCAGCCAGAGGAGCCTGGGTGGCTCAGTTGGTTAAGCATCTGACTCTTCATTTCAGCTCAGATCATGGTCTCAGAGTTGTGAGATGGAGCCCCACATCAGGCTCCCGTTGTGTGTGAACACTCCCATGTTCAACCCGGGAGTCTGCTAGAGATTCTCTCTCCTTCTCCCTCTGCCCCTCCCCCTGCTCGTGCACTCTCTGTCTCTGTCTTTCTCTCATATACATAAATAAATCTTAAAAAAAAAAAAAAGAGGGAAGAGTAAGCAACCATGATAAGTACATCAAACTAGAGGTGCAAACAATAATTAGGCATTCAGGTTACAGGGGCAAGATCAATGGAAGAGAATGTTGAGAGGTGATTTTCTAAAAGGGGTGGAATTTGATGCTCTCCTGAATGGTTTCTAAAAACCCCTAATTTGTTAGGATTAAAAGGGTCCTGAGGTCAAATACATTTAGGCACCACTGGCTAAGAAAGGTTAAACAGGTTTCTTCACTGTGTGACTTCTCAGAGCCTTTTTTATGACAATCACATAATCATTCTCCAAATGAAAGATTCAGTATGTAGTGTTCCAAACTTATTTATCTTTTTGTTCTTTCATGGAGCCCTCATGGGCTGGGGTGGTGGAGCAAACTTGGTGAAATGTGAAGTGAGACCTCATCCAGAAGGATGGATGGGCAGGTGGCAGACAGAGGTGAGGCAAAAAGCATAGAAGGAGGAGAGACAGGAGTGTGGTGAACCACTGACCCAGGCTGAAAGGGTAGACTGGGGACACACTAGGGAGAGAACTGTTTTGTAGAAATGAGGAATGAGTGGAAGGTTTATTTTATTTTTAGAAGTTTTGTTTTCTTAAGAAAGATGAATCAGACTGATGGTCCAAAATGGCCCAAATGGGCCAAGCCTGCAACAGGAAAGCCGGTCAGGTTTTTGTGTTAACACAAGCATGAGATGACCAGGTTCTTCCCAACCGTGTCTTTTTATTAGGATCTCTAAGCTGATGATTGCATGGTGATGGATTTGCTTGGGCTCCACCACTGCCAAGGGGCCGACTTTATCATAGGCACCCAGATTTGTACTAGGTCTCCAAGGCAACACCTTCATTAACTCATGGATGTGCCTTAGAACATTTCTAATTCTCTAAGCCTGCCTTTGTTTCAAAAGCATTAGGGGAAGAATAGCATTTTAACGTGAGGAGACATTCAATGTTAGGCACAGCTTCTTTCGTGTCCTGCCGATCTAAAACTTAGCAGAAACCACACCCCTTTATGGGGTGTGTATTTCACATTTGCAGGTCTGTCATTTGAAATGCCTCTCAGATTATATTGGCAATAGACCAAGCTGAGCACAGAAATGGGATGGCCTACCAGCCTTCCTGGCCCATTGAGTTATCCACGAAACAAAATTTGAGTTTTTTCAGTGTGAACGAGAACTTAAAAGATAACAAGAGAAAGTGCCGATAAGTCACAATTTACGGTTGCTAAAAATCCCAGTGAAGAAAGATGCAAGGACTGTCTGGTGATCTTCATGGAAAGAACAATTACTGCTTTTAACGAATTCTCTCCCTCTCCTCTCTTTCCCCTACCCCACACCCTTTCTCTGTGCTTCTCTTTCTCCTCATCCTTATCTTATTGGCATTAGCAGGCCTGCACCTGGTGAGCAATAGATGTTGGATGAGCTTCCTGTCTTCTTCACTTTACTCTCCTTGACCTTGACTTGGAAGATATCCTTCTACCATGGAGGAATTTTCAACAACAGTTTTGCACTATTTGATCACTTGGCCATTCGGCGTGTGAATTGCTTTTTAAAAAATATACAGGGAAATTTCTATTTCCTTGCTTAACAAGTGAGGGGTGAAATAAAGGAGTTCTTCAGAGATCTAGAGATTACAAACAAAACAACAAATTCTAACCACCTTACAGCCAACAGCTGCCCAATTAATGTCATGTACATTTACAGCAAAAGTGGTCAGTGACAACATAGCAGAAGGCAGCTCAGGTCACAAATCCAGAACAGGAAATATATTTTCATCTTGTTATTTATGACCCAGCCTTAAAGGAAAACAGATGGTACTACTTTCAGGACTGTTTTGCTCTTGTTTCAAATGGCTAATTCAAATCGAACACGGGATTCTATTCTTAGTCAAGGCAGCTGCTGCATTGTCTGAGCTGCGTTGTTTTTCTCAACAACATCCCCTCCCCTGAACGGAGCCGCCAGAGGAGACCACAGCTACGTCACCACCACGCAGCAGCCCTGAGAGAATTGCGTCTTCGGGCAGCAGCCCCCTGAACTGCGGGGGGACAGCACTTAAGGCCAACTGTGGCCCCCTTTTGATTATAATCCACAATTTCCACTCTCTCCACTCACACATTTAATCCTGTCAAAAGCATGACTTTCTCTTTGAAAGTAGTCGTTTATTCCAATTTTAGAGCACAGCGACCTCTCAGGGACCCTTTTAGGATGGGGAAGATTGCAAAGAGGGGGACAGAAGTCAGAGAGGGCTAAGAGGAAATGGAAGGTGAGAGATATTCCTACAAGACAAAGAAAAAGGCAGACACAGCTGAAAGGCTTCTCCCTGGGTGGCCATATTGCCCTGCTGGTTTTCTTTAGCCAATGGCTCTTTTAGGAGACTCACTGGCAAGAAGTTGAAAAGTAAACATTTGGATGAACCATTCTCTTAAGAAAACTCATTTTTTGCAAACAATCAAAATCACATACGTATATTATTTTAAAAATAAAACACTTCCCATAAATTCTGGGTTTTTTCCTCCACTCTCTCAGAGAGTTCCTATGCTTAATTATCCTACTAGACATCCCCTCCCTACCATCCTACACCCCAGGAACAATCGCCTCAGAGTCTTTTAAATTTTTTTTAAGGTTTTATTTATTTGTCAGGACAAGAGAGACAGACAGACAGACAGAGGAAGCACAAGCAGGGGGGAGTGGCAGGCAGAGGGAGAAGCAGGCTCCCTGAAGAGCAAGGAGTCTGATGCAGGACTCGATCCCAGGACCCTGGGATCATGACCTGAGCTGAAGGCAGACCCTTAACTGACTGAGCCACACAGGTGTCCCAGATTCTTTTAATGTTAACTTCAGGTATTTACCTCTGTATTTCTGAGAAATATGTTTATATTGTTGATGCTTTAATTTTAGGCAATATGTCTCCATGTTCTCCAGTGGTATTTGAGGATTTAGCTTGCTTACAACTCCTTGCCTACAACCTACTCATTCTCTCAACTTAGTTATAGTACATTTTTGGTTATCTGACAGTTTTTATATTATTATGAGTAAGTAAATGTGTTTTGTTTCCAAAACATATAGTGTAATATTATTAGACTTACTTTCTTGTACAGCTTTTTGTTTTTCCTGGAGTTAATTATTGTACAACTTAAAAATTTACTTATTTTTAAGGTTTTTTTTAAAATTTTTTTTCCTTTTTTGGATAAAAAAACTTGTCAAATGCATGACCATATTTTTTTTTCAAATAATCAAACACAGCCAATAATCTACTAGCATTCCTCCCCCTCCATGCCCCTTTTCTCTTAGAAATCTCCCTTCTCCTGCATTCTTCTTGCTCTGATCTATTTGTTGGCTAGATTCTTTGAAAAAGGCTTAATCTAGGACTTTCTGTTACATTTTCTTTCTGTTGACTCCTTTTTCCAAGATTCTATGCCTTATGAAAGCATACTAAACACAGATGCATGGGAAGTAAAATTTTTGATTCCCTGCATTTCCAAAATTATTGTTATTTTACCCTCACATTATACTATAGTAGTTTGACATGGCAGAGACAATGAGCAATCAAGACTAGTGAAGTTGAATACATGCCAATAGAAACTCTTCAAAATAAAACATAGACCTAAATTCAAAACTTAAAATTATAAAATTTCTCTATAAAAACGCAAGAGGAAATCTTTGTGATCTTGGGCTTTAGTAAAAAATTTCTTAAATATATCACAGAAAGCATGATCCTTTAAAATACTAAATTTTACAAATATAAAAAAGTCTTTCATAAGAATGTGAAAACACAAGAAGTAAATATTTGCAAAACACATATCTAATAAAGAACCTATAAGCAGAAAATATTGTTAAGTTAATAAAACAGGAGGTCATTAGACAGAGCTTGTTCTAATGCCTTAGCAGCCTATGTGAGCAAACCAAAACTTAAGTGTGTAAATGTTTCTAGGTTAAGAAATCAAAGCCTAAAGAGAATCACCCACAAAGAAGCAGCTAGCTTTTTTCTAATAAGGCAAATGCTTAAGCTACAACCAACCAAATATTATTGCTTCTGCCATTTTTCAGTACAAGACTTTCCTCTAGCTCCTGTTGGTGAAGTGCTCCTCAGCACTTCAGTGCTGGGCAGCAGTTTGGTGCTGCCCAGCTGGAATTGACTTTTGCTCAAATAAACTCTTAGAGTTTTTAATATGCCTCAGTTTGCCTCTTAATCGTTCTAGTGTCTGAGGCGGAGACTCCTGATGGCTCCCAGGAGAAGTGAGGGAAGAGCAGGTGTAAGGTATCCACTGAGTCTGTTGTGCCTACTGCTTTCTAGCTGCCTCTGGAGATATGGGTAAGTCCCTCTTGGATATTCGAGCTCAACAGCTTTTGTGTTATAAACTCTTGGACTTTGTATGAGCATTTCTTTTTCTGGACTAGATTTGGGGTCAAACTGGGTTTAACTTAAACTGGAGTGGGTCCAGTGTGAGACCTCGGGTTGCTAAAATTTTGTTTTAAGGAAAAAAAAAGGAGAGAAGGTGGGAGGGGTGAGAGAGAGAGAGAGAGAGAGACAGAGAGAGAGAGAGAACGTAGTTCCTCTGAGTCCAAAGAGTCCTCCATTTAGGACTCCGGCTAACCATATGTATAAAAATTATGGGCCCAGACCTGTTTGTCTGAACAAGTGGGTTAACCTTACCAAAGATAATTTTGAATTACAGTGGTCACAGTGGGAAACTTTTAACCTAGATAAGCATATTCATTTACTAGGTTCCCTAGAGAAAAAGGGGTCTCAGCCAAGAACTCTCTGTAAAGGGCAAAGAAAAAGTTATTTTTCCTTCTCTACAACTTTCAGGTGACTAGGTTTGATGAAGTAACAGAAGGCAAGCTGAGGACAAAGCAGAAGCTGACACCCTGCGACCTCCCCCGACTCCCTACTCCAGGCTGGGACATGTGTGACATTCTTCCTTCAATCTCCCAACTATGTTAATATTAGTACATTGCTAGAGGGCAAAAACAATCTTAACCTGACAATGGTAAGTTCTCTGGTATCTTGCAGGTTCTCATAACATATGAAAGTTCTATTGAAACTTACCTTTTTCCTTACCTCCCCCATCCCCATAGACTATAATCAGCTGCCCCTCAAAACCCCAGGGCAGCAGCTCTTTCTGCCCACTGGTCCTGTCCCATGCTTTAATGAACCACCATTTTGCACCAAAGATGTCTCAAAATTCTTTCTTGGTTGTTGGCTCCAGACTCCACCCCACTGAACCTCACTTATATTCTAAAACTTCCTCAGGTTGGGACATGTCAAGACACCACACTTACTCTGGAGCTTGCAGATGAGATATTAGGAAAACTGAGAGAAGCTCAAAAAGAGTGAAAATTCTTACCAAATTCAGCTCTCTTGGATCTCTGTACTGCCTGATTGAAAAAGAAAGATAAAATCGCACGTTGTCTCTTACTTTTCAAACTCAGACCAAACTCTTGTGAATTTGATTTTGGGGTGCCCATTAGTTATGGATCCTTTCTCTTCCAGGAATATCTATCACTTTCTTTTTTATATTATATTGTATTCTGAGAACTTGGCTTGACTTTTTGCCTGCAGTGCACACACTTCATTTGTGGCTAGTGTCCCATGGACTATTGCCGAGTCTCAAGGCACTCGGCTAAGTCCTGCTTTTGTTTATCTTTGGTTATCCAGACATCTTGGTTATCCCAAAGATAACCAAAAGATAACCAAAAATCCAGTAGTTTTGGATCTTGGGAGGACTACAAATTTGCACCTTCTTTGGGGAAAACCTCTTGGGCCCATGGGTAAGCCACAAAAAGCTTATTGGTTTTGGCTTTGAGTTACTTGCTAGGTATAATGTTGGTTTGAAAGAACAAGGAAGTAAAAAGGAGCTCAGTACTGTCAGGAATATGTATTGATTGTTTGTCCCAGCTAAAATCTAATAATAAGATATTTTAAAGGATTAAAAAAATAAATTCTGTGGTCAGAAGTTGACTAAATTAGAAGCTGATACTAAAAGTCTGGTAGAAATATTTTAAAGCCTTTTCCTCTAAGCTAAAATGGAACTATATGCCCACAGGGAAAGAAAACATTCTGAAACCATTGTGGAAGGATTTACTAAAACATTCCAAAGACACACGCTGTGAATCTAGAACATAGGAACCTTTTGCTTTCTACCTTAATTGGAAGTCTTCTCCCTCACAAGCAAATTGAAAATACTGTAGTTGGATGGGTGGGTCAATCTTTTGATATCATTCAGGTTGCAACTTAATTCTTTGAAGAACTAAAAATCACTTGTCTTGTACAAGTCTTTCCAAGAATAGAAATGTGGCTCTGGGAGTAATTCAAGCGCAACTACTCTTTTTAACAATCCCCCCCCCCCCCACCCTTGGTGAAACTTACAGTCTTTCTCTGCCTTTGAGATGTAAATGTTCTACCCAGTCTTCTCCAGGAACCAAAAGCCATCGCTTTGAAATGCAAACATCAGTGCAGTAACTCTTATCAGAACAACAACAAGAAGCTATTTGGAAACTAGGTAAATGGAAATGTTAAAAGTCTTCTCTGCAAATATTAGTAAAAACTTCAGCCATCTAAGCAGGAAAACTTAACTTACTCCACCTGCCAGAAACACAATTTGGATCCAGCTGTTCTTTTATAAACTAGTGAGTTTTGAATTATCCTACCTGTCCCATGGCTACATTTTTTTTTTTAAGATTCTATTTATTTGACAGAGAGAGAGAGAGAGAGAAAGGTCAAAAGTAGGCAGAGAGACAGGCAGAGAGAGAGAGGAAGAAGCAGGCTCCCCGCGGAGCAGAGAGCCTACAAGGGGCTCAAGCTCAATCCCAGGATGCTGAGATCATGACCTGAGCCAAAGGCAGAGGCTTTAACCCACTGAGCCACCTAGGTGTCCCTCATGGCTAAAATTTTAAAATGAAAGTTGTAAGATCTTCCTTTGTGTCTGTCTGTTTATGTCTACCTATGTGTGTTGTGTATATGTTTTAGATGGGCGAATTTTTTCCCTTTGGATGGTATTGCCAAAATTTAAAAGATCTCTTTAATTGACTTAAAGAAAAAATAAGCAATTGTATCAATTAAATATTCTCTCAGAAATAAAGAAACTAACCTAAATGTTTTTCAAGTTCACATGATTTGGGATAATCTTTGTTAAATAAAAGCTAATTTAACTTTGTTGCTTTAATTAGAATAGGCATGTCTTCAGAGTTATCAAAATTAAAAATAATGCAGTAATGTGACTTTAATCTACCTGGCTTTATTAACAGTCAAATAAGCTCAAGTTATCGGTATTAGAAAATTTGTCAGCAAGAAAAATAACTTAAGATGACAGTTAGCTGTTTAATGTCTTGTGCGGTTTCATGAGTAAGCTAAACATAATTGTTAAGAACAACTATTTAAATAGATGTTGTGGAGTTCACTTTTAAGTTCCTCCAAGACAGGCCTAAGGGTACAAGGTAGGGGCGTGCCAGAAAAAGACAGGCTTAAGGGTATGGGCATGAAACTATTCCTGGAATTTATCTTCCCTGTGTGGTGCCTAGCCCCTGAGTTGTTCAAATGCACCAATGAAATGCATAGATTTAGGTAATTGCCATATAAAGAGTAAGGAACACGCTTAAGCGTGTAGTGACAGAAGTGCTTGTTTACTCAAATGCATAAAAATGCTTCGAAGGAGAGAGGCGGGGCTTCTCGCCTTAGCACTGCGCTGGGTGGTGTGTGCTGGTGGGAGCCCCAGCTAGCTGGAAATAAACCCTCTTGCTCTTGCATCCAGCCTGCCTTTTGTGGGTTCTTTTGGGAGGGTCTCGATCCGGACATAGCAATGTAAGTAAGATAAAAGTTTATAAATGAACTTTTCAACAATAATTGCCTTATGGTATGTCTATTTAAAAATAGTTTCCAAACTTGAAACCATAAAGTTACACTAAGTTAATTAAATGAGAAGTATTCCTTGAATGTCTGGATCATTCCTGATAAGATAAAATTCTTAAACGTTAATTTCTGAAAAAAACAAAAAACAAACCAAAAAAAACGTTAATTTCTGGACATAGACTTATCTACATCTACATCTGGCTTCTTATTAGAAGAACTTAACATATTTGCATTTATTTGTAAACTTGTGCCAAGTTGAAAAATTTACTATAAGGAGAAATACTAGAAATTATAAGTGTATTTATAACTTTGTCACTCTGGAGAAAGCTAGTATGAGTCCACAATTGCTTACTGTGGTATCTCCTCCGATCAGATGCAGGGTGACCAGATCAAGTGGGAGCTGGAGCACAGGCCATGAAAGAATTCACCCAAAATAGAATGAAGGAGATAGAAGTTTATTGAATACACTGCAAGGGAGGAAGGGCTGGACAGCAAAACAGAGATTGTCTGCCAGGAGGCAGTGGGTAGGGGCTATATTTAAAAGGATGAGGAGGTATTTTCCTTTTTTAGTAACTGTGCCTGGTTTTGAGTAGCCCATTGGGCAGTTTGGGCCCATGGATGGATATTTTGAGGTAGGTTGCCTAATGGCCTTCTTTGTATTCATCCAAGGGGTTACTATAGGCCCCCCTACCTTACCAGGTTTCCATGCTCATGCTATCTAAAAGCAGGCTCTAGGGGAGCCTGGGTGGCTCAGTGGGTTAAAGCCTCTGCCTTGGGCCCAGGTCATGATCTCAGGGTCCTGGGATCAAGCCCTGCATCAGGGTCTCTGCTCAGCAGGGAGCCTGCTTCCCCCTCTCTCTGCCTACCTCTCTGCCTACTTGAGATCTCACTCTCTGTCAAATAAATAAATAAATAAAATCTTTAAAAAAAATAAATAAAAGCAGGCTGTACACTTCTTACTTTTTATTAGAATTTAAGGCTTCTAAGAGTTAAGAATTTGAATCAATATATGTACTTAAAACTTCTAGAAATCATAAGGGTGAAAGGAAACAATTGTGTATGAAAAGCAGGTGAGGAAAATAGAATGTGCTTTTTTGGATAAAGAAAGGTATTAAGGGCATATTTGTTGTTGGTATTAAGGAAAAAAGGGTTATTTCATCCTAATGTAGAATGACTGGCTGTTCTGGAATTAGAAAGAGGAAATGTATAAGACAATGGAGACAAAAACTTGTAGAAGATATATAGAAAAAGACTCTTAGGAAAGGGATTTTATGTGTGGTCAAGCTGTTTAAGATTAGAATAGGTTTGGGGTGCCTGGGTGGCTCAGTGGGTTAAAGCCTCTGCCTTGGGCTCAAGTCATGATCCCAGGGTCCTGGGATCAAGCCCCGCATCGGGCTCTCTGCTCAGCGGGGAACCTGCTTCCCCCTCTCCCTCTGCCAGCCTCTCTGCCTACTTGTGATCTCTCTGTCTCTGTCAAATAAATAAATAAAATCTTTAAAAAGAAAAAGGATTAGAATAGGTTTATTTAAAGAATAGGTTTTAATACCAAAAGTATCCTGATACATCAGAATCTAGTTTTCTCTTTGCTAAAAGGACAAAGTTTTCTTGGACTATTGGACTGCTCTTGTCAAGAGACTTGAAGTGATTTTCTTTACCTTTTTGGTAGGTAATCCTTAAAAAGCAAGGATTTTGTCTTACAAAATAATTTCCTGGTCTTAATGCTATCCTTATCACGTATTTAATTCCTCACTTGGTAAAGTTTAGAACCTTGTAAGCAAGATAGCAGGTGGGTTTTCCAAAGAGATTTATTGGTTCTTCATTCCCCCTCAACTGTCACCCTCTGCATTTGCCTTTAAAATCTTCTTGTCACTTTGGTTAAGAAGATAAGATTAGGTGTTATTTCATAATGATCTGTGATCCTATTTGATCAAATGTTCAAACCTTTTTCCATTTTGACAACTTACAAAATCAAATTCCAAATGGAGTCTTTCTGGCCATAAACTAGCTTTGAGATTTTCTATGTGTCCCTGGAAAATCTCAAAGGATTTGTCCTCCACCTTGTAAAAGAGAGATGTTAAATGAATTAGGTTTGTTTTGTATGTTAAATTACGTGGAAAACAGTGTCAGATAAGTTATGGCAAACTTTCTTTAAGTTACATGTGTATGAATGTATGTTACTAATATAGATATTCCAGAAAATTTTTACAGTTCATTGAAATTTGTCAATATTATGTTCAATTATTATGTTAATTATTGAATGCCATAGAAATAACTAAATCTTCTTATAATATGAACTCTCATCAAATGTATAACCATGGCTCTTTTTGTCATTTATAGACAGTTACTGTTTTACTTTGGTGCTTTTGCAAACATGCCTTTTCTTCAGAGAAAGCCATTAAGTGCTCTAGAATACAGGTCTCTGATAACTTAAAGATCATACCATTGACCTGGGTAAGAATTTATAGAACTTTTATGGAAAAATAAGGTTCAAGTAGAATAAGAGTTAATAACATAGATAGACAAAACAGATGAGGATGAATTTAATTTTCCATGACTTTTTGTTTGGTTCTTTAATGTTTTAGTTTTCCAGGTTTAAGAAAACCTTTTGTTCTTTTCTTTTACTCTATCTCTGCCTTACAGCTGTTTGTCAAAGTATAGTTTCTTAAACAAAATAGAGACATTAATTTTTTTCTCTCTACCTAATCCCTCCAGAATCCAGAAACTTATTGGATATTCTTATTTTCAGGGCAATACAGTCATTTACATTAGTTTAGTAAGAATCTGTTTTCTTTATAACAGGCCAAAATTAGAAACTTTGGTTATATTCTACCAAGGCTTTGACTGAAATGTGATCTTTGAGAATGATGTGTATCAGATATGGCCAGACAGTTCTAAGGAAATAAGGTTGACTTTATGGAACCAATGAAGCTCTTTGGAAAACCCACCTGCTATCTTGCTTACAGGATTCCAGACTTTACCAAGTGAGGAAGAAAGGTCACTTCCTGGCAGCCCTAGGAAACTCAGGATATTTGGGAGGATCTCAAAAAGAAAAGAAATAACCCAAATCTATAGATATTGTAGGCAAAGTTTGATGCTGAGTCTTGGCTTGGCTTCTTAGCCTTGAGAGACTTTGAAAAGTCCAATCTGATATTATCTATGAAAAATTCCAACAAAGATGACTTATACAGAGCTGATATTGTCAACCACTATTCTTGTTGCACTTATAAATTATCAGGCCAACTTTAATGAGACTGGGATTATTTCATAAACAAATTAGTCTTACTGTGATTATCTTTGGTAGAAATGAGGATGATTGTAGGGAGAAAAATTGTTTCAGTAGGAAACTATAACACAATCTTGTGGATACTATATTCCTATAAACCAGGCTGGATCCTGAATTCTTCTAGTTTCCTAACATATCTCTCCAAATTGTTTCTTATTTTTTCCTACTTTTCTGACTTGAAATAACTAAGAACAAATATTTCCCTTAAGCCTTGTTGGAAAGGACCATACCAGATCCTCCTCATTATTGTGGTAGCAATAAAACTTCAGGGTATTGAACTTTGGGTCCACATCTTCTGATTATAAGGAGCTCCTTTGGACTCTTGGACCTCCAAGATCACAAGAACCACAAGCTGAAGATCTAATATTAAAATACACTAGAAAGATTCCTTTCCAGAAGCAGATGACATCTTGAGGTGGACAGCTCTCCCAAGATCATGGATCAAGATCTACATCTCTAATATGCAACTTTTATTCCCTTTGCCTTTTCAAGACTTATCTTTTCTCTTTGTTAATGTACCGGAAGACAATACTCCTTAACTCTGGCAGTTATCATTAAATCTAGTTAAGGCTATATGTGTACAACAAAGTTTCCTAGGCTTTCTTGCTAAGGTGGTTTTAGATAATAGAATTGGTTTAGATTACTCATTGGCTGAACAGGGAGGAGTCTGTGCCATGGCAATACCAGGATCAATTACTCTGGTTTTGTGGCAAATACAAGAAATCAACAAACACTCTACTTGGTTAAATCAGGTTGATCTCCTCCATTCAGGTAAATTCTTTGATTTATTTGATAACCAACTGGTTTGGCTCATAGGAGCCAAGGAATGTAACTCAGTCCCTTGGTTTTATCTTCCTGATAATCATCATTGTAGTCTCCCTGGTGTGCTGTGTTCTCTTAAGGGTCTTAAATATGCATTTGCAGCCATTAGCAATACATCCAATGGTCTCACTGTGCTTAGAGAAACAGAAACAAATGAACAACAGGAGGACAACAGTTCTTCCATGGACCTGACATTATAACCTATGAGTTTCCTAATGGAACAATAACAACTTAACCCTCATGGTGACTGAGAGTGGTATTAGTACCATATTTTTGGTCAATTTCTCAGGTACGAGAGAATAATCAAAAGGAGGAATTACTAAGTTAATTAAGCAATTGGGCCATTAGACTGATGTGGTTCTAATACCTCAGCGGTTTATGTATGTGAGCAAACCCAAACATAAGCTGATAAATGTCTCAAGGAGAAGGAATCAAAACCTAAGGACAACCAACCAATTAAGCTTTTCCAAATCAAGCACACGTAAGCTATAACCAATCAAGTAATTTCCTTGCTTTGCTTCTACATCTTCTCTATAAAAGTCTCTCCCCTAGTTCCAATTGGTGGAGCACTTCTAATGACTTCTGATTTAGCCCTGCCTGATTTCAATTGATTTTTGCTGAAACAATCTCTTAAAAATTTTAATATGCCTCATATATTTTTTTCAGAGATTTTATTTATTTATTTGACAGAGAGGAGAGATATCACAAGTAGGCAGAGAGATCACAAGTAGGCAGAGAGGCAGACAGAGGGAGAGGAGGAACAGGCTCCCTGTTGAGCAGAGAGCCCCATGCAGGGCTCGATCCCAGGACCCTGAGATCATGACCTGAGCCAAATGCAGAGGCTTAACCCACTGAGCCACCCAGGCGCCCCATGCCTCATATATTTTAACAATACAAAGAACTCTAAAATTCAACAATAAGAAAACGCAATAAAAATATTGGTGAAAGATCTGAACAATCTACCAAGGATCCATGGGTGGCAAATACACACATGAAAAGATGCTCAACATCATTCAATAGTGACATACCATTTCACACCTACTAGAATGAAAAATTAAATAGATTGATCATAGGATGTATTAGCAGGGATGTGGGAGAACTGGAACTCTCATATACTGCTGGTGGGAATGTAAAATGTTCTAACCACTTTGGAAAGCAGTCTGTTAAAAAGTTACATTGATGTGGTCAGTCATTTCATTAATGGGTATTTACTCAAAAGAAAAGAAAGTATATATCCGATGTTTTCTACAGCTTTTTTATAAGAGCCGAATCCTAGAAAGAATCCAAATGTCTATCAACAACTAAATGGATAAACATGATGTAGCCATACAAAATAATACTACTCAGCAATAAAAATAATCAAAATATGGATATACACAACAACATGAATGATTCTAACTATGCTGAGTAAAAGAAGCAAACAAAAGCGAGTACCTAGTGTATCAGTCCATTTATGTAAAACTCTAGATAATGCAAATTAATCCATAGTCACAGGAAGCAAATCAGTGGTTGTAGGGAGAGATGGGGAGCACTTCAGGGAGGGATTCTAAAGGGTTCACTGCCTTGGTGTGGTCATGGTTTCATGGATATTTACATATGTCAAAGCTTGTCCAACCGTACATTTTAAAAAACGTGCCGTTTTTATGTGTCAATTCGAACTCAATATTTTTACAAAATTTTTAAAAAGAAAGCATCGTACAGCCATCTGGAATCATGCATTTTCTCAATTCTAAGAATACTTTTGAATCACTGGTATCTATTCATCCATCAATATCTATTCAGCCAAGCACTGAGCAAAACAGTCCTTGACTTGACTGACTTTCAGTCTAATGGGGGAGTCAATGGTACATATAAAATAGTAATAATATGTCATGCTTACTGAGCCCTTTCTATTTGTGCGGCATTAAAAAAATGTACCTTATGTGTGTAATTCGTTATTTTACTGATTAGGAAACAAGGCAGAGAAAGGTAAGTACTTCACTGATGGTTGCTCAGTAAATGGTGGAGTGAGATCTGAATCCAGCCAAGCATGGCTACGGGGGTACCCAGCTCACTACTCCACCTTCAGGATGGAATGCAGAAGTGCTGCAATGACACATCCCCAAAGCCCTCCACCTAGTGCAGGCAGGACAAGTAGGAAAGGCTGTCTGGGGGAAGCCACGCTTGAGTCGGCCAATTTCCCAGGTATGAGAGAATAACCAAAAGGGGGAATTGTTAAATTAATTAAACAAGGAGGCCATTAGACTGAGATCGCAAGTGGGAGCCACACGGGTGAAAGAGGCAGCCTCTCATTAGTCTTGCTTCTTGGTCCACATTTACTTATCAGCTCACACTCTATTTCTCTCGCTGACTCTTACTCTCTTTCTCCGAAATGGGTAGGGATGGGAAAGCGTATATGCCTACTGCTCTTGACAACCACAGATAACAGAACTGGGCCCCAGGGGCTCCAGGGCAAACATGCCTTGTTTTCGGTGGAGCGCTGTGAGCAATGGCTAAAGACTTTTTTGCACTTTCAACAGCAGGAGCGATCCTTCATACCTTTTTCAGTACTCTCGTTCGGCCTTCTGAGACAGCTCCGCAGCTACTGAGAGCTCCGCCAAGACCCCAAATCCGATTTTTTTGGAGAAAAACGTGTAAATGATAATGATATTGTAATAGTGTCATTCAAAGTACTGGTCTGAACTTGTGTTTATTCACATCAAGAGGGGAGATAAACTCAGATTGCCAATTGCTAAGGGCCAAAGCTGATTACAATAGTAACTGTAAGGTCTCTGTAAACTGCTGATATTATTGTAATTGTTTTCAGGAAAAAACTGGTTAGAGATGAGGCAAGGCAATGTGAAGGACGTTCGGCATTCAGCAGGTTGAGACAGGGAGCTCAGGAGCCCGACTCATCCTTAAGTCCCCGAAAGGTATATTGTTAATACTACATGACAGATAAATCATATCTTGAACCCCAAGAAATGCCTAGAGGGAAATCAAAAAACTGCCGTTAGCAGGCAGACTTTTTATGATTTTCCCAGGATACTGTTATGTTTCCAGAAAACTCCGCTTGCCGCCTTACTGAATCACATACGTCACATTACCAGAAATAGTTGCTGACAAATATTTCATTTAAATGCTATTGAGATAAAGTCAGGAAGGCTGTGAGCAGTTAGAGGCAGAAAAGGAACATATGCGTCCATTGGTATATTGCCCCAAATGGGGAGCACTTTTGTCATTTTTTTCATTCGGTGCTGTTCTGCCAGGGGACTGGAAGACATATGTCACTTTTCCACCTTAACGGGGCATTTTCTAGTTTGTTTGGATTTATGTCACAAGCTTAATGAGATTTAAATGGAATTTTTGTATGTGAGTAATACGAAGCATTAATGCAAAAACTTTGGTTTGCTGAGCTGCTGGCAGAATTTGCATAAGGGTTTTTAAATATGAAAGAAGAATACTGAAGCCCTTATAAATCACAAGGCAAGAGCAATACTGGAGCAATAGAGGGAGCAGATCAAATTATCTAAGTAACTACAGTTTCGGAAAAAAGGTGACATCTTCAGATTTATGAAACCGGCCTCTGTTGGAGAACAGCGGGCCCTGAACACCGGGCACGGTCGGAGCTCAGCATCCTCGATAGGACTTTCAAATTCTCACCTTCGTCCAGGCTACCCTCCAACACGGAAATGCGTAGCCGGGGGCACCTGCTTTGTACTGGGCGGGGTAGACAGGGTCTGATGTCAACCTTCGCAGAGCAGTGAGTGGGAATGAAGCTGGATGAGCAAGGGTAAGGAGAGGACAGCCTTCCAGAATTTTTGAAAGCATCCCCCATGCGTTCTTCAGTCTGAGGTTGAAGCTTAATCAAGTCAGTGCAAGTCAGGGTGCAGGGTGGCGCCCTGAGGCAGCTTGCTGGAAGTCTGTGCCTTCCCAAAGCTCTTAGGGAAATGAGATTATGATTTCGATCTTGACCACAGTGAGTGCAGAGTCCTGATGTGAAGCCACATGAAGTCACTGTCTCCCTGGAATAACGGGAGGAGAATTAGAAGGAAGGCGCCAGTCACTCTCACCGGTCACCCTGAAATGCTCCTAAGGGGCTGTATTGGCTGAATGTCCCTGTCCAGGTCTCAGGGCCTGGAAGGTAGCCATGTCCCCACAAAGACTAGAAGCCCAATCACAGAATGTTCGAGGTGGTTGGTATTTAGAGAGGATCTGGTCAGGAACAGAGCTGTGTCAAGACCAGGAAGATCAGTAACATTCAGCCTGTTTTTATTTAAGCGTTTGATATTTTGTTTCTTTGTCTTTTTTTTCCTTCCTTTTTTTTAAGATTTTATTTATTTATTTGACACAGAGAGAAAGAGATCACAAGTAGGCAGAGAGGCAGGCAGAGAGAGAGAGGGGGATGCTGACTCCCTGCTGAGCAGAGAGCCCTATGTGGGGCTCGATCCCAGGACCCTGAGATCGTGACCTGAGCCGAAGGCAGAGGCTTTAACCCACTGAGCCACCCAGGCGCCCCTGATATTTTGTTTCTTGTGAACTTTTTGCATAAATTTTAATTTTGAGCACACTTTACATGGGCAGTGAGTGCCCAGTTCTGGATCTGCCTCACATCTACCTCCTTTGCTTTTCGGAGAAGGAAACCGAGCCACAGAGCACAAAGTGACTTCTCCAGTGTGACATAGATAAGTAAGGGGACTATGAATTCAAGGGTATGTTCAGTCTGGTGTTTTTTGTTTTTTGTTTTTCTTTCTTTCTACTTCACCATGCTGCTCCTTCACTTGCTTTTTATTTTTTTATCATTTTTTTTATTTTAGTGGAAGAAAAAATTTCCAGAAGTCTAGAGAAAGTTTCCTTCTCATAAAGTTTAAGGTCGTATGTTTGGGGTGAGGAGGGAGCAAAGAGAGATGACAGATGTACTCCAGGATGGAGAGACCTGGGAACTCCGAGCTGGTTTTGCAGAGCAGGTCCCAGTAGAACCTACTCTTTCTATAGCTACAGGTTATTTCTTCTAAGGTAGGTCAAGTAGAATCTTTAAATGGCTGCTTCTTCATTTTATAGCTATTTTAATTTAACTCCAAGTGCTCAGAGGAATGCTTTTATTTAACTTCAATAGAGTATAGCTTTATTAAAGTCAAATAAGAAACAGGGGGAAAAAAATGAACCCAGAGAAAATATGCCAATGGAAATTCTTATTTGAGAAACGTCTAGATATTGCATGTCTTTCATTTTAATTTATTTCTTAAGCATTGAATGAAATTTTAGGCCCACCTGAGAAGCAAAATAAGATTAGTCTACCGAACAATAGGTAACCAGGTTAAAAAAAAAAAAAAAAAGACAGCAAAATTTGCAGAGATAAAAGTTTAATTATGTCCTAGTTGCTTGCTGAGATCTGGAAATCAATGTAGTTATTTCAATATAATTCTTGGTGGGCTATCAAATGACACGAGGGATCTTTGTACCCCTTCTGTTAAAATATAGCCACCATAAAATAATTAACAATAATGGAGTTGACATTAGATTAATGTAGCTAACCTCAGGTTGGTAGTGGAATTGCTTTTTGAATGGAACAGAAAAAAAAAAAATTAAGAGCAGACCTCTGTGTGAGTGAAATAGCAAGGAACGTGCTTAGAACTCTGAAGACATTTCATCCTTTGTCTCAGTGTGGAATAAAATTCTATACCCTGCTTAAAGACTTCTTCCAGGAAAATTTTATGAAAAATATCTTAAATAGAAAAAAGCTGGGTGGTGTGAAACTGATCACTTTTATACATCTTAGACTAAGTCTAAAATATTTAATATAGCATTGGAAAAGCTAATCAGCGCCTTTTTTTTTCCTTTTTCATGGGGAGGTGGGGATGGCAGTGACCATGGGAAATTGACATAAATCTGAATCCCACTTGAACCAGTTAGCAGCTAGACAGCTGAACTTCTGGTTTTCTCATGTATATAATTGTGATAATAATGACACCAACTTGTTTATCTTTCAAAGTTGTTGTACAAAGCAAACTCCAAAATCCTCTGTGTGTGTGTGTATACATATATTATTTTAACTTTTGTTATTTATTAAATATTTATTAAAGATAAATATTTTGA
The DNA here is from genome assembly GCA_028646535.1 of Procyon lotor. Classification (NCBI taxonomy): domain Eukaryota; kingdom Metazoa; phylum Chordata; class Mammalia; order Carnivora; family Procyonidae; genus Procyon; species Procyon lotor. Next base: position 7,977,773 of record CM053608.1, read on the forward strand.
TGGATTTTTAGAAGTGAAAAATTTGCTAACAGATCAAAATAGTCTGGTGGATATCACATGGCTGGGATCAGGAGAGAAAGAAGAACATTTTATTAAAAACAAGAGGAAAAAAAGACCTTTGGAAACTTTCTGTGCATGTGAGCATTCAGCTGGTTAGCTGGGTCTCAGCAATGAGTTTTCTTGTTATGACTCCATGAAAATACCAGTTGTTTCCATTGATACCCTGCTATCTGACTTGTAATGCTACACTTTGTTTGCCGAATTTGATGGAATCAGATTCCAGGATAGACATTCCAGAACCAGCTGCTTCAGTCTAAATACTCAAGAAGCTTCCTAGGGACTGAAAAATGCTGTGGATGTGGCTATTGTAAATTCTTTAATCTGACCCCTTTGCTACGGAATGCTTTGGACTTCTGGTTCCAACGGATGTCTGGATCTGTCTTTTTGTACATCATTACTAACTTGGTGAAATTATTTAAGTATGCATCGGTCAGACAAGTAAGAGGAAACTCCTTTCACGGTTTACAAACAACAACTACAACAGACCTGGGGCTAGGAATGTGGGACCAACAGATAGAGGGGATACTCTTGAATCATTGACCCCTAATTAATTTATGGATTTAATAAATATTTATTGAGAACCTACTATAATGCTAAACACTTTGCTAGATGGATGGGGATATATTGGTGAGTACAACTCAAAGACAATCCTTACCTTAATAGAGCATTCACTATAGTAAAGAAGTGATTTTAATCGAAGAATCACACAAGTGAACATAAAATAATGTCTCTCACAGGTGCCATAAGGAAGAGGTCTTTGGTGATTTGAGACTGAGTGTAGAGGATGTGATCTAGAATGGATCTAGATCTAGATCTAGAAGGCTTCCTTGAGGAAGACATATGGGAGCTGAGATCTGAAAGCATTGTTATTACCAAAAAATGGAAGGCAAATGAAGGGTGGAGAGGAATGAGAATTCCAGGGAGGGGCACAGCCAGTGCCAAAGCCCTTTGTTGGAGGGCATGTCAAATTAGAGGAACCAAGGGCAGTCTGGGTGGCCAGAACATGCTGTGGGATGACCATGTGGAGATGGATAGGAGCCAGGCCATCTTGGTAGCCACGTTAAGAATTTTCTTCCTCATTCTAAGACCAATGAAAATCATCAAAATGATTTAATTTGGCTTGTGTGTGCGTGTGAGTATGATTTACATTTTAAAAAGATGACTGTGGTTGAAATATGAACAGAAGATTGAAGATGGGCTTGAGACAATGCAGGGAATGTCTTTAAAAGTTACTCATAGTTATCTAAGAAAGAGCTGACAGTGGTTGAGATTAAGGTGAGTGGGGCAGAGGTGGGGAAAGGTAGAAAATTTTGAGATCCTTAGGAAGTAACTTAGTAAGACTCCATAGGAAGATAGGTTATATCTTGGAATTTCTTGATAGTTTTAGAAAAACCCATTTTATTAGCACCAATTTTTCATTTTCTATCATTTCAAATTGTATGTATGTATGTATGTATACCTACAAGAGACAAGGAGTGTACAAGGCATTAGGGATTCCATGAAGAGCAAAAATAGATGTGCCTGCCCTCATGTACTTACAGCTGGATGATGTGGTTTCTTCGTTCCTTCCTTTCTTCCTTGCTCTTTCTCTCTCTCACTCTTCCTTCCCTCCTTTGTTCCTTCCTTCCTTCCTTCCTCTTTTTTTTTTTTTTTTGGTCACTTTCGTGGGGTACCATATGCTCATTTATTTTTAAGATTTATTTATTTATTTTAGAGAGAGAAAAAGAGAGGATAAGTGGGAGGAAGGGCAGAGGGAGAGAATCTAAAACAGACTCCACAGTGAGTGTGTGGAGCCTGACACGGGGCTTGATCTCAGGACCCTGAGATCATGATCTGAGCCAAAACCAAGACTCAGATGCTCCACTGTCTGAGCCACCCAGGTCCCTTACCATATGCTCATTTTTATACTAATGTATTTTATGTTTCTCTCAACTGTACCTTAGAATGTTATAGAGACAGTTTGGTACATGACAGTTGTCATCATGAACAATGTTAAGCTGCTGAAATCTGTTCCATGTACAGATAACCAAGTTTCCTACAGTATTTTCATTTGTGGGTTTCTGCCTTGCACTTAGACTTAACACTCTTGTTCGGATATATTAAAACTTCCCTGTGGTCTAAAAAGCACGAGGCAGCTCATCTTTTTCCTTTGAAAATATGGTTTTCATTGCTCAAGTGACATCTATTTCCAGTGGCACTTGGTACCAGATTTTGAACAATGATGGAGGGACTAGGTGCCCAGTACCTTGAATGTGGTAGATTGGGACGCCAAGCTATAAATGGAAAGTTGTAATATTAAATCTTGACCAAACAGCTCTACAGAATTTAACCTCCCACTGAGCAGTTCTGATATGTGAAGGATGAATTGTGCTGGCTGTTTTTTGGGAAAAACTGTCTCTCTAATAGCTACTTCAAAACCTTTCCCCTTTGACTGGTATGGAGTCTTTGTTGTTAAAAACAGAAGGAAGCTAACAGTGGGAAGACTATAAAATGAAGAATAAAAGGTATTCTCTTAAGCTGTTTGCTAATCACAGTGGGGACTGTAGTATCTGTCTGTCTATCTCTCTAGTTATTATCTATATAAATTTTAAGATCTTTATTTCTGTTTTGTAGAGTAAAAGAGTTAAACATCAAATTTATCTCTATTGGAAGCAGGATGATTTTCTCATAATACCCTTTCATCTATCTCTGTTTTATTTAGATAGACACATTTAATGACTTCCTATTTATTCTGATCTTTAAAATCTCAATTTTTAAAAAATATCACTTCTATTGGAGTTTAATTTCTCTGGGTTCTTGTGTGGGAAAATGCTTTCTGTCTGTGATGCATTATGCTGCTCCTACTTGATCTCTCACAAGTGATCTGTCTCTAGCAGGGGTTCTCAGAGTCACCTGGCAATTTGTTAAAATCTTTTGTGCCAAGGCCCTATTAGATCTGGGATGAGACTAAGGAATCTGATTTTTATATAACACCCAAGGCAACTCTCTTTTATAGGGTCCTTGAAGCACTATTTGAGAAAGGACCTTTTTAACCAAAGTACCATCTTTTTTTTTTTTTAATTAGATTTATTTAGAGAAACACATTTTCTTTCTTTCTTTCTTTCTTTCTTTCTTTCTTTCTTTCTTTCTTTCTTTCTTTCTTTCTTTCTTTCTTTCTTTCTTTCTTTCTTTCTTTCTTTCTTTTTTCCTTTAGAGAGACAGAGAGTGTGCAAGCTCAGGGGGAGGATCAGAGGGAGAAGGAGAGAGAGAGAGAGAATACTAAGCAAACTTCACGCTCAGTGCAGAGCCCAACACAGGGCTCGATCTCACGACCCTGAGATCATGACCTGAGCCGAAACCAACAGTCAGACACTTAGCCGACTTTAGCCACCCAGGTGCCCCTGCGGAGTACCATCTTTTAAATAAGGGAATTCTGCATGTAAGCAACCTTCCTGCCTATTTTTAAAAGTTCCTGAGATGCGGTGTCACTGGAGCAGCGCCGGCTGTATACACAATTTTGTTCTAGTTCTGGGCATACTGCTGCATGTACAATTCATCCAGGTTGAGATGTCATTCTTGATTTTCAAATACTCTTATTGGAAGGTTTTTCTCCCTCCGTCTCCGGGTACCCTTTTATAAGAGAAAAAAATAAATCTCAATATTCGCTCAATAACTTTAAAATATGAGAACATTAAACCCTGAATTGAGTCTTCAGATCACTCAGCCTGTTGCTAATTTTTGTGCCATAAGTGATTAGAGTTTCCACTGTTATCTTTCTGATTTGATAGATCTGTCATAGAGCTGTCACATCCCAGCCTTGCATTTTGCCAAACTTTCTTTAAAACGATTTAAAATGGATGAACATCTGTATGGCAAATTTATCCTGTGAGTATGGAATATCCTCAGCCATCACCCGGCATGAATCTCAGTCTCACTGACCGCCATGCTCTGGTAATCCAACTTTTATACGGTGATCACTAGAATGAAGCGAACAACAACAAAATCACTTATTTGCTTTTGGAATGTGCTACTGGCCCTTGCTTGTGGGACACCTGAGAACCCAAGGTGATACACAATGAATGTGCCATTTGTAACAGTCCAGTAACCCTTTCAATGGTCTTGCTTTTGTTACCTATGAGAGGTAATTATTTCCAGGTGCATCTTGAAGCACTGATTAAAACAGCCCCATATGGGTTGTAATTGATTAACTGGAACAGCATCTTCAACCTCGGTCTCCTGTGTTGAAATAAACACAGTTGAAATAAACGGGCCTGACTCACCCACTCACACATGTGGTGGTTTTAGGAGAATTTTAAAAGGGGATTTTCCAAAATGATTCTCTAGGATAGAACTCAAAGTAGCCAGGTCAGATCAGATGACATGAATAAGCTGATTACTTTAGAAATAATCCAGAAGAAATAGTTTATTAGGGCCGCAGGTCCTTGGATATATTGTGAGTTTTTGTTGGATTTGTTTTGGCTAGTTAACTGACACTTTTGGTTCAGTGGCTGCTCAACTTACACATCTTGGTGAGGCTGAGATTTGAAATATTTGTGCTGAATTTGAGAAATTGAACTATAAGTAAGTCACTCAAGGGGGTTTTTCCCCCATTATTAACATGGGAGAGTATATTTATCATGATAAGGAACACAAGCTGCTCAAAGAGCAACCTCGAAATCTTAGTAGCTTACCCAAATCGAGCTTTACTCCTTGTTCCTGTCACAAGTTGGTACAGGTTGGGCATGCTCCTGGGGAGCTCTTTGAAAAGTTAGCTGAGAAATCCTTCCCCTTCTAACCCCAGATGCTACCATCTTAGATATGTGACCCCTGTGGCTTCTGAAGAAGGAGCAGAACCAGTGTGGACAAGACTGCAAGGTTTTCCTGGCCAGGCCTGCATGGGTCTCACGGTCTGGTGGCCAGAACCTGGTCTCATAGGCCCAGCCTATGTTCGGGGTGGGGGGGCAGTAGTGTGGTTTCCCCACGTCCTTGCTCAGAAGTAAGATAGATAAGCATCAGGCCAGTCTCTGCTGAAGTGAGGTTTTTTGGGGGGGTTCAGCACCCAGCTGTGTTGAATTCGAGCCTCCTTCTGCAGGTGTGTTGAGAAAGCCATTTGAAGTGAGCTGCTGCACAGCTAGAACTCAGCAGTGTGGGTCTGTATCCGGCACAGGTAACGGAGGGGATTCAAAAGACTGGAAGAACAGGTGTATTTGAGGAAAAGCCTGTCCAGTGTAACTGTCTCTGGTGAGTCGGAAGACAGAAGGAGGGAAATTGGAGACTTTTATAGTGGAAAGCTGGTCCAATGTCCAGCACTACTATAAGGGATCTACCTAAAGGTTAATGGGAGACATAGCTTGTGAGCTGACCCATCCATCACACCTGGTGTTGGCTCCCCAGAGCCTGAAAACACCTGTTTGTGTTCCTCCTTCCAGTCCTATCTCATGACCCAACCCCATCCAGTCTGAGTCATCTGCCTAGAAGGGCTGTGTAGGTAGTTGGACAGAATTAACCACTCAGAAAAGGAGAAAAGAAAATCTTCTGTTTTCCTGTAGGATGATCACTATAACTTCATATACTCTGGATTTGAGGAATCATCTCTCTTCTTTGAGACATACAAAAAGTTCACTCCCCAAAGCCAATGGAGGCTTTCATTTTCAACTTCTCATTTCTCCTCAGATAGAAAACCCAAGAGCATTTCAAGAGCAAAGGTAAAAGAAGGTATACATCAGGATAGGCTTAGTTATGCCATTGTAACAAATAGCCCCAGAGTTTCAGTGGCTCATTATGACAAAAATTTATGTCTTGCAAGGTCAGGTGGGAATTCTGCTCCATGCTGTTCTCTTTCCAGGACCCAAGCTGAAAGATCAGTCACTGAAGAGAATATGGCATCATTTTGAAAAGGGAAAGCGGGGCATGTCTACCAACAGTTAAATGCTCCCCATATTGATCTGAACCAGGCATAGACCCACTTTCTCAGCACCCCACGAGGAGGTCAGGAATTTAGGTCTTTTGCGGGCCCAGAAGGATGAGAGAACTGGGTGTGGTTGAGAACTACTAGCTATTGGGATTCAACTGTCAAAACTACATTTGAATTTCAAACACCTGCCAAAGAAAGCAAAAATATCTGATTAAAAAAATGGCCATCCTAAGCAAATAGATCAAAGAATGACCTCTTGTCTCAAACCAAATAGAAAAATTACTCAAACGGAAGTCTTTTTAAGAGGAATTTCTTTTCTAAAGCTTATGAAATTGGGTAAGACAGAGATTACCGGTGACTTGGTCTTTGGCTAAGAGCTGAATTCTTCTGATGATTTTTGTTTCTGTTATCTTTTATCTATTTAAAATTTATTGGGGGGTTTGGGGAGATCTTTCTTGCCTTTCAGAACAAAAGAGTGGTATTTGTTTCTCTGCTGCATGCTGGTGACGACTCTTAGGAGTTTGTAATTTGTGCGTCCTTACTGCCTACCCAACTGTGTCCAGCATAGAATAGTCAGTCTATTCACACTGACCGAAATAAGCATGAAAAGTGAATGAACGTTGGTTTCGTAACATCTCAGAGCATGTCCCAAGTATTTCTGAGCAGTTGTGAAAATCTCAAAAGAAACTAATTTCAATTGATTTTCATTGAAGAAAATAATGTGACACTTCCGGTAATGTCACAAGTGTCACAAATAGTAAAACCATATCTATTATGGGGCTTTGGGGATGATCATATCAAGATTCCCTTCAACACCAGAGTGAAGACTGTATTACGTCTTTGGTAAGAGATTTCCTGTGTGCATGTGGTATGATACATAATAAGATATAATATTAGGTTCTGATTATGCAGTATTTTCCATGTTGTCACTTTCCTTCCTTGGAAATAATTTTGGGGATTGTCTGTTGATGGCAGTTTTGAGAAGTTCTATCTAAAATGAATGCATTTCTCAGGGAGAAGAAAGGAGTTTTCTTAAATCCTTCAGTATGAAAATCATGCCTGAAAATCAGGATACTTGAATACGGGTTAATTGTGACTCAGTTCAGGATTCAGCTCGTGAGCCTAATTAAACAAATGAAATAATTTTCATTCAGAAGTTTCGTTTTTGAATTCAATTCCTCTTGCCTTTCAACATGCTTTAGGAATTTCATTATTCTTATTATATGCTTTCTGCATTTCATAATATTCCTCTCCCTCTTCATATAAGATGTTGCTTTCAAAATGCATTCACGGTGCCCCCAGCTTCTACTCAGCCTAATGCCTCCTTTCTTCCGCCCCTACTCAGCCTAATGCCTCCTTTCTTCCGCCCCCCTCAGCATTGAATTTGTCATGGCTATTGTTTAAATATTAGGGACAATTACCCAGTGTCATCGAATGTGGCCAGTTCAGCTTTTCCTCTCTGCTTTGGCCCAGACAGTGCAGTCATGCCTGAATGGGAGCCCCATTAGTTCTTGTATCCATCGACACAGAGAGAATAGATCGCATGGAAGCCAATTCTTTCTTACCTTGTCATTGTTCCCTGACCATAGGCTTTCTTGAGGTTAGAAATAACTAGTTTTTTAAAGAACAGAATGCCTGCCCTAACCACATATACTGTAAAGATATGTAACAAATACTACATTTGTAACAATCATAAAGGTGAAGAAAATCATAAAAATAGTGCAACAATTAAGAAGTGTTCATTACTTCTTCTGCTCTAGAAATGATATATTTTGTGCAACTACATTTGGTCTCAGACCCGCTTTTTAGTTTCCAACTCCTAGAAGCAAATGGAAAAATCACAGGCTTTGATGTGTAAAATAACTGAGAAAAAAGGTGTAGAGCCTTATAAAATACCTGAGTTTAATCTGGACCAGCCAGGAGCAAGACTTGAAATCCTCTTACTCAGGGAAATGAACATAAGCACACTTGCCTTTTGAGGCACAAAATAAAAGAAACCTATAAAATTTGTGTGGTGCAGTGTCCCAGAAATCAATTATGTAATTTTGTACAATCATATCAGGTAGAGTATCAACCCATTACTGAAACTCAGAGCTTTCAAACCTAATGGAGACTATTTGACATTCCTAGGCGAGCTGCCAAAGGCCCATTTCCAATTGCCAACATGACAATTATTGACACCGACATGTACAGGCAGGGAAGGGTTTTCAAGGAAATAATGTCAATAATTTTCTACTGTGTTTTAAGCTAAAAATCAGTAGAAGGTGAGTGACTAGAATCCTTATGGAATCCATATATACAAATCTCTTGAATCTTGGAATAGTGGCGGGTAGTAATGGGGGAAGTGGGTGTCTACGTGAAATCCTATGAGGTTGGAAATGGAGAGTGGAGGTGTACGTGCTGGAAGTGTTCAGAATTTTATTAATCTACTACCCCTAGATGTCGAAGATGGCACCTTCAAGTTTCTCCTTGCTCCATCCGCTGAGCAAATTATGGCCCAGCTGGTCCTTCACGACTTCCATTTCTTCAAGCTCTTCTCTGTTTCCTGGCCCACAATGGCTGCCTCCCGTCAGCACCTCAGCTTGCATCGTGGTGTTTCCATCCTTTGTTTCTTTACCCGATCTTAGCTGTCACTGGTCTCCCAAGAACCCCTGTCACGATTCAGGCCCTCCTCCTGAATTCCTCCCGTATCTGAAATGCTTACTCCTCCTTCTGTCCCCTTGCCCTGCGTTATCCTCTCCGTTTAATTTATCATCTATTTGTGCTTATTCTTTGAGGTCATACTTGTAGCTAGTCATCTTTATTCTTAATACTGGCTCTTGCTGACTGAGGGTCTACTAAGGCTTAGGACTGCAAGAAGGATGATATATATGTTGTATCTATGGTTTTGGTACCATATGCACATCTTTCTCTCATAGGTGTATATATAAATGGAGGCATGCAATAAAAGCAGAGTTGTTTCCTGCCCACAGAATATACCTCTTATTGGGCAGTTCCATAACTTGGTTTTCCTTAGAGAAAAATACAATAAACATACATAGGAGATATTACTGTTCCCACTTTACAGGTGAAGAAATTGAGTTTCAGAGGAATTGAGTTTCTTATGTAAACTTGTCTAGGTGGTCAAATAGAGATTCAAATACAGGCCTCTCTCTTTTTTTTTTTTTAAATAAATTTCTTTTATTAACACAGTTGGAGTTGGGTTCTGCTACTTACACTGGAAAGCTTCTTTTTTTTTTTTTAGTTTTTTTTTTTATTAATTTTTATTAACATATATTGTATTATTTGCCCCAGGGTACATGTCTGTGAATCTTCGGGCTTACACATTTCACAGCACTTAACAGCACATATCCTCCCCAATGTCCACAACCCAGCCACCCTATCCCTACCCG
>CM053608.1:7987617-8020263 GCA_028646535.1 Procyon lotor
TTCATCTGTTGATGGGCATCTAGGATCTTTTCATAGTTTGGCTATTGTGGACATTGCTGCTATAAACATTCGGGTGCACGTGCCTGTTCGGATCACATTTGTATCTTTGGGGTAAATACCCAGAAATACAGGCCTCTCTAACTCTAGGACCCATGTCAAATTGTAAAGTTTTCTTTATTTCTGGCCTCCAGTGATCTCTCTTTCCCTGAGATTTCCTAATACTTGAGTGAGAGTGATGGTGGCCATAGAACAGTAATGCTAACACCTAAAATTTGCCAGTAGCTAACTCTTAATGTCCAGCCCTTTGCTGCATTTCTGACATGCATTGTCTTCATCAGCTCTTCCTGGGGTCCCAGGACTGGCTTGCTATTTCTCAAATGAAGAAGCCGATGCACAGAGATTGGCCCAAAGACATGCAGCTAGTATTGAAATAACTTTCTAGGCCCAGGATGGAGCCACTCCTGCCTGGGGTGCCATTATTTGTTTTTTGGGTGTTGAGTTTTACACATGAAACTAATCTTCCACTGCGTATTAACTAACTGGAATTTAAATAAAAACTTAAAAAAAAAACAACCCACCAAAACCCAACTCAAATTTTACTTGTTCACATGACATGCTCTTTTATCTACAATTTTGTAGGAGACAGAAAATACCCAGAATATTCTTGGAAAAGGTTTGTTGAGTTATGCTCTTACTCCTGTTGTATAAAGTTGAAGATGAGTCAAGTTAGATCTAGGGATATGTACATAGTGGGGGTTCTAGCTGATGCCTAACCTGCATTTAGATCTCTTCAAACCTGCCCCAGAGTTTGACGGGAGCTCCACTAAAGCTGATTCTGTGGAGATGTTATGAGCCAGTTTAGCTAAGAATACCTGGGTCAAGAGCAAGGGGGAGGATGTCTATGTCTGTGATTGGTTTCTATCATGGCCCAATGGATTTATTTTTCAGACTATGTTTTAAGGGGCCATTTTTATCAGAGACTTTATTGATGCACAAAGATGCAAACAGTGCCTGATAGACAAATGGTACTTGGAGGTAGATGGGGAGGTCTTCCCAAGCATGGATCACAGTGTAGCTTTTGTTCCTTGAAGACCAGGAACATCCAGTTCAGACAAGGAAGACCCCAGAAGAGTTGGAGAGAGAGCTCTGCCCAAGAGAGTGAGGGAGGGTCTGAGCAGCTGTGGTCATGAGCAAAGACTATCTTCAAGTGACATCTGGCATAATGAGCACCAACAAGGGGAGGGGAGGGTTGAGATAGCTAGTCAGATTCCATGGTGAGGAGGTGAAGACTTTGAGAGAGTGGGTGATTCATGAACACGTGTGACCCAGACAAATATGTATGCATGTCTCATCCATGTATTTATTGAGTTATATTTTTCTTGACAATATGACCTACCTGCTGCTGAGGCTTCGGGAAACCAGGCTGACAACACGACGTACCAAACCACAGATGGGCTAGCGTCTGCAGGAGGGGAAGGAGCTCATTTTGTTTCTCAGGTAAGGTGCACTCTCTGGAGTGTGTGCAACTCTAGTGAGGTGACCTTCGGTAAGCCGCTGGGCCAGTTTCCTCACCTATCAAATGAGAAGTCTGGGCTAGTTGGTCTCTAGAAGAAATGCATCTCTAAAATTCCTTTGTTTCATGATTTGGTGCAAACGAGGGTGCTGGAAATACGTGGAGATGCGACAAAGAAACAAGGGAATGGGATGCAAAGCGAGGCTGCTGAAGTGTGTGGGGGGGGGGCACAAAATGGCCCCCTACGAGTGCACGCTGCTTGGATTCCTTGATTCACTGCCTGCTAATGTGGGGCAGGGCCCCTGAACACCCTGCATCCAGATTTCTTTCCCGCCGATCTGGGAGAGAAACCCTTCCCACACACACGGGGTGCGAGGACTACATGAGTGTGCACGCGAGTGAGCGTGTGCTTACTGCGGGGTTGCCTCTCAGGGGCCTCTGGCCACCGCAACACCAGCTTTGCAAACCACGTAGGCCTCCGTGACGGTCAGGAAACAGCAAAAGGACAGGCCGGCCTTATTTTAGTCACAAGATCTGGGTCTGAGAATGACCTTTCCTTTTATTCGAGAAATTGTGGAATAATAGTCCAGGGGCTTATTTCCTCCTCTGTAAAAATAGAGCACTTGGATTGCATTAAACCTTTAAAACTTTCTCTAACTCTTCTAAGATCAGTACACTAGCTAATCTCCTTGGAGGTGGTTGCTTATTAAAAATTTAATCTGCATGCCTCCGGCTCTTTTTTGCACATAGTAGGTGCTGGTAAATACCGCAGCAATGACCCGCAAGACGGCGCCATCTAATCCCAGCATCCCCAAGAGAGTAAGATTCCTCATATAAAACCAAGGGATGCGAAACCTTAATTCTCTGAGTGCTAAAACATCTGAGTCATGCTGTTTGAAAGATTCAGGCCTGTGGCCTAAACTGATAACGAATTCTTTCCATTAAGAAATTGCTCTCTCCGGTGAGCGGGCCTTGCGAAGCAGAGCCGAGGGTGCAGAGCCAGGCAGGATGACTGGGGCTGCTCAGAAAATGATTGCAGCCAGGTCAGGCCCTCCGAGCAGAAGCACGGAACACCCCAACGATAACAACAGAATCCTGCGAAGACCCACAGCCTGGCCAGAGGCTGGCGGTGAGGACGGTCCAACACTTCGGGGCGCCCATCGCGGTTCTCCTGGCTCAAGATTCACAAACCAGATTGGCTATAGGATGACTCCCCCCCCCCCCCCCCCCCCCCCCCCCCCCCCGGTGAATATTCACCTGTAAGCACCTAGCTGAAGCATGAGGTTCATCTCACTGTGGACAATATTTAGTCTAATTGCTTAAAGAGTTCCCTGTCCGACCGACAGACACAGGACAGGTAAAGCCGGGGCTGGATGGAGGGAAAGGGAGTTGTGGGGGAAACGTAGAAAGAGAGGAAGGAGAAATGGAGCCCTTGGAGCAACTTTTCAAAGTCTTCTTTCTAGATGACTTTTCTCCGTCTTGGCTTCTGAAGAGCGAGTTTTCACCGCTGCTTGTGTCTGCATGTCCAAGATTTTCCTTCTCTGTTGAGATGGGAGGGTGGGAGGAGTCTTCTCGCCCCAGGCCCAGAACCTGGCTACTCATGGTTCTCTGGTGCACTGAGTTATGGGACACTCAGTCCATCACAGAGCGTGGCGTGTGGCAGGGACCTTCTGGAATTCCCTATTTGCCCTCACGTGGCTGCACAGATGCCAGACAACTGGAAAGTCACCAGTCCCTGTTTGTTTTTATTTTTATTTTTTTAATTTTGAAGACCACTGGGGGAAAGTATGCCTTCAAGGTTTCATCCAAAGCAAAGAATGGTTGCTATTGACTTTCATCCACTTCCTAAGCACTGCATTTCTTTCAGGCTTCATCAAAGGCATAATCCTTCATTCAGAATCTTTTTCATCACTTAAAATAGCCCTCTTGCCTTTGTTGAAGTTTTCTGCCTTTGGAGAGAGGAGGTCAAATCTGCTCCAATGGAGGAAATAAAATGGGGGAGGAAAACCAGCTGTAACCTTTGTGCTCCAAACCTGATAGATGGCATATGATTTTATTTTATTTATTTTATTTTTTTTTTAAACGAGTGACTGCTTGGCTACCCTGATTTCGGAAGAAGCACCTGAAAAAAAATATTTTTTAAACAGAAAATGTTAAGAGAAAATGTCTGTGCTAATATATATATTTCAACAAAGTTTCTAGAGAGAAAAAATGATCTCCAAATTGTTTGAGATAGTCAGCCTGACTCTATTACATCTGTGGAGCAGTAGGGTATAACAAAGCGAGAGATTTAAGGCAATTTTGACACCTTAAAGCAGAACTGCTAGCACTGCACTGGCTTTTAAACCCAAAGAGGATTCAGCCTGCTCACTTATTACTTTCCACATCTTCAAAAGGACAATGTCTCTTTTTTAATCTCTTGGCTTTGCTGTGAAACCATGGGAAGTTATTGACTTTCCAGGCACTTTAAGTACACAATCAGGCAGAAAAGGGACATTGGTGCACTCGGGGGCTGTGAGTTCAAATCCTCATCTCTTTGTGGCGCTCTCCTCCCCGCTCAGATAGAATTGGAAAGGGCACAGCCAACAGCAAGGGGCTGCCGCACTCTGCCACCAGGCCCTCTCCCTGAGTCACGGGCACCTGAAACCGTTCAGTTCGAGACAGGCCCCTTTGTCCTGGCTTTTGTTTTTTTAATTTTGACAGCTCCCAGGGTTCTGTTGGATGGTGTGCACAGAAATGCCGTGCTTCCTTGTAGCCCCTGTGAGCTAAAATAATGAACAAGCAATTAAATCTCATGCTTGAGGGCCTGTGCTGATTGCTTGCAGGAGAGGGGCACGGCCCAGCCTTGTGCTCTGCGCGTGGGGCTCAGGGCAGGGCTCCTGGCTGTATTTCTCTTGGAGGAGAAGCTGCGGCAGCTGGTAGGCTGCGGGAGGGCTGGGGCTCCGGAGGAAAGGAACTCCGCAGGAAGCCAGTGTTCCCTGAAATACCTGTACTGGAAATGGGTGCGAGGCGACATTGTCCTCATGAGGTATTGTTGGATTGTTACTTGCTGGCAAAACACAGTCATCTGCAACCCCTCTTTTTCTTTCTCTCTCTTTTTTTCTTTTTAAATAATATCTTCTACAGTGAAATAATGTTTACTAAGGGCATTTAAAAAGAAGAGTATTCTTGGTATGTGGTAAATGCAGGCTTTTGTTTATCTAGTTGCTGCAAGGAGGCTGTCTTCTGTCTCTGAGTTTCCAGGCAAGCTACCCGGTTTTGGGGAGGGGGTGTTGGGGATGGTGGCAACTTAACCAACCTCACATAACGAGTAAGTGGTAGGGCCAGAAATGGATTCTGGCGGTTTGCTTGGGGAAGCAGGGCTCTTAACCCCTCTGCTGGTCTACCTCAATATTAATTAAAGACATAATTAATAATTTAATAAATAATTCCATTAATAATGCACTAGGTACATATTGAAATTGTAGTGGGGTTTGCCACTGGGAATTCAAGGGTAAGCAAGACATAACTTATTTCCTGTACTACTGAATTCTACATTGTAGTGCAGGAGACTGACATTGAGGAAAAGGAACACATGGTTATACAACGGCCTGTGATAAGCATCATGCAATAAAATCATGTGGTGAAATGGAACAGCTCAATGAAGGGCTAGGGGTCATAGGGTAGCTTTCTGAAGAATGACCTTGAACTGAGATCTATGGATGACTAAGAGGAGAAGGAGGCAGTATAGTATAGTGGAGGGAAAGCAGGGGAGAGGAGGCTGGTGAGGCAACCAGGTCATGTGGGATTGTATAGGTCTCATTAAGAATTTTGTTTCTGATCCCAGGAGCAATGCAGAAACATGGAAGGGCATAAGCAGGGCAGTGACACCATGACATTTGCATAGGGGGCGGGGGTGGTGGAGAGTGCTTCAGCTGCAACAAAGGAATGTGTGGGAGGGGATGGTTTAGGACACAGATCATGGCAACTCGCACCTGTGTGGCAGAAGGAAGGTGTAGGTCTAGAGGCATATTTGTGAGCTATTTAAGAGGTAGAATGGACAGGGCTTCCAATGGTTGGATTTGGGAGCTGAGTGAGGCATTAGAGATGATTCCTTGGTTTCTGGCTTGCATGGCAGGTGAATGGCAGTAACCAGTAGGCGAGATGGAGACCATTGTGGGGAGGACTACCAAGTTCAGGAGAGAACCTGAACTTGATTAAGACCTATTGAATGTGAGATATCCCCAAGTGGAGATACTGTGTAAATTCTTGTACCCGAGGGTCTGAAATTCAAATGAGAGTTTGGAGACAACTGAAAACTGAAGCCATTGGTGTAGAATGAGGTATGGATGAGATATTTCCGAGCAAGGCTATAAAATGGAAATGGAAAAGTCTTGGAAGGAAACAGGAAATCCGGTGGGGGGAGGCTGCTGAGTGGAGGACTGCAAGAGGCCCCAGCAGCAGGGAGAGACCAGAGGAGTGTGCACAGCTCAGGGTGCAGAGACTTTGGGAGAAGGGCCTGCAGTGGGAATGCTGCTGAACCCCGCCCCTCCACCTGCCCCACCCCCCACCCCAGAGGAGTACCTTCCCTCATCTTCACAAACACCTTGCAAGGTAGGAATTCTTTTCTTCATTTAATAGATAAGGGAGCTGAGGCTCAAGGAAGTTAAATAACTGTGGGGTAAGATTTGAAACTGGTTTTGCAGGTCCAGTTCCCCCTTCTCTCCTTAGCTCAAATGCTTTCACATTCAAGTTAGTTGTTTTTTGTTTGTTTGTTTTCCAGAAAAAAACCAACATAATGGTATTTTTGTTTGTTAGGGAATCATGATGAGAAAGAGAATGGCAACTGACATTTAATGTGAGGCCTTAACTGATTAAGGCTTTTGAATAGATGATAAATAAATAGGCTTTTAAAACCCCTGTATCTGACCCCTTATTAGACTGTTTATTTCAAAACTGACAGCACAGCTAAAACAATGGCTGAGGGATTGCATATGTCTTCTGCCTCAACTACTCTCAGAGCCAATTTAGTAAAGACGATTTTTCTGAAGCTGGCCAGTGCAATTCAAAACCAGAGAGGTAGAAGGAGGGCCAGTGGTTGAGGATGCATGCAGAATATCACAATAGGGATGAAGAGAATGAAAATGAACTAGGTTTTTTGTTCCTTTGTTTTTTTCCTTCTTCTTCATCTTTATGAAGATCTGAAGTTGAGGCAAAACAATAAAGTGAATTAATCTCAGATAATTTTAGGCATACTCTACTGAAAATTCACCTTCCCCATTTCATATGTGGATTAAGAAAACCCAAACACGGGCTGAGGTGGGTTTGATTACAGGGATTTTGAGTACTCTCACGCTTGTGGTAGTATTTAAAATGAGAAGGTGATGAATCTAGGTGTATATGACTCACTGGGAAGAAATATAAGGATTCAGATTGGGAATTGGGACCTGTTGTTTGTGGAAGAAGGTTGACAAAAGGAAATGTTTAAATACTTTAATGAAAGTAAGCCCTGGAAATACATGAAACCTCAAAAATAAGGGAAAAAAAAAACCAGAGTCCCCAGCTGGGGACTTTTTGGGGGTCTGGGCTTAGCTCTGTCCCTGCCCTTTCTCTAATGGTCTGAAGAATGATCTCCCACACAAGAGCATAAGTATATTGACGTGTCTTATTCATCTTTGTTTCCTGGTACATAGGTGCCTAGACCATAGTAGAGGGTTGTTAAATAAATAAACATTTGTTAGGAGTTAAACAAGTACAAAAATGCCTGGAAGGATTTGGTAAAGGAGGCCAGGAAAAGGGAAAGAAGATGACCCTGGTCTTTGTGCCAGGAGAAAGAATGTGGGAAATTTTATGTTCCTGGATGCCCAGGGGAGTATTCCTCATGGCTTGAATGGAAGCCTAAGACCTGGATAACTCCAGTAAGAGGTCTTCTACTCAAGAGTGGTTCAGGTGGAAGAGAAATTCTATTGGAAGCAATACAGTGGAGTTGGGTACCAAGAGGGAGGCCCGAGCAATGCTAAGGCATGAACCAACCAATAGGAGGGGAAGCCTGCAGGGTACCATGAAAACAGCCTGGGGTAGTAGATTCAAGGAGGTGAAGGGGAAAGACCTTTTTAGTCCAGGGATGTGGTCTGTGGAGATGGGCTTCTCCTCCTCCTCATTTTCTTGATTTGGTTTCTAGGAAGAGGGAGGTTCTAAACCTCATTGATTACTCACATTATAAGTAAATCTATCTAGTGATAGAAGTAAGAATTAAAAACAAGCAGAAGATGACCAGTGTGATTTGCCTCTTTGTAACAATGGATCTCTCTCCTAATTGATTAATTGGAGGCCAGTACGTAGATTGCGCAGTGTATTCTCGAAGACCTAATTTTCTTTGTGACCTCACAGAGGACACGCTCCCCTGAAGGTGGGCCTCCAGCTGTCGTGAAGTTCAGAGACTTCTGAAGGATCATTACATTTTCCTCTCCTTTGTGGGCCAAGAAGGTCTCTGGATAAGAAAACTTTATCTGCCAGGGGCATTAATTAATTAACTAACTAATTAATTAAATTAATTAATTAAAGTGTATCATTGTGATTCACTGT
Source organism: Procyon lotor (assembly GCA_028646535.1). Lineage (NCBI taxonomy): Eukaryota > Metazoa > Chordata > Mammalia > Carnivora > Procyonidae > Procyon > Procyon lotor. The sequence goes on from CM053608.1 coordinate 7,995,695, forward strand.
ATTTCATATAAATTAGTCTGTTGAAAGGGGAATCATCAACTGTCTTGAAGTTGGTTGCTTTGGTTTTTGTTTTTTTTTTTTTTTTTGGATTCCTTAATAGTCTTGGTACAATACCATAGGTTTAAATGCAGTTGGATAGGGAAGGAGGAAGTTCAAAATAAGAATCATGTGGTATAAACCATGAATATCAAAGTAGTAGAATTATGTGCCTTCTTATCTGAATTACTTGCTCTCAGGCTTTGGGAAAATGTTTCTGTAAGTAAGATTTTAATGGATTTTTGATTCCAAGTTTTTAGCATTATGGAATGATGGCCTTCAGATTTTTCTTCAGTGCAGGGGAAGAAACAAAGGATAAGACTCAGTTCTCTGCACTAATTGAGAAGCCAGGCAAAAAGCCAGGCAGCTTCGGTGAATGGGTTTGGAGTCAGACAGCAACTCGCACTTGCCTGACCTTTGACAGACTTCTTAACCTTCCTAAATATATCAAATGGGAATATCTCAGAGGAGAATGTGATTATTAGGTGAAATAATTCATGTATGTTCCTGCCGTCATGTCCATCCTGGTGTATGAGAAGTGCTTACCAAATATTGGCTGCTATTTTTGGTTTTTTTTTTCACATTATTGAAATTTGTTTTTAGACTACAATGGGATTTTCCTTTGTTGTCCCTTTGACTCAGAAATTTACTCCTGAATATTATCGTTCCCTTTACGTTATGACTTTCCCCCCTAGAATTGTTGACATTGGTTGAATACATGGATGTATATGATAAATATTTTCAGACACTGCATATTATCTGAAAAAAAGTGGTCACTAAACCTTTGGAAATCTTAGACTTAGTTGAAGATTAAATATATTAAAACCTTTTAAAAGACATTTGTGCTCTTAAGGAATACATCCTTGGGTAACGTTCTTATTGAAGACATACTCTTAAGCTCCAACTGTAAGTTGCATTTATCTTTAAAGAGACTTTTTTAGTCCTTTGAAAAATTTTCTAAAGGGCTTCTCAGGAATACATCATCTAACATTTCCTATCTTGCTGAAAATACGTTTTGTGCAAAAATTCCTGTGCTTCTCAAATATACTTATCTTCTATGGCTAATTGATTTGTTGTTGGTCAATCTACTTGTTGTATGACAACTGATTGGGATATGGGGTTTATTTCAATTGGTATGACAACAGAAAACCTTGACAATAATTTGATACATATTCTGGAAGGATACTTTAATTTTTCAGGCAATAGAGATAGTTGAAGTAGGAGATCAAAGGTTGGGTATTATTTTTCAACTTTCAGCAATTTCTAGTTTAAGTTCTACCATCGGCTTCCTAGCAGGCTGGCATGAACCTGTTTTATCCTTCAAGTGTTCCTCATTTTTTTTTCCCTCCAATATTCAAATTAGCTTTTAAAATTTCAGAAAATAAAGTGGGTAGAACACATTGGGCATTAAGGGCTGTAAAATTCCAAGTTTCTGGCTCACTGTATGTGATTTGTTTGCTCTGTCTATGCATGTCTTGGTTTCCTAGCGATTAAGACTTGGTTATAAATGTTGCTACTTACCCACCTGTCAAGGATGGTGTGAGAATGAGTAATAATATCCGAGCCATATTTTTGCTCCTTAGACGAAAGGTGCTATATAAATACAAAGTGTTATTTCATTAAAAATACTTGTATGATAACAGCATATGTTAAATTCAATTTCCTTGACCAATTTTATAAATATATTTTGGTGTTACAATATGGTTGTTTTTATGGTTAGTATGTGTGTATTCTACACTCTGTGTTTTATTTTCTTTCTGGATGGTGTAATATATCAAATATTTAAGAAAAATAAATACATCATTCTAGTTAGACCATAAAGCTAAATGTTCATGCTAAATGTTAGTTACTTTTGTGCATTTCAACTAGATGTTAGTGACATACCTACAACTATAGAGGATTTGAACTGTATACCAATATAACAAGGTATAACAAAAATGAAACTTGGATAAACAGTATATTTTTCTTATCAATCTTAGCTCCATATCAGTTGGAGATTAGCAGCTGTGATTAGCAGCTCCTGTGACAGAGGCATTACATAGTTCAAGCATAAGATTCTGGGTTCAGTGGCCAGGGATGATGTTCATTGGTGCTGCACAGAAGGACATTGGAATCCATGCTTGGCCCAGATGAAAGGTGATCACTTCTTGACTCAGATTACCAATCTGGTAATTTCTCTTTTTGCAGAAAAGGTAGATTTGAACCTTTTACAGAACTATAGATGGCCCAGAGAACACAGGTATGGCAGATATATGGAGACATCACATGATTGCTGCACAGTATGGTGATTTTTTTTTTTTTTTTTATAATTTGTTAAAATGCAGAATAGGCTTTCTAGCAAGTAAGAATAAGGGTTTTTAGCAGTCTCTTTGTTCTACCCTTATTTTTCTCAGCAAATTACTCAGACTTCCTACCTCACAGATGACAGATCTCATCATCCACAACTCTTATCAAATTATTTGTAACCAGATCTATTTTTTTAACTTTTTAGTTTGAAATAATTTTGGATTTACTGAAGAGTTACTAAGAGAGTCTAGAGTGTCCCCATACACCTTCACCTGGTTTCCCTAAGATTAACTACCCACAGAACCATGGCACAGTTATCAAAACTAAGAGATTAACTTTGGAGTAATATCATGAACTAAACTACTGACTTTATTTGGATTTACTATCAATGCCCTTTTTCGGTTCCAGAATACCATTCACAATATCATACTACATTTAGCTGTCATGTCTTCTTAGGTTCTCTAATCTGGGACCATTTCTGTGTCTTTCTTTGTCTTTCATGACCTCAAACATTCTGAAGAATAGTGTTCAGGTATTTTGAAGAATGCCCCTTGATTTGAGTTTATCTGATGTTTTCTCATAAATATACTGAGGTTGTGGATTTTGGGGAAGAATATCACAGAGGTGATTCCCCTTCTCATTTTATCATCTCAATGGGTACATCATGTGAAGGAGGCTAATTACAAGTGATGTTAACCTTGATCACTTGGTTAAGGTGATGTCTGTTAGTTCTCTCCACTGTAAAGTTACTATTTTCCCCTTGCTGTGTAGTATGTTCATTAGAGGCAGGCACTAAATCCAGCCCACACTCAAGGAGAAGGGGATTAAACCCCACCTCCTGAAGGGAGGGCTATCAAAGAATTTGGGGTCATGTTTTCAAACTGCAACCATAATTAGTAAATTTGGGGAGGGATACAAATGTGATGCAAATACCTTGTTCATAAAATTTCACCCACTAGTTTCAGTACTTAACAATTAACGTTGCCTACAGCAATGATTCTGGTGATGTTCACTCAATGATTGCAAACACACAGGACTTGTTGGGTTTGAAAATGTTCTGCCTCCCCAGGTGGAAATGATGCTGAAATTAGGAAATGACATGAGGTCAGATTCACTTGGGGCACAGCCAAGACACATGGTGCCAAGGGGAAGCCATGACCGTACGGGCAGCAACAATAGCCGGGTCTGTCCCACCTGCTGCCCTTTTAAGCTCATGCAAGCTCGTCTAATGGTTAGATCTAAATTTGAATCCAGAATCTTAGCTACAGAGAAGTGAGGAAAATAAAGTTACTGGTTGGGTAACGATGTGCTTTTAGCTATGTGCTATGAAAGAAGAAGAGCACATTTTTGGGAAGCAGCTAGCAGTCCCCTTCAGGCTCCAGATACCCTCTCATTCTAAGGCAGAGCTGCCAAACTTATACTTAACTGATGTAATAAGATGTGAAAACATTGGTTCTTTGATCCTCACCTCCAGCAGGCCATCTAGCCTGTATAGGGAGAAAAGAGAATTCAGACAACTGATTGGATTAGTGCGGGGACAGAAGGTGAAATATTTGGTTCTTCTCCTTTCCCATAAGGAATGAAGGGGTGCTCCAAATGAAGTATGAAGGGTTCCAAAAGAATTTCACAGAGATTGAGGTGCCCGCTGGAGGTGAGCCTAGTACTTGGAGTGGTAGGAATTTTCAGGCTCACCCTGGTACATCCACATAGAGAGGAGTGAGGTGTTCTTGAGGAAGCTTAATATGTCCCCTGGAGGCTCAGGATGTGTGAACTCGGAGACCAGTATTTGCTTCCTGCCTGGAGGATACTGAAGACCCACAGCAGGCATAGTCTGCCTATGGTGAGAGCAACCTGTTCTCTTAGTATCTGCAGCATCAAGACTGTGTCTTGGAAACGGTCCCAGTGAATACTGCCCAAGGGAGCTGGGATGAGCCATCCTGATGAACCTTTGCTCACAAGGGCAGCGCTTGCTTAAGAGGACATAGTGACAGTAGGAATGATAATCTGAGGCTACATTTCACAGATATCAGGGCATGAAAGACTAACAAAAATTAAGGTGGAATCCAAAACCAAGTTAGGGAGTTGTGCAGCTTAGAGATTCCTGTGAGGGTCACGGATGAACCTCGAAATTGGTTCAATGAGAGGGTCAAACATTTGTACTCCTGCCATAGTGGAAAACGGGACAACCAGATGGTATTAGCCAAGAGAGAGAACATCTATAAGTTTAGGTAAGTTAAAAAAAATTTGATCCAGGAGTCTGGCCTGAACTGGAGGAGGGTAGAAGCTTTGAATTGGATGTGGTATTGACCTTTGATTTATACTGGAATTTATGCTTCAAAACCCAAACACCTATGGTTATGTCCCCCTCTCACAATTGTCCCTCATCAAGACTGACATTTTTGGTACCTAAAATGAGTTTTAAAATATGGGACTATTACAAATGAATGTAACCCTAAAGACATGGAGTTTGTGTGAGATGTGAAGCGCTGAGGAAAGGAGGGATTCAACCCAGTTTATCTGAAGCCTGTGCAGGAGAGAATAAACCCATTTTCTCTTTGTGTGCCCATGAGAGCAGCCCATTCAGTAAAGGGGCTACACTATCTTCATTGTACTTTGGGTTCTAGTCATCTTCTGGCTACTTTCTTGAGATCTGGTCAGAATGGAAGGAGTGATGCTCTTGATATCACCGATGATAAGATCACACTTACTTACCATAGCCTTAAAGGTTTGGCTTTGAAGTCAGATAAAATCCTTTTTATAAAACACATGAACTTGTTTTTTGGTGGATCTTCCTATACTTTGTAACGTAATTGATTATTTTAACATAAATGCAAGACTGTTAACATGAATCATGGGTTTAGGCTTTCATTTTATTAACATTTTCTTGGTGTCCTGATTGATGTTGAGTGTATTGGTTATTTCCCCTGGCTAAAGTCCTCTGTGCTCAGAGCATCAACATTACAGTGGCTTAAACAAGATTCAAGTCTCTTTCTTTCTTTCTTTCTTTCTTTCTTTCTTTCTTTCTTTCTTTCTTTCTTTCTTTCTTTCTTTCTTTCTTTCTTTCTTTCTTTCTTTCAGATTTTATTTATTTATTGACAGAGAGAAATCACAAGTGGGCAGAGAGGCAGGCAGAGAGAGAGGTGGAAGGACCCTGAGATCATGACCCCAGTTGAAGGCAGAGGGTTAATCATTGAGCCACCTAGGTGCCCCAGTTTGTCTTTCTTAAATATCTGGGTATAAGCAGTCTAGGACTGGTAGGAATTCTCCGTGGGGTCAGAAATCTCATTTCTCCACCATCTCTAGACCAAGTTGTCTCACCAACATGTTCATATTCTAATCAATGAGAAGTGGCAAAAGGTAAAGAAAGGAGGAGGGCACATCTTCGTTTTAAGGAGATGATTTCCAGAGCACACTACATCTGCTTTCATCCTGTTGAACAGCATTTAGTCACATGACTATTACAACTTATAAAGAAGTCTGGAAAAACTAGTCTTTTTTTTTTTTTCCTGCATGTTCAACTACTCGGCTAAAAATTCTGTTATCTGAAAAAAGAGGAAAATTGGAAGACAATGAGCAATCTTTGCTACACATAATTTCTGTGTTTGCAAGTATGTAATTAGAGTTTTAACTTGTCATTGTTATGGGCATAACTGTGGTCTTAATCTGCAAGTTTATAATGCTTCCTTGATTAACCTAGGGTCATGGAATTTAGTCAGACACAAATCCACCCAATGCCAAATCTCATTCATTGTACATTTCTGTTTCTTTCCCTGAAGGATCACAGGGCAGCCTTTGTACTAAATATCTTACTGAAATCTAGATACAGTATGATTGTGTCTTTCCCATAATCTCCATCTACCACCCTATCAATACAGGAAATGAGGTTTGCTCAGCATGACTTAATCTGAGTGAACCCAGCTTTTCTTTTATGGTTCTATTTTTCTGAGAGCTCACCAACTACCTGTTTAACAATCCTGTCCAAAATTTTGTCAAGGGAATTCATTTTCACTGTACTCACCTGCAATTTTTGGAATTCATGCTGTTTCCATTTTTGAAAGTCATATGGACTATTTTGAAAGCATATTTTCAGCTTGCAGTTCCCTGTACTATTTTCATTACTTCCCAAAGATTATAGGTGCTCAGTGAATCACAGATGCAAATTCTTTTAATACCACAATGTATTAGTTTGTGAGGGCCGCTATAACAAAATAACACAAACTGGGTGGCTTAAACAGCAGAGATTTATTTTCCACAGTTCTGGAAGCTAGAAGTTCAAGATCAAGGTGTCCACATGGTTTGGTTTTTCCCTGAGGCCTCTCTCCTTGGCTTGCTTATGGCTGCCTTTTTGCTGTGTCTTCATAGGGTCTTTCTTTTGTTTGTGAGTGCCCCTTGTGTTCAAACCTCCTCTTTCTATAAGGATACCAGTCAGATTGGATGAGGAACCACTCTAATGACCTCATTTTAACCTAACACATCTTTAAAAACCCTATCTCCAAATACAGTCACATTTAGGGTCCTGGGGACTAGGGTTCAACATATAAATTTAGAGGGGACACAATTCAACCCTTAACATGTAATATAAATATCTTCTGGGATGAAAGTCATAATTTCATTTAAAGGAACCAGGGGCTTTCTTATTTCAGGTAATCTTATTTCAGAATTTGGGGGGTAAAAACATGGCCTAAGATTTTGTTACTTGAAGTTTATATCAAAGTTTTGCTCTATACCTACTTGAATAGGATCTGTATTTCACAAGACTTATCCCTCCCCACCCCCCAAACCCAGGGCTGATTTGTGTGCCCACTAAAATTTGAGCATCGCTGGGCCAGGGACCCAGTAATTCTTCCACAAGTGATGTCTTTTTCCCCCAAAGGTTCCTGACAGAAATATACACAGAAGGATCAATAGCAAAGGAAATCAAAGTATCAATGCATTGCTAGCCAGGCTTGGGGGTGAATAACTCCATGAAGAGAACTCTCTGGTAACCTAGATTGGAGCACAGAGAGAGAGGGAAGCAGAAACCACCATATTTTCTTCCACATTCAAGTGACAGTCTAGATATGACTTTTCTTGTCAAACATATATAAGAGAGAGTTAAAACAAAAAAAAAGGAACACACTGGACTTGGGTCAGATTGTGATCCTGATACATGGGTGGAATATCTTAGGGAACAAGGAGAGAGGAAGGGCTAAAGAGAGTGTTGTGAGGTGATGGGATGGGGTATGAAGAGGAAGGGGGTGTCCTTGCACCTAGTTTCGATCCCAGAAGCCTTCTCCTCCCGTGCTTTTCTTACTGAAATTACCACTCTTCATTTCCAGTCGAAAACCCACCAAAACTTTCAAGATCAGGTTCTGTGATGTCAGAATAAGAAGAGGATAATTCCTTCAAAGGCTGGAGGGCCTGCTATGCTATGGTCTATGGTCCATTTGGGTCAATCATGAGCTTACCTTGTCCCACTTTCTTTACTCCCTGTTTCTTCAACACACTCTTCCATATGTATCCTTCAGATTTCAACTATGATATCACTTCTTTCAGGAAGCTTTTGTTTCCCCCGAGACTGAATTAGGAGCCCCCCTCATAGCATTTATTGCACAGGGCAGTAATGGCTGATCTGGTCATCTGCCTTCCCCACTCTGTGTTGACATAGCCTTTGTTCCCCATCAAACCTTCCACGTAGCAGGGCATCTGGTTCAACACCTACAGAAATGTTTCATGTGTATGATTGTTAAGCAGGTTGGAAAAATATGTTTCTACAGTTTTAAAGATGCATACATGCTGCATTTTATAGAAGATATATTTATATTGTTGCTGCAATAAAACTGCATATTCATGGAAATGTTCCCAAATATCCTTTTTCAAGATGTTTAATCCATAGCCTGAGTTTTGAAAAGCAGTTTCTTTTTCAACTGTTGTTGAGAAGTTCTCTTGCTTTTTTAAGGGGCAGATTAAATGTAGTTTTTTTTTTTGAAACTTATTTTTTTTTAGTAGCAAACTGCTTAGAGCTTTTTTTTTTTTTTATCATAGAAGAGGTCAGCAAACTGGGAACACTTGTCACTTTGTAGAAGAATTTAGTGCTCAACTGCAAATTTGACAATTACTTAAAATAACTCACCACAAACCAAACCATGAACTTCTTTGTAGAGCAGCACATTTTCACTGTCTCTCACCAATTTTATTGTGAAATATTGTAAATTTTTCTACTGTATTTTAAAGGTTTTAGCAACTAACCATATACATGATAATCTGTGGCCCTTTATGCATTTCTGGCTTCACGTCTTTGCTGAAAATTTTCCATCCTAGTTGGTGAATGTATTTAAAATGTGGTATTATCTCTGTAAACTTAATCAGGGGCATTTTAAAGGTCTGTTCATGGTGGCTGAGGGCTACCTACTTTTCTCAGGGTACTTACCTCCCTGTAGGTGACCCCTGTCTGCATGTCTGCAGACATAAGCACCTAATAAGGATTCAGCATAGTGTTTATATTAAATATTGATCAGGATTAATTTCTCTTTCAGTTTTAGCTGAAAATGATATAGAAATTGTAAAATGTTTAATCTCATCCACTGGTGGATTGACCCCATTGTCATATATTAAACTCCCAAATATGTTTGGAATTTATTACTTTTCCTTCACTACTATTACAATTATCTGTGTTTCTGCCACTGCGACTAATAGCAAACTGTCTTAATTATTGTAGCTTTAAAATAAGCCTTGTTGTGTCAAATAGCAAATTTCATCTGTCTTTTATTTTTTGAGTGTAATCGTAGCTTTTCCTGAACTTGTAATCCTCCATATGAATTTTAGGTTCAGTTCATCAAGCTCCACACATGTGGTGCAATTTTTGTTAGAATCGCATTGAATTTGTAGACTAATTTGGAGAGACATCCAGTCAAATTTTTATGCTGCTGACCCTTTCCATCTATGAATATGGTGTGCCTTTCCATTTATTTAGGTTTTCTTCTAAGTCTTTCAATAATATTTTAGAATTTGCCCCCTAATGACTTGCTACATTTTTGTTTGCATAGATCGCATATATATGCGATGTCTTATATTTTGGTGCTATGGTTGAGTGGGATCTTTTGGTCAAGTGCACATAGAAACACATAAACTAATTACATTTCCCTTGTTCCTGGTGCCCCGAGCTACTTGTGTCTCTTGAGCCAGTTGGATGCACACAACTTTATGCTGTGTGACGTAGATTAGGCTTTGGGGTCTGTTTACATCTCTGCTGAGAGGTATCCTGCTGGGCACCCATCCTTTGGTGACAGTGAATGGAGAGCTTGTTGAGATCCTAATCCATGGACTGGAAGATGAAGCACAAGAATGACTTGGGAGCACGGAGCAACTGTATAAAGAGGCTGAAATGATGTGGGAAAAGAGACGAGGATAGATCCTGAGACTTAATTTTTGAATAATAGGAATTCCATATTACACAAGAAACACTGAAAGAAAATATCCATGAGGTAAGGAGAGACTTAATCTGGAGATTGAAAAATCTCACAAAGTTCTAAGGAGGACTGAGGGGAAAAGATGGAATTCAAGCTCATCCTGCAAAATTTATGAAAGTGGGTGATAAAAGAATAAAAACCTGTAGGTTCCTGAGTGGAAAGAAACAAATTACTACAGAGTAGATTTTTGTTTGTTTTTAATGATTACATTAAAACAATATTTTTATATTGTTTTAATAAATATATATATTTATATATATATCCCTGTTGCAGGGAAAATTACCACTTTTATGTGATGGACTTAAATCCAGCAATCTTGATGCATTTTCTTATTTGGTTCTAACGATGTTTTTGAAAATTTTCTTGGTTTTCCTATGTAGATAATTGCTCTATCTGTAAGTGATGAAAACAGTGGTTTTTCTTTTCCAGTTTTCATGTATTTAATAGCTTTTCATTGATTATTGTTTTTGTTCAGTCCTTCCAGAGCTATGCACTATAAAAATGGTGATGCCTGAGAAAATTTTTAGTGTCATCACTCTGTAGGGTTTGCTGTAGAGTTTTGGTAGAGAGCCTTCATGAGACCTTGTATTTTTAGTATATTTAAAGCATTCATTATTAATGAACTACTGAATTTGGTTAAATTCTATTTTCCATTTATTTAGATGGCCATATAGTTTTTCTTTCTTCATCTATTAATGTGTAAAGCATATGTAATAGCAAATTATCCTTGCATTTCTGGAACAAACTCCACTTGGTCATTCTGTTTTTTTGTTGTTTTTCGTCAATTTTCATAAAATGTTACATCAATGGATTGTGCTTGCAAATATTTTATTTAGGATTTTTTTTTTTTTACATCTACCTTATGTTATTAACCTATAGTTTTCTTTTCTTGAACTGTTCATGTAATGTTCTGACATCTAGGAAGATTTCTCCTTTTTTCTATTTGAAATTTCTTTACAGATTATGTAAAGATTATTTGTTGAAGATTTGTTAACTGATTTGAGTTTTGTATCTACTCTTGGGGGAAGATATCAAAGTAAATTTATATATAATGGTTTATAAATCATCATGGTTATAAAATAACTTTTAGTAATTCACATTTTTCTAGAAAATTATACATTTGACTAAGTTTTCAATGTATTGGCATGAAATTGTTGATATTCTATGCTTCAAAAATCTCAAATGTGTTGATAGTTATTTCCCTTTTCCCCCTAAAATTGTTATTTCTTTATTCTTGATTAATATTGCCAGACTTTTTTTTGGTGCTACATAAGTAGTTTTTAAAAAAATATGTGTCTTACAAATGGTCTCTATGTTTCCCAGTCTTTTTAATTTTGACTCATACGTATTACTTCTTTTCCTCTTATCTTTGAATTTATTGATTTTTCTGTAGATTCATAATTTGAATACTTAGTTCATTTGTTTTCAATATTAAAAAAAATATACGTAGGCCACATATAATACTAATTAAGTCACATTTTGGCTCTATTTCCCAAGTTTTGATATACAGTAGTTTTAATGTGTTTTGCTCCAAATATTTTGTTATTTTTATTGTGATTTTTCTTAAACTATAAATCATTCTATAATACAAGTGGGAAAAGAGACCAAGATAGATCTAGGCATGTATAATGTTGCTATCTCTCTTTATTGTCTTATTTCTAGTTAAACTGTGTTGTTATTGGAGAATGTATTTTCAACAGAATATCAGTTCTTGAAATATGTATCAGCTCTTGAAATTCATCATAATATCTTCATGATCTAGTAGGCAGGACATTTTTTGCAAATATTTCATGTTTGCTCTTACATTAAACTTGTTAATTTTGTCATTAAAATCTTTAGCCTCTATAATATTTTCTTAACTAGATTTTTCTGTTTGATAGAGGTGTGTCAACATTGCATTGTAATCCTGTCACTTCTGGGCTTTATGTATTTTGAAGCTATGTGCATAAGTGCATGCAATTTCATGATTTTCATAATTTATTGCTAGAAAATTTCCCTTTGTTGTTATACAGTAGGTTTTATCTCTATTAATTATTTTTCCTGAAATTCTAAATTGTCTGATAATAATTTGCTGTGTTGGAATTTATTGCTGTTCATATCTGCTTGGAAAATATTTTTCTGTGTCTTTATTTTAAATATTTCCATGAGGCTTTGTTGTAATAGTTTTTGAAAACACTATATAGCTGAATAAAATCCACCTGATAATCCCCTTTTTAATAGAGGGTTTAATTTATTTACATTTTTAAGGTTACTTGTGTGTCAGTATTTACTTCCAATATCTAATTTAATCTCTCTGGTGTACTGTCCTTTTTCTTTGCCTCTTTCCCCTCTCTTCTATACTTCTATTGGGTTGGTAGAATTTTCTTTATCCTTGTGCATCTGAGAATATCTCTTTTTTCTTTTGATCTCAGTCAGGAGTAATGTGTGAACTAAGTATAACTTCTAAGTTGACTATTATTTTCTCTGAGCACTTTAAAGATATTATTCCATTGTAACCTGAACTTTCTTGTTTTTCATGAAAGTCTGTAGTTGGTCTAACTGGCCATTCACTTATAGCTTTTTCTTTTTTTTGAGGGAGCACATGTCAAAGATTTATTTAACTCATGAATGAGAGAATTAAAAAGATGGTGAGCTGGCTCTAAAAAGCATAAGAGAGACAGAAGTATTTATAGTCCCTGAAAGAAAAAGTGCTACATCACATACAAAACTGCTTAATGCACAAGACTGGTTAATGCTATAGTTATAAGCAGTATGACTTTCATATTTGTGATGAAATCATCTCAACCAGGCAGAAACCATTTGCTTATCCATAGGGTAAATTAATTTACATTGCCGTAAGACAAAAATTATTTGAATAATAATTGTTTTTGTACAGAGTGAAATCTATCCTTACAGATTTGTGAATTACTCTAATTAATAGTAAATGATTAAAGCATATAAACTTAGAGAATCAGATAATCCTGGGACAGTCCTCTTAGATAATGCTCTAGGTATGACTTTGAAAAGACATGAGCCATCTTTTCATCTATTTCCAAGTTTTGGAATTTTTTTGAGAGAAAGATTACAAGTAGGTAGAGAGAGGGCGGAAGCAGGCTCCCTGCTGAGCAGAGAGCCCAGGACTCGATTCCAGGACCCTGAGAACATGACCTGAGCCGAAGGCAGAGGCTTTAACCCACTGAGCCACCCAGGTGCCCCAAGTTATGGATTTTTTTTATGTGTGTTTATAAATTGTTTCCATGTTTCATTCTTTTTTCAAAAATTCATGGGTATAGCATTCAATATTAATGAACATATATATACCATAGTATAGTCATCAAATCTAGAGTCAAATTGCATTAAGCAACTATTAAAATAAAAAACATTGTCAAAAATTTTATAAAAAATATAAGATTGGATTTTATAATAATCACTATTCTCCAGAGATTAAACAAATCACTGCTTTTATTTATTCTATTTTGAGGATAAAAAGCCAACCCCAAGAAAATTTTCTCCATCAGATACTGCCTGTAGTGCCTACAAATTCATGTGAGTTCCTCTCTCTGAAATGTCTCCCAATCTATTAAGGTTTCTAGGCTGTCAGAAAGTGACCTGTGTTACCACCTGTAAGTCTGGGACCCTCTAAGACAGAAAAAACATGGGAGCAGTTTTCTAGGAGAACTCTGTAGGCATTCGTTCCACCCATGAAGTAGACACTTGATCCTTAATGGTGGGTTTTTCAGATCTGATTAAATGAGATTTATTCTGAAACATGACACTCCAGATACAGCCTTTAATATACAGTGTGTTCAATTACATTTTGATTAATTTTATTAAATGAATGCAAATAACTATATTGCCATTAAAGGTAAAGAAACTCGATAAAAGTGTTTGTTTCTGAATTTTGAGGAGCCAGAGAGAACAAAATGCAAACACACAGTTATTAAATTGAGATTAGACATGGAGCAAGAAGATGACTCAACATTTTTGCTCCTAAGTATATATCCAGGGACAACAATATACTTGTTTGTATATATTACAGAAAGGGACTCAAACAGATACTTGCAAATAGTCATTGCAGCATTATTCACAATAGTCAAATGTGGAAACAGTCTAGATGTCTATCAACTGATGAGTGGATAAACAAAATGTTATACACACACACACACACACACACACACACACACAATGGAATATTATTCAGCCATAAAAAATGACATTCTGATAAATACCACAACAGAGATGAGACTTGAAAACTTTATGCCAAGTGAAATAAGCCAGATATAAAAAATCAAATACAGTATCCCTCCCCACTCCCACCTGTGATTTTGCCCCTTGTGGTCTTTATCTGTGGTCACCCAAAGTTCAGGAACAGATGATCCTCCTTCTTTTTTGGTCAGAAGGTCAATAGCAGCCCAAGGCTACGTCTCAATGCCCATGTCATTCCCCTCACTTCATCTCATCACATAAGCATTTTATCATCTCATATCTTTACAAGAAGAAAATGGGTAAGTACAGTACCATAAAATATTTTGAAAGAGAGAAAGAGACCACATTCACATTTTTTTAAATTTATTTTTTGAGAGAGAGTTAGTTCACACATGTGGGGGGGATGGGGCACAGAGGGAGAGGGAGAGAGAATCTCAAGCAGACTGAATGCTGAGCACAGAGCCTGACACTGAGCTCGACCTCACAACCCTAAGATCATGACCCGAGCTGAAATGAAGAGTTGGACACTAAATGGACTGAGCCACCCAGATGCCCCTCACATAGATTTATTACAGTATATTGTTAAAATTGTTCTATTTTGTTAGTTATTACTGTTAATCTCTTACTGTGCCTAATTTATAAATTAAACTTTATCATAGGTATGCATGTATGGGGAAAAAATGTAGTATACATAGGGTTCAGTACTATTCATGGCTTCAGGCATCCACTGGGGTCTTGGAACACATCCCCTGCAGATAAGGGGGGACAAGTGTATGTGTAATTCACTTATATGGCATATCTAGGCAAATTCATATAGACAGAAAATAGATTTGAGGTTACCAGGAGCTGGAGAATGGAGAGTTATTACTTAATAGGTACAGAGTTTCTGTCGGGGCAACAACAAAATTTTGGAAATACATATGGTGGTATTTGCCCAACATTATGAACATCATTAATGCCACTGAATTGTACCCCTAAAAGTCATTAGAAGGGCAAATTTTGTGTTATAAATATTTTACAACAATTAAAATAAAAAACAAAAAAAAAGGAAAGGAATTGATCAAGAAAGGGAAAGGGCTTTCTCATATAACCAGAAAATAGAACATTAAAAACTCTACCAAACTTATTCAAAAATAAGTGATCACAATTAGATGTTCTTGGGTTCCTTCAGTCATTCTTTTTTTTTTTTTTTTTAAGATTTTATTTACTTGTTTGACAGAGAGAGAGATCACAAGTAGACAAGTAGAGAGGCAGGCAGGGAGGGGGGAGGGGGGAAGCAGGCCCCCTGCTGAGTGGAGAGCCTGATGTGGGCTTGATCCCAGGACTCTGAGATCAAGACCTGAGCTGAAGGCAGAGGCTTTAACCCACTGAGCCACCCAGGTGCCCCTTCAGTCATTCTTAATTTATACTTCTTCCAGTGGGTCTTGAGTTATCAACCGGCTTCTATAAAATTATCTGGTACTGAGGATATGTGCTGTTAAGTGCTGTGAAATGTGTAAGCCTGACGATTCACAGACATGTACCCTGGGGCAAATAATACATTATATGTTAATAAAAATAAAAAAAAAAACAGTAAAAAAAAATTATCTGGTACTGAATTCAAAAGCATCCTGGAAATCCCATGTCCCTCTGACAATTTTCTTTTTCTTTTTTATTTTTTTTCCCCAAATACTTTTATTTTATTTTTTCAGTGTTACAAGATTAATTGTTCATGCACCACAACCAGTGCTCCATGCAATACGTGCCCTCCTCAATACCCACCACCAGGCTTGCCCAAATCCCTCCCCCCCCACAATTTCCTAAGAGATGTCACTTTCTAAGTCTATTTTTTGAAATACCAATTGTTAAAAATACCTGGCAACGTCCTTTTCACCAGCTCTGAGGCGCTTCTCCTTTATTGCAGACCAAATTTCTGGTCCGTGGCTTAAAGGAAAGCCTTCAGGCAAGCATGAGAGAGAAGTGTGAGCCGTCTGCTGATGACGGAGTAGCTAGCAATATCAGAATGGAGAAGAGTAGAGTTCTCTGTTTGAGCACGATACATACCTCTTTTGTGAGGTTTTGATCAATGTATCCCCCTTAGAACAGAAACTCTATTGTGCTCTATGCTGATAAAATCGGGGAAAAGACATATGCCTGAAGCCGTGAGCAGATAAAATTCCAGTGATATTCTTCCAATGACTTACTGAATGTTTATTTGATTATTTTTTTGCTGTTGCGTATGTATAGAAAGGGATAAAATCAGCAAATCTAGCTAATAAATACTTGCAACTTCACTATGTGCCCACTGTTCGATTTTATATTACATTGAATTTTTTTATTTATTTATTTATTTTCGTTTTGAGAGAGAGAGAGAGAGAGAGAGAGTGCTGGGTGGGGGGTAGGGGGGGAGGAGAGAGAATCTTACATAGGTTCCATGCCCAGCCTGGGGCCCCCACGAGGCTAGATCTCATGACCCTAAGATCACGACCTGAGCCGAAATCAAGAGTCAGATACTTAACTGACTGAGCCACCCAGGCGCCCCCTGTTCCATTTTATATTATAATGCAACATTACCCCAACAAAAATACTTGTGGTTTTAATTTTCTCTGTCAGCTACAAATTAATTTTCCCTTTATTGTACTAATTGAGGGATCAAATTTTTAAAAATCAACAAAGTCAATAATTTTTATACTGTGGAGACTGGTGTATGTTTCTTTCTTTTGGATTAATGGTGCAGACCTTGATAACCTGTGCTAAAAATCTAAGGTTAGAAATATTTCTCTCCATCCCTTTCAAGCCTACATCCCCATAAAGTTGGTCCACTAATTACAAATTGTTAATGAGTTATGCAAGTACCTTATGCTCTGTTTCCTACCAAAGAACTTTATTCCAAAGCATCTGATGCTGACGGCTGATTCAATGCACACGTATGTAAAACAATTTTCTATTAGACAACTCTTGGGATAGAAAAACAAGTTGTTTAATTAAAGTCTAACTGACTTCCTTCCCAAGTTATGTGCCTATTTATTCATTTAGATGAGCTTAATAACAAATACAGTTGTGAGGATAAGAAAAATAACACAAGTAATCACTCTTTCGAAAGCTGGATATTAGATTACAATTCACCACAGGGAGATTTTGAGATTTCTTTCCACATTTTTTTTAAGCTCCTGTTAATGTCATGCCTGGGACTCCTTCCTTGTACCTGGCCCCTTCCTCTCTCCAAAGTAGGGCTGGTTTCTGGGGACGGGGCAGGTTCAGGTGGAAGAAGATGAGAGGTGAACATCAGATCTAAAAGGCCTGAGCTTCAGTACGGGTGTAGCTCGGAGAACATGCTAGCAGGTGGTAATGTCACGGTCCCTGCCAGTGCACAGGTTTTTTCAGACAGGGGGCTGGTGAGTGCACACTGGGAGAAGTGTTCACGTGGGTACAGACTTTGGGGAGATAAGGTGGTGTGACAGCTCCGGAGGCTGTGACCCACGGAGGCGCTAGGTGGGAAAACAAAGCAGGAATTTGGTGCAGTGCTTAAAGCGCCTTTTGCCGATTCTTTCAAAATGATTTGTCTTAAGTCTGTGCTCACGACAAGAAAGCAAGGACAGTGTTGGTCTGGTTCACTGCCGAGATCATAGTGTTTAGCAGAACTCCTGATGTGTAGCTGGTGCCAATAAATATTGTTGTGTTAATGAATGGAAGAAAGAAAAATTTTCGGGGACATAGTTTCTAACATTTTATAAATCAGGGGGCTTCATTCCAAAAAAAGCAGTAAGAGTCTAGATGGACCTTGACACAAGCCCAGTGCAGGGCCCGGTTGATCTCAGGTCGCCCAGAGTCCTGCCGCAGAGTGGGGCTGCCTTTACAGAGCAAAGGGCTCCTGGGGGAATACCTATAGGTCCCCAGGGCAGGGAAATATGCCAGTCCCTACACAATCCCTCTTGGCTCCTGCCTTCTGGGTTTATTATGGTCTGCTGGTCGGCTGTCACAGGAGGCTGAGGGAAGCACACAGAGCGTGGACCCAGGAATTGTTGGAAACATGAAAAGGATAGCGAAGAGTCAGAAACCAGGTGAACAATCTAAATCCTGATTTAATAATTGAATGCCATCAAAGAAGTGGAACTTCAAACAAAAATGAGCTCTGCTTTTCATCTCTTCATATGGGACAAATGACTGCCATGTCACTGCTGGGAGATGCTCCTTTTCTTTCTCTCTTCTTCCTATTTTTCCTCCCTCCCTCCCTCCCTCCCTCCCTCCCTTCCTTCCTTCCTTCACTATGAGAAATGCATTTCTGGTGTTCATAAGCCATGCAGTATATGCTGTTTTTGTTACCACAGCCTGAACAAACTACGACCCTTAAGAGCAGGCAAATTTAAATCTGAAGAGATGTAAAGAATTAAAAAAATTAAGAAACATTTTTTTTCACCCATATTCTATTCTCCCTTTACTAACTTTTGGATCTTGTAAAGTCAGTGTAGGCTATATTCATTTTAGCTGTGCTTTAAGAAATTAAGTGTCAAAAAAAAAAGAAAAAGAAATTAAGTGTCAAACCTGTATCCATATATGCAATGACATAGATTCGGGTAAGCTTTATGGGAAAGAAATAACTAGATGGGAGAATGACATGCAGAGAGGCCCGGGGCAGTCAGTGTTCTGGAATGGGTGGGACAGCCATCCGCTGGGATGAATGTGTGGAACCAGTAAGGATACCCTGAGGGATCTCAGAAATGATCACAACATAAGACGGGGACAGGGTGTTATCACTAAAGATGGGACTAGGGCTTTGCTCATTGGGTATTGAAGGGAAGGATACAATTTTTTAATTGATTGTATTCAATGTATGTACATTGTTGATTGGGATACACACACACACACATACATATATATGTATATGCATCTATATACATACTTGATCTCTTTAGGAAACTGTTAAGAAATATGTATCACATCCACACATTTTGGCCCTAAAATCCTGTATTTTATCAGTGGTTGACTTTAGGAGCAGTGACAATATGTGATTTACTTTTTACTCTTACGTTTTTTCCTTTTCAGTGATGAACACCTTGGAATTGAACAAAATATGCTTCATTCTTAATAGAGTATAAGCTTAAGATTCCTGCGAGCCAAACCAGATGGACCGTCCCCAATCCAAACAATCATGTGATTAAATCTGGGTTGGTAAGCCTTAGCCCCACAGGGTACTGTGGAATTCATCCTGTCCGACCTGCTTACCTGACCAGGTAAAAATGAGCATCCATCAAGGAATAAAAATCTTCACTCGGATTCCAGTGGAAATTTGTTTTTTTATTCTCTCTTCCTACTTTCTCTCATTCGAATTCTTTTCTAATTTCCTCACAATTCTATTCTCATTTCAGATCACCACTGCTCCAAAGCACATGTCCTCTCCCCAGGAATCAGCAGGCACTTTCACATCTATTTTGTCCACTCTGTGCCTTTATTTCCTGGGCAGTTTTAGAATAATTATTATCCCTCTATCTTTTTATTGCTTTGGCTCTGGTCTCACTAAGTATGTCCCTCAAATACTCAAAATGCAAACCCCAAATTAGAAAGCATAAATACCCTACAATTTAGCCACGCTGATGCTGGTGCCTGAAGGTAACCATTTTAACATGTTGATTATCTTTAAGAAATAGATACTACATATATCCTAAAAGCAATGATTTTAAATATTAATATTTATTATATTATTATGATACATCTTTAATATATAACTAACGAATTTATAAATACCTATAATGAATAGTTATGAATAGAATTTGATATATAGCAATACTTTAAATATTAACAATTATATGATGTTTATAATACTGCAATAAATATTTCTAAAGCATTGAATCACACTATACATTGTCCTTTTTCACTTTATTTCCATTTAACATAATTTAGAAAACTTTCCTCATTAACATATATTTTTAATTTTTAGCAAAATCATGTTTTGGATGTACCATGTGTGTCTCCTTAGTCTGATTTTCACTTTTTGCTCTTAAAGGGCACTTTCTCCCATATAATTGATCCTTGAGCAACATGGGCTTGAACTGTGTGGGTCCACTTACACATGGATTTTTTTTTTTTATCAATATAAGAGAGTCCTGGGGGTGCCTGGGTGGCTCAGTGGGTTAAAGCCTCTGCCTTTGGCTCAGGTCATGATCTCAGGGTCCTGGGATCAAGTCCCGCATCGGGCTCTGTGCTCAGCAGGGAGCCTGTTTCTTCCTCTCTCTCTCTCTGCCTACCTCTCTGCCTACTTGTGATCTCTGTCATATAAATAAATAAAATATTTAAAAAAAATATATAGGAGAGTCCTGTAAATGTATTTTCTCTTCCTTATGATTTTAATAACATCTTTTCTCTAGCTCACCTTATGGTAAGAATACAATATGTAATAATATAAATATATAAATGTAAATAAATAATATAATGTATTATTTATAAAAATATTAAATAAAATATAAAAAATAATATAAATATGTTATGCAACACCCATATATATATATATATATATATATATATATATATATATAACATACAAATATGTGTTAATCAACTGTTTATGTTATGGCTAAGTTTTCTGGTCAGCATTAGGCTATCAGTAGTTCAGTTTTCGGGGAGTCAAAAATTATATGCAGATTTTAGACTGTGTATGGGTTGTCACCTCTAACTCTTGGGTTATTCAAGGGTCAAGTATATCTAAAAAACTGGTTTTGTTTTGTTTTGCTTTTTCTATCTGAGTTTCTAATTCTGAGAATGACCTACTTGTTTTTCTACTAGAATATTTATTGTTCCCTATTGATCTGTAGAAAATCTTTTTGTATTAACCCCATCATCTACTGTGTGTTTTACAAATTACCCATTTTCCAGTTTGTCATTTTTCTTTCACTTTTTAAAAAAAAAAAATTTAGTTATGAAAGAAAGTGAGAGAGAGAGAGAGCGCGCGCGCGTGCGCAAGCGCAAGCATGAAGGGGGAGGGGCACAGGGAGAGGGAGATGCAGGCTCCCTGCTGAGCCTGGGGTGGGTGCTTGCACATGACCCCAGGATCATGACAAGAGTGGAAGGCAAACGCTTAACTGATTAAGCCATCCAGGTGCTCTGTTATTTTTTTTTTTGATTTTATCTGTGGTGATGTTTTTTATACAGTTAGAACATTAAAAAAACATTGTGCGGTCCAATTTATCAATCTTTCCTTTGAAAAAGAGGCCCTGAGAAAAGGCAGTTCTGCTCTGCTTCTGGATGTGGTCATGTCTCAAGATGCCTCCTGGAGCTGCCACCTCCATGTTGCCGCCAGCTTCCCTCTCCTCCCTTCCTGCCAACATAGCTCCCCAAGACAACCACTTCTCTGATTGTTTTCCATCTAACATCATATTTCCTCTTCAGAGCTTTATATCAATGAGATCATACAATATGTTGTATTTTGTCCATTTTCTTTTATTCAACAGAGACTCATCATGGTATTGTGAGTATCAGAGTCTGTCACATGTTATTGCTGAACGTGTTCCATTGTGTGAATAAACCACAATATGTTTACTCATTCTGTTGATGGACATTTGGGTAATTTCCAGTTTGGGGCTATTATGAGGGAGGGACTGGGTACATTCTTCTGCAAGTCTTTTTGTAGCTGAATATTTTCATTTCCTTTGGATAAGTGCCTAGGAGTGGAATTGCTAGACCATTGGGTAGAGCTGTTTAACTGTATAAGAAACTGCCAAATGGTCTGCCAACAAGTCGTACCACTGAATGCTCCTGCCAACAATGTATGGGAGTTCCAGTTCTACAACCTCACTAACATTTGGGATGGACAATCTTTTGAATGTTACCTAGTCTGATGGCTGTGTAGTGCTTTTGTTTTGCATTTTTCTAATAACTAATAATGTTGAGCACTTTGTAATATGTCTAAGGTCTTTGTTCATTTTTAATTGAGTTGATTTTATTTTTATTATTGAGCAATTTTTCTTTATATTTTCTATACACAAGCCTTTTTTCAGGTAGGTAATTTATAAATATTTTTCCTCAATCTTAATTGGATGAAGTCCAGTCTATCAATGTTTTTCATTTATTGCTTTTAGTGTCCTAAGTAACCTTTGCTTATACTCAGGTATGAAGACACTTTCCTGCTTTTATTTTTCTACAAGCTTGAGGTCTATAGTTCACCTTGGATAAATTTTTGTGTATTGTATAAAGTAAGGATCAAAGTTCAATGTTTTTCCATATGGATGTGCGTGCAGTTGTTACAAAAGCATTTGTTAAAATGACTGTCTCTTCCCCACTTTATTGCTCAGGTGACTTTGTCAAAAATTAATGATTGAGTGTTTTACTTCTGGATTCTCTAGTCTGTGTGATTGATCTATCTATCTTTCTACAATAAGATATAGTTTTAATTACTGAAAGTTTGAGAGTCAGGCGCTGTAAGTTCTCCAACTTTGTTTTTCTTTAAATAAATGTTTTGTCTATTCTTAAGTTTTTCTAACACTCATATAATTTTTTTTTTAAAGTATGCACACATTCTGATTGTTGATGTAATGAGCCTATGGATAAATTTGAGGAGAATTGACATCTTAACCGTATTAAGGCACCCAATTTTGAACATACTTTATTGTTCATTTATTTAAGTCTTTTATTTTGCTGAGTAATATTTGTAGCGTTTGTGGGGATGGCTTGCAGATCTTTTATTAAATTTATGTCCAAGTATTTTATGTTTTTGGATTATATTGTACATAGTTTAAAATATTTTTAAAATGTTTGTACTAGCGTATAGAAGTATAATTGATTTTGGTATATTGACTTTATATTCTATGATATTGCTACATTCACTAGCTAGAGTAGTTCTGATATTACTGCAAATGGACTTGCTTATAAAACTTTGCTTCTACTTTTTTGCTGCTGGTGTATACAAAGATAATTATTTTATGTTTAACTTGGTAAATTCACTTTTGTTCTAGTATTTGCTTTTTATATTTTTTAGGATTTTTCTTAAATGAAGACAGTCAGGTCATTTACATACAGATACAATTTCTTCCAAATCTCTTTATTATCTTTTGTCTATATTGTCTATTGCACTGGTTGAGACTTCCAGTACATCATAAAATAAAATTGATGGCAGCAGACATTTTTGCTTTCATCAATCAGGGAGAAAGTTTTCAGTCTTTCACAATTAAATATGATGTTAGCTGTGAGTTATTTGGAAAATGCCCTTCTCAAGTTGAGGGAGTTTCCTCCTTTTCCCAGCTTGTTAGGAGTATAGATATTGAATTCTGTTAAATGCTTTTTCTTCGTGTATCAAGATGATCTGTGGTCCGTTATTAGTCTATTTTGTATCTTTGGTTATATTGATTGAATTTCAGATGTTAAAAAGACTTGCATTGCTGAGATAAACTGCAGTTGGTCATGGTGTAATATCCTTTTACTGTGTGTTAGACTCAACTTGTTAATATTTTTATGAGTATTTGTGTCTATGTTAATGAGACAAATTGGACTATTGTGATTTTATCTTGTAATCACCCTCTAATTTTGTAATTTCTTCATCAAATTTTCATCTCAGGTTTGTGAGGTCCTCATAAACAATCAAATCATCTGCAGATAGATACAATTTTACTTCTTTCTGTCAGATATTTTTATGTCTTTTAGCACTGGTGAGAAACTTCAGTACATTATTAGATAGAATTAGTGAGAGAAGACATTCTTGACTATTTATCTCAGGAAGAAATTTTTCAGTCTTCCATAATTAAATATGATGTTAGTTGCAAGTTTTTTGAAAATGCCCTTTCCAGGTTGAAGAAGTTTCCTTCTATTCCTTTCTCATTAAGTAAGAAAGGTCCCCTTCTTCTCTTTTCTTCTCTCTTAGACTTTGTCACTTTGTCTAAGATTAGCATTATTTCTTTCTTAATATTTGAGTTTACTAGTAAAATCAACTGGGCCTATAGTTTCCTTTGTGGAAAGATTGTGGAAGATTATTAAAAAAATAAAAATTCTTAAATACATAGGATGTATTTCGATTTTCAGTTTATCTTGTTTTAATTTACATGTGCTATTTTGTCAAGAATTTGTTCACTTCCTCTGTGTTGTTAAATTTGCTGTCATAAAGTTGCTCATAATATTCCCTCAGTAGCTTTTTAATGCTGATAGGATATGGAGAGATATCTCTTTGGCATTCCTAATTTTAATAATTTGTGTCTTCTCTTCTTTTTTTCATCAGTCTTGCTAGGGTTATCCATCTTATTAAACTTTTTAAAGGGCCAAATTCTTACCTAGTTTTATTTCTGGCTTCTATATCAAGATTTCTATTCTTATTTTTTTTTTTTTGATCAGTCTTGTTATGGATTTATCAATTTTATTAATTATTTCAAAGAACCAATCTCTAGATTTTTTAAATTTCTCTGTTTTCTATTAGATTGATTTGCATTCTTGTTTTTATTATTTTTTTTCTTTTAACTACTTTGAGCTTAATTTTTCTTCTAACTTATTAGAAAGTGATTTTCATCTTTCTTCTTTTTAAATATAAAGACTTTAATTCTTTTCTAATCACTGTTTGATTTATATCCCACAAATATTGATATGTTGTGTTTTTATTATACTTCACTTTGTCTTTTAAAAAATATTTATTTATTAATTTATTTCAGAGAGAGAGAGAGAGAG
>CM053608.1:8020763-8068616 GCA_028646535.1 Procyon lotor
CTCTCTTGTGCATTATTAAACAATTAATTATTTCATTTTTATTTCTCTTTTGGGATTTTAGCTAGACTTTATTTTTTTAATGGTTGCTCAGAGAATTACAATATGCATCCATGGTTTAACATTGTGTTTTTAGAGTATACATTTTACCATTTTCAGAAGGTATAGCCTTCGAATAGTGTAGTTCGATTTATAATTCAGTCTTTGGGTTTTGGTTGTCATATCTAGTGCCTTTACACATTTTAAACCCTTAGTCAGTATAGTTATTTTTGCTTTAAAGATTTATATGATTTTATAGATGTTAAAATACAAATTAAATTTTTTTTATATATACTCTCACATTTACCATTTTCAGTGCTCTTCATTTCTTTCTGCAGATCTGAATTTTCATCTGGTATCACTTTTCCTCCAGCCTGAAAAACTTCTTTTAGGGTTTTATTAGTAAAGATTTTTGGTGACAAACTTTCTTAATTTTATTATCTAAAAATGTGTTTTATATTTATTTTTGGCAGATATTTTCCCTAGGTATAAAATTCTTGGATGACCTTTGTTTTTGTTCAGCCCCTTAAAGATGTCATTCTATTGTTTCTTTTTTTTTTTTTTAAAGATTTTATTTATTTGACAGAGAGAAACACAGCGAGAGAGGGCACACAAGCAGAGGGAATGGCAGTGGGAGAAGCAGGCTTCCCACCAAGCAGGGAGCCCAATGCGGGGCTCGATCCCAGGCCCCTGGGATCTGACCTGGGCCGAAGGCAGACGCTTAACAACTGAGCCACCCAGGCGCCCCATTCTATTGTTTCTGAAGAGACATATATATATATATAAAGATAAAGAGAAAATCCTAAAAATAGCCAAATAAGAACCATATAAAAATATATGGTTTTTATAAAAATATATTTATATATATATATAAATATATATATATATTTTCTCTTTTCTCTTTATCTTCTATCTTTATCTCTATTTTCTCTTTATCTTCAGTTTCTAGCAGTTCTAGCAGTTTGATTATGACTGCCTATGTGTGGTTTTCTTTGTGTTTTCCCTATTTACAGTATGCTAGTTTTTTGGTACTATGTGTTGATCTTTTTCACTGAATATGGGAAATTCTTTGCTATCATTTCTTTACATTTCTGTTCTGCTTATTATTCTTTTCTCTTAACATTCTCTCACATGTTACTGAAGTTCTGTTCATTTTATTTTGATTTTTTTCTTTATGTCCTTAATATTGGATAAATTTTATTGATTGAACTTGAAATTTTCAAGTTCACAGACTCTTAACTCTGTTGCTCTGATTCGGTGAATTTTTCTTTTCAAATAGTGTCTATTTCATTTATTAAATTTCTATTTCATTCTTTTTTATAGTACTTCTTTGCTAAATTTCTCCATCCTTTTATTCATTTTGGCCATACTTTAAGACCTTAAATATATTTATTATTGCTGTTTTAAAATTTTATTTGCTGTTTATTTGCTGTTTTTATCTGCTAACATGTAGGCCATATGAGGAACTGTTACTATTGACTGTTTTTGTTTTTGTTTTTGCCTGTGGGTCATGTTTTACTGTTCCTTTGCATTTCCACAAATTTTGGAGTATGTGCTGTACATTGTGAATGATCTGCTGTAGGGAGTATGGGTTATGTTGTCTTGCTCTAAAACATGCAGACATTTTTCTTTTCTGGCAGACATTAAAACCTGTCAAATTATATCGATCCTGTCAGGATGATAGTTTGTTTTTGATAACAATTTCTATTTGAGGGGCGCCTGAGTGGCTCAGTCGTTAAGCATCTGCCTTCGGCTCAGGTCATGATCCCAGGGTCTTGGGATCGAGCCCTGCATCGGGCTCTCTGCTCAGCAGGAAGCCTGCTTCTCCCGCTAACATTCCCTCTGCCTGTGTTCCCTCTCTCGCTGTGTTTCTCTCTGTCAAATAAATAAAAAATCTTAAAAAAAAAAAACACCAAAAAAACAAAAAAAAAAAACAATTTCTATTTGATGATAGATTGTTTTTATTTTTGTAAAGATTGGTCTATTTCTGCTTTGGGCCAAATTCTAAGGTGTGCCTCTTACTCTAGCACATAGTTATTGTCAACTGAATGAATATTCACTGTCCTCAGTGTAGACTCTTGATTATAGCTGGGATGGAGCTCCAGTGACTCCTAACAGTGCACAGTCACAAGCATCATTGATTAGCTTTCATCCTGGTAAGCAAGCCTTCTTTGCCTGCTCCTGAAGAATCTCACCCTGCTGCACCATCTGTCCAATCCCCGCTTAGCTCTCTACTGAGTCCCCATGACATTCCCCAACCTCACCCCATACAATTCTTTTCTTGTGTATCCTGTTCTGAAAAGTATCCCTGTTTCTGCAGCTTGGGACTCTAATATCCACATCCTCAAGTCAGTAAGACTGCTGCTCTGCTGGACTCCACCTTCCTGATCTGGCATAAATACCATCAGGCAGAAAATCAGGGCTTTTGTTGGACATATCTCATCTCTTTCCTTTCTCTCAAGGATTATATCCTGTACTGCTTGTTTGTTAATGCTTAAAAATAGCTGACTCATATATTTTGTCTAGTTCTATTAATTGTTGGGAAAGCAAGTTCTATGCCAGTTAGGCTGTCATAGATAGAAGGAGAAGTTTATGTATAGTACTTCTAAGCAATTTTGATTATTATACTTGACATCCAAGTAGCTCTCTCTTCTTTCACTAAGGTTAACAACTTTGCAGGTGCCAATTCTTTCATATTTTTTTCCATGCCTATATAGTCTTTCTCTTTCTCATTTTTTTCTATTTTTAAAGATTTTATTTATTTATTTGAGAGAAAGAATGTGAGCATGAGCGGAGAGGGGAGGGGCAAGGGGAGAAGCAGATTCCCCTCTGAGCAGGGAGCCTGCTCTGGGGCTGGATCCTAGGATCTTGAGATCAAGACCTGAGCCAAAGGCAGCCACTTAAACAACTGAGCCACTAGGTGCACCTCTCTTTCTACATCTTATGCATATATAATTTTGATTTTACATAGTTTAAAAGTTATTGTTTTATAAAAATGAGTATATACTTATATATAGTTATTTGTATATGTATATATATTTATTTATGGTAATAAATAATTTAAAATAATATGTGTATATGTACATACATAAATATATTCATATACTTTCCAATAACTTTCTTTCATTATTTAATAATATATCTCTTAAGTCAATTTGCATCCACTGAAATAATATAATGATATGAATGTATGAAAGATTACTCAACCAATTAATTTTTAAAAGAAATGACGAGCAAAACTGATTTACTCCTTTAATAGGTATATTTACTTGTAATTTGTATATATTCTTAAGAGTTTGTTGTACAGGTTTGTGTCATTTTCCTAGTTTTAAAACAGATGACATTTAATGCTCTATTTTTTTTTTTTATTCTCTTCTGTGAATTTCTGGAAGGAAAGTTATGCAAATATATATTCTGTAGGCCTTGCTTCTCAGAAGTCCTAACACAATGTTTTTAATAAATCTCTATCCAACAAATGAATTGACAATTGCTAAGCAAGTATATATGACAAAATTTTAGTGGTTCAAGTGACTGTAATCAAATTTGCACTTTCTTAGCTACTGTTTTTCCGTTGTCTGGTTTTAAAGTGGTAATATTCATTGTGCTACTTTGTGTGTAATTAGCAAAATAATATAAAAAACAAAAACCATTTATAAATGAATAATAAGAACCAAATAATATAAAAAACAAAAACCATTTGCTTTGCCTGGTGATGATAATTCCATAGTTTCTAAATATTTATTCTAAGCATATGTGGTATTTATGTATATACTTTATATGTATAACATAGTTTGAGACATTTATTTTAATTAAATGTTCTTTTAAAAAATTTTTTAATGACTGCATACACTTCCATTTTATGACGTACCTTAGCTTAACAAACTCCTTGTTCTTGAATACTAAGGGTTTGTTTTTGTTTTTGTTTTTCACTATTTTAAACAACAGTGCAAGGAACATCCTTGTACATCAACCTCTGGCTACATGCCCAAATCCTTATCCACTGTTAACTGAATTCAGTAACACAATATTGAATTTAGGAACCTAGGACATCTCATTTGGATTTAAGACTTGTCTGTGTCCCAGATTTGAGGTGATCTTCTAATTTTCAATTTAGCTAGTGCAAGTTGGAAAAGAAACATTTATAGAATGTTTTAAAAAATCTCCATTCCTTTGGAAACCTGGAGGCTCCTTGAAGAGGAATTTGACTGTTCCTGGCCAGCCCTACATTTAATCCCAACCTGTCACCAGTTTCTATGAAGTGAGGTTTCTATTACTTCCCGGATTGCTCTAGTCTATCAGAGGTCACCATCTCCAATTTAGCCTAGATGTGGATGGGAAAATACCCTGTACAGCCCTAGCATCCAAAGAACATTGGTGTCAAATTCAATTACTGGAAAAGGCGGCCTTCTTTTTTTTTTTTTCAAAGGTCTCTGAATCCATTTAAAAAGCTTCTCCAATTCCTAGCACTTGTGCTTATGGGGAATGCATCTCCCACACAGTCCTTCTGACAGCTTTTTTGTAATTTCACATTGTCAACTGCTTTTGTGGTTGGAGTCTTCATTTATTGAAAAAATCTCAAATGGAAGACATAACAGACAGTTATGTCTTTACCATATGTCTGAGTGTGCCTGAGTAGAGTGAATATTGTAGATACATAATGACCCAAGATGATTTAATTTCATGTAGCTTTTTTCTTTTCACATTCCTAAACATGTTGATTTTCCAAATGTATTAATTCTGATGCTGGGACCACAGTTTCTGTTAACTGCCTTGTGGTCCTCTATGGAATGGAAGTATTCTTAAAATCTTTTTTCATTTTATTTCAAAATGATCTTTTGTAGAAATTCCCCACATTTCCTTTTGTTCGATTTGGAGAGCTTTTTCTTTTCTATGATTAAGGAATAAATGAATTCATTTCGAATTGAGGAAATGGCATAATGCTTTTTTTTTTTTCCCATACCTGAGAAATTTATTTTCACAATTGCATTTCAGTAAAACCACGTAACAGTCATGAAAGATTAGCAGTGTTTTCTCTCTCTGCCATACAGCCTTATAATTTGTCTGGAACAAAAATGAAGCAAGAAATGCAGCTTTGCAGACTGTTTTGGGTATTACAGGATATTGCCGTAACTAGTGGGTCAGTCCAGGGTACATCAATCTGCCATTTAAATTGTTAAGAACTATTTCCAGAGGAGACACTCTCTATGCTGCTGATTGAGCTTCCCTTTCATTCTTTTAAGTTCAAATTTTGTAATTAGAACATGATGAACAATGGGATTCTCACAGAAGAAAGACATCTTCTTGGCTCCCTTTCTACTATTGCCTTTGAACATGGAATAAATGGCATATTCTGCAGCCTGGTTAAATCTTCTGCTCTCTCTCACACTGTTATATTTCTGACCATTGCATTGAGACAAAGGTGACTGCTCAGATGGTGTGGCCCCCAGACAAAACCTCAAAGGTTCAAGCTAAACTATACTAACGGGTAGCAGCCATTATAGAATTACTTTGGAAGATATTATGCCAATATATTTGGGATGTTATTCTCGAAGAACAGCTGCCATTTTGTCTCTCCAAATATATTTTGCCTTCTTCTCCTTTTCTTTTCTAAAGAAATTTTTACAAGCATCCCTCAAGTTAAAACCAAGTTTTTCTTGTAAGTCTCACAAACCAAATCTGTTTCGACCTGTGTGAATTCTGCCTATGATGACAAACCTTGCTGAGTAGAGAAGTCTCGTTTGAGTCATTGAATGTCAAGTGGAACTAGAACCCACATTTGGAGTTCACAGTAGCTAACCTCTACTATGGTTATGTTATTTTATCTGGGGGAGCCGAGTAATTCCCTCAGATATGAATCAGTCGAATGTTTATGTACAGTGTGTGTGCATGAACATTTAAGTTTTTATTTTTCTGGGACACATGCGTAAGTGTGTTTGCTGGGTTGTTGTGTGGTAAGAACATTTTAGTATCTATCTATCTATCTATCTATCTATCTATCTATCTATCATCTATCATCTATTTATTTTTTAAGATTTATTTATTTGAGAGAGAGAGAGAGGAAACAAGGAAGGGCAGAGGGACAGGGAAAGAAGTAGACTCCACTGGCGCATGAAGCCCCACCACAGGGCTCGATTTCATGACACTGATATCATGATATGAGCCAAAATCAAGAGTCGGACTCAACTGACTGAACCACCCAGGGACCCCCAACATATTCTAGTTTTTAAAGAACTTGCCAAGTTATTTTCCAAAGTAGCTGTGCCATTTGCATTCCTACTACTAACATATGAGCAATCCAGTTCCTCTGTGTCCTCACCAGCATTTAGTATTGTCCTTATTCGATTGTATAAGGATTGTCCTAATTCGATTGTATATTTAATTGGTGTATGATGACAGCTCATCACGGTTCTAATTTGCATTTTCTTGATGCCTGGTGATGTTGAACATCTTTTCTTATGCCTGTTCACTGTTCATATATCTTCTTAGGTGACATGTCACCTCACAGGATTTGCCCCTTTTCTAATTGGATTGTTTGTTTTGCTATTAATTTTCAGAATTTTTATAAATTATACATGTGAGTCCTTTGTCACATATGTGGTTGGCAAAAATATTCCTTCAGTCTGTAGCTTGTCTTTTCATCTCCTTAAAGGGGTCTTTCAAAGAACAAAAGTTTTTAATTTTGATGAACCACAACTTAGTGATTTATTTTCTTTTATGGATCATGCATTATGGTATTATACCTAAGAACTCTTAAACAGCCCTAGGTCCCAAATATTTTATCTCATTTTTTTTCTGAAAGTTTTTTAGTTTCAGTTAATTTTCATAGAAGATGAGAGGTTCATTAGTTCCCTAAGGATATCTAATGGCTCCAGCACCACTTATTTCTTTTTATTTCAAAGAGTGTTTATTTTTCACATCTGCATTTACTTCTTAGTGTTACCAATGGTTTGTTAATTTTAATAGTTTTTTCAAATAAAAATTTCTTTGCTGATCCTTCAGAAATATTATTGGTTTCTAATTTATTTTTATTAATTTTTTATTTCCACCTTTCAAGTTTCTTTTGAGTTTGCTCAGCGGTTAGTTTTCTAACTTCTTAATTTGACTGTTTAGTTCATTGAATTTCTACAATGTTTTCTTTTTTTTTTTTTAGAATTTTATTTATTTATTTGACAAAGAGAGACACAGTGGGAGAAGGAACACAAGCAGGGGGAGTGGGAGAGGGAGAAGCAGGTTCCCTGCTGAGCAGAGAGCCTGATGTGGGGCTCGATCCCAGGACCCTGGGATCATGACCTGACCCAAAGGCTGGTGAATAATGACGGAGCCACAGGCGCCTCCAATGTTTTCTTTGTTAATATAAGACTAATACTTTCCTCTATGTACAGCTTTAGCTATATCCTATAAGCTTTGATATGAAGTTACAATATGAGTTTTATTTTTTTATTTTTGTTGTTGTTCTGCTTCAGGTATTTTACAAACTTTGCATTATCATTTCTCCAGAAACCTATGAATAATTTAATAGTAACTTTAAAATTCTAATAGTAACTTTAAAATTCTAAGTGCATTGTGCTTGGTTTCTAATTTTAATAAGTGGTGGTCTATATGAAACTAAAATTTGTAAATATAAGAAATGTTCATAGGTATATATTCATATATCATATAGATATATGTTCATATTGTGTTTTTGAGAGTAAATACGAAGAAAAAAGTCTGGAAGTTTATATATCAAAGTGTTAATAGTAGTTATCCCTAACTGCTGGAATTTAAAAAGGCTTCTTTTGCATTACTTACATTTTTCTGTTTCTTTCTGATTTTGAAATGTAAATTTGTGTTATTTTTTAACAAGAAAAACAGAGTTGTTTACATGTATTGGAGATAAAAAAGAGCCCAGGTGAATATAAACTATCTTTATATAAGAACCCATTTTTAAATCTCTCCACATTTTAGAGTTCTGAATTTATTCATTGAGATACCAAAGAAAAAACAAAACAGAATTTAAAAATCCCATTAGCTTCTTTGACATGCATTTTTAAGGCAAATATATAGTCAGTTATTATAAATTTTCTTTCTTTTTTTTTTTTTTAAAGATTTTATTTATTTGACAGAGAGAAACACAGCGAGAGAGGGAACACAGGCAGAGGGAACGATAGCGGGAGAAGCAGGCTTCCTGCAGAGCAGAGAGCCCGATGTGGGGCTTGATCCCAGATCCCTGGGATCTGACCTGGGCCAAAGGCAGGCGCTTAATGACTGAGCCACCCAGGCACCCCATAAATTTTCTGTTTATATTAGAAAAAACTTAATTTCTACAATGGTTGGCAGCCAGAGAATTCCTTCTTTTGAGTTCTTTTTTTTTTTTTAACTTTGTTTTATTTTTATCTGCCATTTCAACATGTTTGTAGTTGAGGGATGGGGGTTGAGTCTACAACGTTCTATTATGAAAGCTGGAGGTTTATATTTTGTTTGCTTATTGGATAATATATCTGAACCTGTACTGGATTGTTATATCTTAGAAGACAGAAATCAGGTTTTATTACTTATCTCTGTATTTCTAGACCCAGAACCTAGCATGTTACAGAAACTTAAAAATGTGTCACTAGTGAGTGAACTATGAAATGCAAAGATACGTAGTCAAAGATACTTTCAGTTATAAGATAAATGAGTGTTGGGAGGTAAGTTTATCACTTGACCGTAGTCAGCACAGCTGTGCTTTATGCTTGAAGGTTGTTGAGAGAGTAGATCCTAAAAGTTATCACAACGAAAACAGCTTGCCTGCGGCTGCTTGTGCTCTCTCTCCCTCTCCTCTCCTTCTCTGACAAATAAATAAATAAGATCTTAAAAAAAAAAAAAAGAAAGAAAAAGAAATGCTGTCTTTAATTAGCTTCTTTCTGAACTGAAAGTAGATTCCTTGATGGCAAAGACTATGTCTTGGACACTGTTACACTTAGCATATTGCTGGGCATGTCACATTGCTTCACGGTATACTTGTTGGAATGAATGGCCATTTGACTGTAATTTTGTTCAATGTTGTCATTTAAAACAGATGAATTTCTATCCTCCCTTTCCTTTGAAGGGAGATCACAGGTAAAGAAAACTCTGGGAAATCAATACTTTGCTCTCTAATTGGCACTATGATCTGTAAATCAGACTTATATCACTTTGCTCTTATCTTTTTCTATTCTAATCCCTCTTGTAACACTTTTCTTCACTCCTCCCTAATCAATAAGTAGGAAGAATTCTTTCCACCTGAACTCAAATGGACCAGGGCCAACAGAGAGGGTTTTGATATTCTTTTTTCAATGTTATATACTTTGGAAATAAATATAAATCATTCATGTATTTT
This sequence comes from Procyon lotor, assembly GCA_028646535.1. NCBI lineage: Eukaryota > Metazoa > Chordata > Mammalia > Carnivora > Procyonidae > Procyon > Procyon lotor. The sequence goes on from CM053608.1 coordinate 8,030,137, forward strand.
CTACTCTCTTCCCTCCAAATCCCCAAGCCCTGAATGTCTTGAGACTCTGTACCAGCAGCCCAGAAGGGGGACTCCAGGGGCCCGTCTAGGTCTTCTTGTTATTTTCAGATTAACTTAAGTTTCCACTTTCATAGACCCCTGCACTTCTTGTTTTCCAAGCTTTGTTTTAGATCCACTTCTGGAAAAAAAATTATGAATCAATATAAGACCCTCAAATTTTCCCTGTTTTAATAATTTCTTACTCTTTGAATTTGGCAGTATGCTGACAAAGACAGTTTTCATCTTTTAGTGGCATGTGCCTGAGGCAGATTGATACTTGGTGCTTATGCCCTCTGTTACACTCTAGTTGATTGACATATGGGTAGGATGAAGAAATCCTGCACTTTGTCTCATTGGTTCTTGCACTTGATGAATACAGTCTTTTTGGGGAGGTAGGGGGTGTGTAGTGACTTTTAAATATGTTTTTTTTTCACCGTTTGTGAATGTTCATTCTGACTAATGATTTCCCCCAGTATCTTTATACTCCCCCATTATACAGGTCTATGAATGTGTACACACCGATGACTGTCCCTAACGTCTTAAGACTACACCCAGGAGATTAATAATGTTTCAGTATTTCAGTGAGTAAATTTCCCTGGAAGGGGTACAAGAGAGATCTGGCTGACATTAAACTCTGGTGGGTTATATATTTATTTTTATATACTAGTAACATATGTTCCTCAGAGTTCCTTTTTTTTCAACAAATATAAACAGTTTTTTTTCTAATAAACAATTAATCCTTACTTGAGAAATTCAGAAAGTACAGAAAATGTAAAGGAGGAATAAAAGGCCTTTTTAATTGCAACATTTGGAAGTTAACTAACATTTTGGTCTCTGTTTTTCCAGGTTTCTTTTTTTGCTTAGCATTCATTCACTCAAACATAATATATATATTCTCACACATAAATATATATTCTTACACTTTTTATGTTTACAAAAAATATGATCATAATATGCATAAACTTTAACCTTTTCCCGAGATGTTGCATCCAAAGCTGAATCAATGTGCTCCTTTTTTTTAATGTGCTCCTTTATAAGCAATGATTTTACCATTTGACATATCTAATAGCAAAATACAGTTCCCGTCTAAGGCTTTACTGTGTTTATTATATACTACTTTGTAACAGTCCTTTACTGAGGGATTGCAAGCCACAGTTTGTAAATCTTTGAATGAAAACCTCCGAAAGCAGTCATAGGAATATGAAGGTGAGCTAGAAAGAAAGCAAGATTATAAAAATCAAGAAAGGAAGAAGAGACTATATGCAAGGTGGAAAGCAGATAAGCAGGTGGGTCATGTTTTGAGAATCATAAGGTCTCAATTCCTTTGGTTCTCAAAAAAACCAAGCCAAACCAAACCAAAACAAACAACTTAGCTGACTGAACTTATTTATGTTACCTCATGATGGCCAAGGGACATTATTTCAATACCAATTTGCTTGACTTTCAAATTGTTCTACTCTTTACTGTCTTAGAGAGTTCAGGTTGCTTTAACAAAGTCCTATAGACCAGCTTAACAACAGAAAAGTATTTTCACGCAGTCCTGGAGGTTGGCAGCTTGAGATCAAGGTGCTGGAAGGATTGGGTTCTGGTGAGGCCCTCTTTCTGGTTTGCCTACTTCCTGTGTCCTCACATGGCAGAAAGAGAGAGAAAACTCTAGTTTCTTCTTCTTCTAAGAACACCAATCCCATCATTGGGACTTTACCCTCATGACCTCACATGAACCTAATTATCTGCTGACGGCCCCACCTCCAAATATCATCACACTGGGGATTAGAGCTTCAGCAATTGTGGAGGGACACAAACATTCAGCTCATAGCATTTTCTTAACCCTTCAAAGGCCGGAACTCCATGACCACCTATGAATCTTAATGGAAACTAATGTTCTTGTGAAGGAAACTCATCAATGCAACTTAGCTACTTAATTAGAAATGAAACGGAAAATTAGCAATGGGAGCATTTTGATGTAGCCTTGACACTGAGAAATAAAACAAAGGAATAAAATTGCCACAGCACATCTTAGAGGCTTCTGAACACAACAAACCCTCTTAAAAAGATAATAAGGCTGCCAGAGCAGGAGGCAATGATGTGGTCACAAAAACTGATTGGACAGAGAAAGGACTCAGCGTTCAGCATTAACAGAAAGGTGCAGTGGGGAGTGTCATAATTCTCTAACACTGAGCACATAAGAGCAGAATCCTGAATCTGTTTTCCGACTGTAAAGTAGAGAAGAGATCTGCCTCTGCTGTCTTTACAGGGAATAGCTCATTCCACAGCTATAACAAGTAAAGAGTTCTGGAAAGCCTGGGATACACTGGCAAGAGCTATATAAACTCACAAAGCAGTGGGAGCTCTCCTAACGGTGATGCACAAAGCCGACTTACCAAGTCAGCCAGCGCGCTACCTTTCTGTGTGATGCCCTTCCACCCACAGTAGGCTGCTTTTTAGTATAGCCACCCACATTCGCTCCCACCACATCTCAGAACCAGGAGGGTTTACGCCAATGTGTTACTATCATAGTCTATCTTAATAAAATATTATGTGGTATAATGAAGTAGGAGAGGTATTACTATGTCTACGAGAGCAAAATGAAATATTCAATAGGGATTTGATAAAGCTATTGCAACATTGCTGTTGTTTCAGGTGTGAATAAGATGACTGTATCAGGAAAGTTATGGCAGATCAACCCCCTCTCATATTGTTCCCCAAGTGTCTTTACATTTTCTCTCAACCTCGAAGAAGACAATCTCTATGACTTTGTGTTATGAGTGTGAATCATGCAAAAACAAACAAGCAGAATGGTGTGGAGCTCTAATCACTGGTCACTCACTCTGAAAACTAGGATTGACTATTGACCAATCAAAAAATTAGTGAGTAAATATTTTTAGTTAAAATAAAATATTTAAAGTTTATGTATTATACATTTATAAAGTAAGCATATTTTACATGTAAATCTACATATTTAAAGATTTTATTTATATGTTTGACAGAGAGAGACACAGTGAGAGAGAGAACAAAAGCAGGGGGAGTGGGAGATGGAGAAGCAGGCTTCCTGCTGAGCAGGGGGCCCAATGCAGGGCTCGATCCCAGGACCCCAGGATCACAACCTGAGCCGAAGGCAGACACTTAACAACTGAGCCACCCAGGTGCCCCTACATATATATTTTTTGCATGAATTATAATTTTTGCATGTAATTTAAAAACTGATTATCTGCTTTAATGAACTGCTTTGATTAAATTACTATAGATACTCTATAGTATTTAAAATTTGTGTGGGTCATCTATGAAATAGGCAGAATTTTCAGAGTAGTTCCTACAACACCATTTCCATTCCTAAGGCTAAGTGCTTACGTTGCAGCAGAAAAGGATGATGAGCCCTCAACTTATATTTACACTACTAATAGGCCTGGCCATACTTGTAGGAGCTATGTTTCAACATTAAAAAAAAAAAGGAAAAAAAAAAAGCCCATTGATACATGCTTACCAAAGGGGGGAAAAGAGGGAAGAATGAGATCATTTGAAGAGTGAACAGGAATATAAGGATTAGAAATTAGACAATAGGAAAACAATAAATTTGGAAAAAGGATGTGGGAAAAGGATATAGAGGAAAGGCAAAGGAAATCTAACATTTCTGTAATTGGAAATCCCAAAGAAAAAAGTAAATACATTGAAACAGAACAAATATTGAGGCTATAATTCATGTCGTTTTTCTTGAAATAGGCTTCACTGTATGTATTAAAAGTGAAAATTGACCCTGAACTGTTAAAACTAACTCATAACCTATTACACTATTTGATTTTAAAGATAAAACAAGTATCTTTATGACATCCAGGTAGAAGGTAAGTCCTTTTGAAGGAAAGCAAACCAGGTTGTCAGTAGGCTTCTCATAGCAATGTCCCATTGCAGAAGTCATGGAGTAAACCACAAGATACCCAAGGGAAAATGTGTTAGCCAAACATTTCATATCTAGGCAAGTTGCTCTGCAGTTATAAAGACTACCAACCAACCAGTTTGAAAATATCTTGTGGTAATCTATTAGAGGATGAGCTTTGGGTAACCAAGAGGGATTGGGAAGATTTTAGAAAAAGGACTAGAGGTGGTTATTAAGTATATTTAACTTTGAAACTCAGACTAAAGGAAAGTTATAGATTATTATAACAACGTAACAGGTACATTTAATATGGCTTGCAATGCAGAAATAATATACCAACAAAAATGGAAGAAGGCCCATAGATGATCACTGGGGTCAGAAATTACCCTTTGAAGCTGACAAATAGGGTGGTGAAAGCTTTCATTTTTTTTTAATAGTATGAAGGCAAATATAAAAGGCAATAATTGTATTGCTTATAATAGTGGTGAAAGAAGAGAATTATTGCTTATAATAGGAAATGAATGCATAATGTCTAAAGCAAAGATGGAATACAGGACATGATATAAAAGTTTAATATAAAAGTAACTCCAAGAACAAAACAAATAAATTTTTTCTTTTTTTTTTTTTTTAGATTTTTAATTTATTTATTTGACAGAGAGAGAGAGAGATCACAAGTAGGCAGAGCAGCAGGCAGAGAGAGAGGGAAGCAGGCTCCCCGCTGAGCAGAGAGCCCAATGTGGGGCTCAATCCCAGGACCCTGAGATCATGACCTGAGCCGAAGGCAGAGGCTTTAACCCACTGAGCCACTCAGGTGCCCCAATTTTTATTTTTCTTTAAAAAAACTTTTTTTTAAAGATTTTATTTATTTATTAGACCCAGAGAGAGTGAGAGTGCACAAGTACAGGGAGCAGCAGAGGGAGAGGGAAAAGCAGGCTTCTTGCTGTGTAGGGAGCCTGATGCAGGGCTTGATCCCAGAAAAGGATCATGACCTGAGCCGAAAAGAAATGCTTAACTGACTGAGCCACGCAGGTGCCCCTAACTGTTTAAATATTAGAAAAATAACTAGCAATATCAAACAAAAAGGAGCAAACAAAAAAGACCACTTGCTGAAAAGTATATATGTATATATATAAACACAGTATGAATTGATATTACAGACTAGAAAACATGCACATCTGTTATATGAGTAAATAAAAATAGACTTAACTGACCTATTAATAAATTCAGAGTGGATTACCAAGCACACACAACTCTATGCTGTATACAAAAAAGACACCTAAAAAGCAATTAAGAAAAGTTAAATAAAAGGACAGATAAAGTTATGCCAGGAAAATGTAAACAAAAATAGAAATAAAGGTCACAATCTTAACATTGAACAAGGTAGAATTCAAGCCAAAGAACATTAATAATGACAGAAATGAAACTTTGTATTGCTCAAGGCTATAGGCTTGACTGTATGTATAGGCTTGACTGTGTGTATTGACCATTCACACAAGATGCGATAATTAAAGATATTTATGTAACAAACAACAGTGGGAACTTTCATGATGCCGAAACCACAGCAGGTCTAAAATGTTCACTAATAACTGGAGACTGACCTCATCTCTCCTAGAATAAAATCTATCGAATCGTCTCCCACCCAAACTCACACTAGAGAAGACCCAAACAACATAAGTTAGCTCTTCTAGATGTATTTCAAATACACAAACCTCCCTCCACTAAGTGTTCATAGATCCTTCACAAAAATTGATGACCTATGAATTACACCACAAAGAAAATCTCAATAAATTCTAACAAAGTAGAAACAGCATAGCCAAATTATCTGACAACAGTGCAATGAATCTACAGTTCAATACAGGATAAGTCCCTTTTATTTGGAAATAAAAATAAGGCTGTTAACTAATTCTTGGGTCAAACAGGGAATGCAAACCCAAAGCGCAAGTATTAAACAGTGATGAAAACATATATCAGAATGTTGGGCTATAACTAAGTCATTGCTACAAAAAAAATTCATGACACCAAATACTTAGATCAATACACCATTGAACGATGAAAATGAACTGTGGCTTAAAAAGTTGGAGAGAAGAAGCCAAGGGGGATAATTAACAAAGATACAACCATACACATTTAGGAGTTAGAGTACAGAAAACAGAATGTGTTCTTCATTGCTTCAGTATTTGTGATCAGTAAAGACTGGAAATCGCACACGTCCAGAAAACACAGTCAGTGTTGCCTGCATAGCCACACGGGGGACTGGGGACCAGTAAAGGGAGTGAGGAGGACATCTCGGCGCAGGCGCGCACCGCTGTTGTTAATTGTAAAACCCAAGGTGTGCAACGGCGTCCTAAGAAAGAGGAGAATACATTTCCCTCCACTCGTTTTTGCATAAAGAAACCTCGGAGGGACCACAGAGGAACCAATACAGATTCCTTGTCGGGGCGATCTTGACGGCGCAGAGGGAATGAAGACAAGGCTTGGCCTGAGACTTTGCACTCAACAACGTTTTAAGCATTTACATTTTGGGGACCATTTTCATATAGTAAAAAAAAAATGTGAACAAGACGCTAGCAGATAGGAGAAATATTTTTCTAAGTCTCTAGAATGAGAAATAAGGAATAGCTGGTTAGGAAGCCAAGTGACATCACAGCGGTCGTTAACTCTTTGGCGGTTGTCGCAGACCGGAGAGACATAGATGAGATGGGAGAAAGCAAACTTCTGTCATGACAAGGTGAGCAACGTCAGTCAACGGGGTCTGGGGCCCAAAGAGGACGTGTGCTCCTGGCGGGGACACCGGACTTTCAGCGCCTGTACCTGCATGAGCCTCTCGGGTCAGGGAGAAGGAGGCTGGTGGCCTCCTGCTCCTCACGGCCCATTCCTCTTTCCCTCTGGGTCTGACAGAGGAGCAGGGGTCCCAGCGGAGCTCAAGAGACCAGGACTGGAGTTGGCTTCCCATTTCCTTATTGGAAATGGCTTGAAGGATTTGCACGTGCAAGACATCAATGAATATATTGTATATTTGGATAAGTTCACCCACAGACACCGGCACACGCCTATGCAAGAAATTTTAATCACAGACTGGCAGTTTTTCTTTTTTTAGAAATTAGAATCTGTTTTCCTCACACAGTAGGAACACAAAATATCAAGGAACTCATGAAGCTCCTGAATTTTATTTTTACACTCATAATTTTGAGAAGAGTCTTAACAGATTTAATCCAAATTTAGTGTTAAAAAAAAAAAAAAAAAGAGGCTGCTCTAGGACTGCAACTATAAATGCCAAGTTTCAATCCAGAGCAAATTTTTTGCAGCTGAGCTGGCAGGTCTTTAAAGAGGTCTTGTCAAAACAGAAACCATCAAGAAACAAAAAAAAAAAAAAAAAAAATCTTACCTTCCTCACTGCTAATGCCTCTGGGTACAGAAATGAAGAGAAATAGCAATACTGCACAATTAGAAGGTAGAGCTTCTGTGGCAGGTCAGATGTTTCTTTCTCTAACTGCTCCCTCTTTCCTTTCTTCTTTCCAGAAGGAAAGTATGAAGACCACAAAAGGAGTTAAGTCATTTTGTTGACATAAAATACCCAGTGGAGGTTTTGTTCCGAGCCGTGATTTATATTAGTAAGGAACTCCACCCCCCCCCCCCCCCCACATTTATTGATCCTGTAGGAGCTCGGCTCTGGACTCTCTGAATAGGAAACATTGCCCAGGAACCTGCCATGAGGAGGGTGGAGGACAGGCGCAGAGCACATGGGGGCCGGGGTCAGGTGGGGTTGGGGGATAATGTTGAAGACAGAGATCAGAATGGAAGAGGGAACTCCAGGATGCCTACCTCGAGTAGAGGCACCTCTGATGGAAAAGGAAAGAACTGGCTTGGACTTTGTTCTGGAACCATCCATAAGGCGAGTGACTCACAGAACGGCTTGCTGTGTGGAAATGGATTGTACCCCTAACGACCAAAGGCCTAATTTACATCATGCCCCACTCCTGCACCAATCGCTTCTCCAAGTCTCTGGACCATAACGCCTGCTCCTTGAGAGAGGAAGAACAGATGAATTGTTGGTCAAATTAGGTGTTGGAACAAAGTAAAAGGACTCCAAAAGTTTTGATAAATTTGGAGCGGGATGGTGCCTGCATCTTGCCTTAAAATTCCTCTTAAATTCTTTCTAGAGTAAAGCGTGAGTCAACGAACTTCAACTTCTTCATAGTGTCTCCCAGTTTTGCTTGAAGCACATTCCCCAGACAACTAAAACAAATGAAAAGCAGAAGGGTTAATGTAAATGTGTTTTAGTGACAGGGTGGTAGGCAGTGAAAGGGTTGGGGGCCGGGTTCCCGGATTCCTAACCTTCTCGGCTACTTTCAAATAAACCTCTCTCTCGCTCTCTCAGTCTCTCTCTCTCCCAGCTGAAACAGCACAGCCCCGTTCTCCCGGTTTCACTTGTTTGGTATTAAGTGCACTGAGAAAGGAATTTCCCGGCCCCATTCCCTGCACTCCGCCCCCCTCTGCACCCCCTGGCCCTCGTCAGCCTGATGTCTTTGTGCTCAAGTCTAGACTTATCAGTGATAAGGCCTCAGAAACGTGGTGCAGGAAGCCTGGGTGCCTGGAGCCTGCGAACACTACCTGTACGTGACTCCCACCCAGACATCTCTTCCTGTCTCCTCTCTCTAAATGCCTGGCGTTGAGTATCTAATTCCCCCTGCTTGATCTGTCACCTCTCCAGCATTCCTGGGAAAAACCTCGCCCGTGTCACCAGAGGAGGCTTTCCTATCTTGTGCTTTTTTCCTGTTGATAGATCCTCTCTCAACTTGGCTCGGTTTGCATCCCTGCATCCCTGGGGCCTTGGGGGGACATGGATTATCCAAACTCCAACCTTACTCATGCACTTAAAAAGAAAAAACAAAACAACATAGTAGCTACGAACAAACCAGGGAGACCTGGGAATTAAAAACAAATCGACTGACAAGTGGCAGTTCTACTAGGATAGCAAAAAAAAAAAAAAAGGTGGAAAAAAAGGTTCAGTCTCTTAATTCAACAAGCCCAGTGGAGGTTATTTTGAAACTCACTGACTGCTCCGGCTGTAACAGCAGTGTAGACCCAACCAAATTATTATTCCCTTCTTGTTGATTTTTTCTTATTGAAGTTTCTAGATTTTTACTCTCTGGTGGTAAGACAGCCGCTACAAATAATATCCTTTCCTGCTTAGTCAAGTAGTGGCATTCATTATGAGAGGATTTTTTTTTTTTCTAAATAAACTTTAGCCCCTTCATCCTCCAGAAGCAAATGTTAGTGTAGTCGAGATGTGGAAACTTCTGAGGGAAAATGCTAAAATTTGTTCTTTTTGGAATTTACGTGAATTACAGAGCCACGATGCCAGCCTGCTCAGTGCCTTTCCATGGGGTCTGTACCACTTGCTTTCTACTTGGGCTTTGGACACAGGCTAAGAGAAGAGCTTATGTGTTATGATGCTTCATATATAAGATAAAACAAACTATCTTTTCCCTTTTGTTTTGACCCCCTCTCAAATCACTCTCTGTGGTTCTACCATAAAGATCTTTTAAATCAGGCTACTCTTTTTCCCCTGTTGATAATCTTGAGAGGCTCCCCATCATCTGTAGCAAACACGGCAAGTAGATATCATCTTGTGCTTGGACACACTGGAGTGACGTGCAGGAGTGCCATGCTCGGAAGGCTTCTAGCGCTGCATCTGGGTTCCGTGGGAAGGCTGTGATCAGTTACCCACACTTTCTATGGGCCTGGGAGGGAGGAGTAGGGGTGCGTGGCATAGGGGCCATGATGGGGCTAAGATCATCTTCCTAGAGAAATTCTTTTTCCATTGTCTTTGATTGTAGACTAGGTCCTATGCCTAGTGCTATTATTACAAACTGTTATTTTTGCCTCTATACTTATATTTAATCTGCTGTATTATAATTACATGTAGGTATTTGCTTCCTTCATGAGACCATAAATTTTCTGAGAGCAGCAGTATATTTAATTTTCTCATTAATTGTCTGCCATAGAGCTTGAGCTTTTGGTTGTTGTTTATTGAAAAACAACAAGTCACTGTTTGTTGTAAAAAACGAATGAGTGTATGGATGAATTGGTGAATGGAATGCTTCTTATAAATGTAAAATAAAACAGAACTTACTGGTCTTTGCACTTTATAATACTCATGGAAGCAAATGTAAAAAAAAAAATTCTAAAAAAATAACAAGGTATGTTGGATAATGTAATTTTTCAAATTTGCTGCCAGGCACTCATTTAGTACATTGATTTAGGGTTAAATTCAAGGTTGTTTTTTGCAATACTCCCAGACTACTTTGGTGAAAACCAGCTGTCTATTGCCTGACTTGCTGTTTCTCAAAATTTTATATATATGTCTTAGCTCTGGTTGCTATAACAAAATACTATAGACCGAGTAGCTTAAGTAGCAGAAAGATTTTTCACAGTTCAGGGGCTGAGAAGTCCACATTCAAGGTGCTAGCAGATTCAGTCCCTAATGAGAGTGCTCTTCCTGATTTGCAGAGAGAGAGAGAGATGGAGAGCAGGTGGGGAGGAGAGTGGGGGAGAGAGAGAGCCAGAGAGACATCATGAGGGCTCTACCCTCATGACCTAATTAACTCCAAAAGAGCTCATCTCCAAACACCATCACAGTGGAGGTTAGGACTTCAACATACGAATTTGGGGAGGGCGGGGGAACATGATTCAGTCAAGAGAAATATATATAGTTTGTTTGTTTACCACACGCCATTACATATATAGTAAGTGGAATAAAATCTCAATTCCTAGCATTCTTTACTATATTTATTCACTCATCAAATATTTACTGATCACGTATTATGTTTGATGTGCTCGGAACACAGTGGGGAAGCATCAAACACAACAGACAACCTGATGCAGCTTACAGCCTAACTTACCCCACCCAAATTTTCTGCCTTCTGTTATCAGTCATCTTGGACCCATTGTACTGAGAAAGAGAGCCCAAGCAAGAGTATATACTGAGAATAAACACCTTTCCTCCCAAGGGCTGAAGCAACCAGAGGTCGTAGTTTGGTGCCTCTTAATGGCAGATGACCAAAGTGGACATTTGAGAATTCTGGGCTATTCTGTACTAACTCACACTCCCCTTGAGGCTCACTGCTCTTAGCCCATCACTCTTTTTTTCCCCCACTTTGCTTAAAAAATTAAAAGTAAACCTTGTTTGTGGTTAGAACACTTGACATGAGTTCTGCCCTCTTAACAATTTCCAAGGGTACAATACGCTGCTGTTAACTATGGGTACAATGTTGTACAGCAGATCTCTAGAACTTATTCATCTTGGCTAACGGAAACTTAATGCACCTTATCAGTAACTCCTCATTTCCCACTCCCTACAGCCCCTGGCAACCACTATTCCACTGCTTGGTTCTACGAATTTGACTTTTCAGGTACCTCATATAAGTGCAATCATGTGGTGTTTGTTCTTTCTGTGGTTGGCTTATTTCAGTAAGAATAATGCCTTCCAGGTTCATCCATGTTATCACATCTTGCAGAATTTCCTTCTTTTCTAAGGTTGAATAGTATTCCATTGTGTATATATACCACATTTTCTTTATCAATTCATCTGTTGGTGGACATTGAAGTTGTTTCCACAACTGTGCTATCGTGAATAATGCTGCAGTGAACATGGAAATACAAATATCTCTTTGATATCCTGATTTCAAGTTTTTAGGGTCAATACCCAGATGTAGGATTGCTGGATCATAGGGTTGTTCTATTTTTAATTTTTTGAGGAACCTCATACTATTTTACACAATGGCTGTACTATTTTGCATTCCCAACAATAGGTGTAAGAGTTCTAATTTGTCTACATGCTCACCAACACTTGTTACCTTTTTTTTTAAAATAGTATCCAATATGACATGTATGAAGTGATACCTCCATGGTGGTTTTGATTTGTATTTTCCTGATGATTAGTGACATTGAGCATTTTTATTTCAAATTTTCATGTATCTGTTGGCCATTTGTACGTCTTCTTTGGGGAAATATATATTCAAATTATCAGTCCATTTTAAAATCAGGTTATTAGTTTTGTTGCTAATGAGTTTATAAGCGTTCTTACATATTTCAGAGATTAAGCTCTTATCGGATATATGATTTACAAATATTTTTTCCCATTCTATAAATTGCCTTTTGTGGAAAGACATCCTCTGTTCATGGAGTGAAATACTTCACATTGTTAATATACCCATACTATCCAAAGAAATCTACAGATTCAGTGCAGCCCCTATCAAAATCCCAATGGCAGTTTTTATTAAATATAAAAACAATTCTACAATTCATAGAGAAACATGAAAGACCACAAGTAGCCAAATAATCTTGAGAAAGAAGAACAAACCTACACACAACAATTTCCTCATTTCAAAGTGTATTAGAAATGTATAATAATCAAAACAGCACGGCACTGGCATAAAGCCAGACATATAGACTAATGGAACAGAATAGAGAGCCCAGAAATAAATCCACACATGTATGGCCAACTGATCTTTGACCAGGTTGCCATGAATACACTGTGGGGAAAGGAGAGTCTCTAAATCAAAAAAAAAAAAAAAAAAAGAAAAGAAAAAAGGAAAAGAAAAAAAAAAAGAATGAAATTACACCCTTACACCAAAAAACAAAACAAAAAACAAAAAAAACCCCAAAAAAATAAACCAACCTCTGAATGGATTAAAGACTTAAGCATAAGACCTAAAATCATAAAACTCCTAAAACACAAAAGGGAAAGTCTTTTTGATATTAGTGTTGGCAATGATTTCATGGATATGACACCAAAAACATGGGCAACAAAAACAAAAACAAAAACAAAAAAAGTGGGACTACATCAAACTAAAAAGATTCTGCCCAGTGAAACAATCAACAGAGTGAAGTGATCCAATTAAGTCTTATCCTGAGCTACTTGCTCTAAGAGGGTGAAGTCTATGGCTGTTGTTAGTTCTTGCTATTTTGTGACAATGACTTTAACATTTATATTTTGGCAATTCATTCTCAAGATAACTTAGGGAACAAAGTTATTACATTCCTTATGGATGAAGAAGTTTGTACTATTTTCCCAAGATATCCCGATGTGAGGAACTGGGGTGCTTGCCCGAGTCCTGAGTGCATCCTATAACCCTTCTGCCCCACAAGTCGTGCACTAGATCAGCTTGTCTTGTGTCCTCTTTTTCTAGGATAGGGATGTTTAAAGGGTGGCCCAGAAGGACTGCTTGGATGGCACTGGTGGTAAAGGCAACCTCCCCACCTCTGCTGTCACCTGCTGGCCCAACATTGGGGTAGGAAAGTGACATGGTGCCCAGGGGTACCTCTGCGCTTATTAAATACTCATCACATTCCCTGTGGGAATTCTGAGTCATCTAAGCAATAGTTCAATAGTAGAAAGGATAGAACAGTGCTATCTTCATGCTCAAGACAGACTACTGTGCCGAGCTTTAAACTCACTGTTTTTTACTCACAGTGAATTCTATCTACCTTCCTTCTCCTCCCCTTCGTGTCCCTGCAACCGAAGTTATTGTAATACATTCACTGTCTTTTCTCACAAGGTCCTCTACTCTGAACCTTGTCTTTACTTTACCTATCTCTCTTCCCGTAAAAAAAAAATACTTCTTTCCAAGTGAAAATTAATATGTATAGTTCCCCTGAAAGAAATTCCTCTCTTGCCTAGATAGCTATGTTTTTCCTGAACAATCAGCCTGTTCTTGTCTTGTGAAAACTGAATTGTGTAACTGAACAGGTTTCCCTAGTTGAGCTGGCTGGAAAGGTGAGAACCAAGTTCGTGATTTTCCCATTGCAAGTACCAATTCTCTATCATGGGTGTTTCTGTATTAACCTTATTTTTTGTTTTGCTTTCTCTTTTTCTACTTATTTTAAAACATGCTCTCTTGCTATAATATATGCACCTCTCTAGGCCACCTATTAAGTCATAGGCCAATTGGAAGAGGCAGTTCAGAGAGGCCCATTTCTTGCAGAAGTGTGAGTCAGCTGTAAGAGGATGTGCTCTTCAAGGGCCAGTGGGAATCTGCTTCCTTATGAAGATATGCAGGGCAGTATTTCCATTATGTAGGAGACAACTTTCTATCTTGGCCTTTATCTGACCCTGGTTTATAGGTGAGCCCCTGTCTGTTGGACTGCGCTACCCAAGCTTGGATTTTATTCATCTGTACATTTGTTAATTAATTTACTGATTCATTCCATCCACATCTTCCTCATTCTTTCCTTTATTCAATGTTCGTTGAGTGCCTTCAAAGAACTACACACTGTTCAAGGCTCCGTGGGGGCAGAAATAGGAAAATATGTGTTTACCTCCTCATCTGCTGGGAGACAGGTGTGAATACACCTGACGTTTAATGGATTAAACTCTGTTCAGGACAAATATATGTCTAATCTCAGAGAAAAGCATTTGAAGAAGGGTTCTTATAGGAGGTAACATTAGAGCTTTGCCTAAAATGTGAGGAAGAGTTTAAGTGGGGCAGGTAGAGGGTAGTCTGGGGGAAGCTCTTCTGGTGTAGGCAACAGCATGTGCAAAGAATATGGATGTTTGAAAGTAGATCTGTTCAGGGAATGCTGGAATAGGGTTCACCATGCTGTTGTTGGAAGAAAAGTCTAGAAAAGCAAGCAGGGGGCGCCTGGGTGGCTCAGTGGGTTAAAGCTTCTGCCTTCGGCTCAGGTCATGATCTCAGGGTCCTGGGATTGAGCCCTGCATCGGGCTCTCTGTTTGGCAGGGAGCCTGCTTCCCTCTCTCTCTCTGCCTGCTAGTGATCTCTCTCTCTCTCTGTCAAATAAATAAAATCTTAAAAAAAAAAAAAAAGAAAGAAAAGAAAAGCAAGCAGGCATCAAATACGGAAAGGTCTGGTTTCCGAGTGAATGCAGTCTTCCTTTCATTTAAACTTGACCCCATTGATGAGAGACCTTCCTAATTCTAGTATACTAATTTTGGTTCTCATTTATTAATTGATAAAAATTAACAACCAGTGGTCTCTGAGTTGATTTTTGTTCTTTGGTACTTATAACCCTCCCTGAATTTGACACTAACATAACTTTAAAGAAACCAACTTGTTCCTTGTTAGCTCATTACTGTTAGAATTGATTTGAGTCCAGAGTAGTAGCAAAAAATGACCCAAGTGAATCTGGTCTCTGAGCCTCATCCCAACAAGGACTGTATATATTTAAAATTTCCTCCTTAAGAGAAAGCAGCTACTGCTTTTTACTATCCTGGGATGCTATAATATCTCTCAACGCACCCTTGAGCACAAGCAAGACTTCACTTTTTTTTTTCTTGGAAAAAAAAATTAAGGTAAGTCATGGCATGAATGAAAATCTTAAAGACTATGAGATTTGCTTTGTTATTGTTAAATGTCCCCAACTTTCTTCTTTGGCACTGAGACATTAGGTAGGATGCAATATTTCATTTAAAATTAAATGCCAGTAGTTTTGCTTGGTGTAAAGGTATAATGACTCCAGGACCCATTGAAGATTTCCAGTCTAAGCTCTGAGTCTGTGGTTTCTCATTCAGTTTTTAGACTCTCCACAAAAACATTTTTGTAAAGAAAAATATCCTCAGCTAAGGAATATGGAGGAACGCCAGGCACTTAGCTGATCTCTGTAAATTGGCAGGCTTGGAAAAACATCTTCCAACTGATTTTCAGACATAATGTTAGCAATCAACAAATATTTTCTGAGCATCACACACACACACATTAAGGATGTCTCTGAAAGAAAATGTTGAAAAAAAAGATGTGCTCTTAAGGGCGATGTTGGACCCTGCCTCTTCATGGAGACAGAATGTGCCTGTTTCCAATCTCTAATATAGCCTCGTGAAAGCACCGTGAACCTTTGGCGAAAAATAGGACAAATCAAACGAACGTACCCCTTTGTGTAGGCTCAAAGAGAATGACACAATTTAAACGACAGATCAATATTAAAGAAAATAGGCTCCCACCTGTGAGCATGTGTGCGTGTGCACTTGTGGGTATCTTTTTGGAGACCGGAAATGGAGGTAGTTAAAGGGCTGAATTAAAAACAATGTGAGGGGTTAACCTTTTTATGTCACTTTGCAATGCTGGATTTTATATTTCCTTATCTTGCTCCACCATTTAAAGAGCATTCTGTGTTTGAAAAGGAATGAAAAAGCCTAGTCTGCCCATAGTATCGTAAGATGCCAGTAAGCATAGCTCTTACAGGTCACTTGGACCCATCACAGATGACTCTGTTTTCTTTAAAATTGCAGTGGATGTGGGTCTAAATTACTACAGGAAAGATAACTTAGCTCTCACATTCAAAGGAAACCTGACAAGTGTTGTGTCTGCCATCCAGCCAAGATACAGAAGCCACCAGCGGTGGGGATCAGAGGCATATGATCTTTGGATGGACAGATTTTGCTGCAGGGGTGTTCAGACCCAGCCAGTGTGCATTTCTAGGGACCCCTTTTTTCTTTCTTTTCATTTTTAACAAGTTATGTAGACGGTGATTTCTTTTGATTTGTGTTATCGGGAATCACAGAACTGTTTCTCTCTTTAATTGAGACCTAATGGAAAGAAGAGTCATACTTTTTGGAGTAAAAGGAAAATTAAAAGAGTTGACTAGATACACGCCTGTTTGGAAGTTAAAATCGGGCATGGGCTGACTTTTTAAACTTTCCTCCCGTGGGTGAAGGCTTCATGGTCTGTGTTTGCACACGTGTGTATGCGTGTATAAACTCTGTCAGGGAAAAGCCCCTAAGAGCGGCCTCCGCCTCCTTTTGTGTGGAGCGTGGTCACACCCAGTGGCCAGTTGGGTTAATCGCACATATGTATTCCCCATGGATACCTGAGAAAGAGCAGCTGGCCTCAGTCACTTCCCAGAGTGGATGCCAGAGGCCAATTGGGATAATAGCAGAGCCACCTTGTTCCTTTCCTTTGTTCCAAAATGCAGTGCCTGGGTCGGAAAAAGCCCCACACCATTCATGATGTTAACAATGGCAGCATTAGCTGTCACTGGTCCCCCACCGTGTCTGTTATTCTTAAAATTAGGACCCATGAATATAATTAGGCGGATTTTCACAGAAACATTTAAGGGCAGACTGAGACAAAGAGGTATTGCTTTTTATTCTTATTTCCCTTTATTTGTGCATAATTTAAACATTTCAAACGTTAACTGTTCTTTTCATTTTGTTTTATTTTTGAATTGAGGGGAGCAATATCAGGTAATGTAATAAAAAAAAAAGACCATCTTTTTAGAATGCAAATTGGGGCAGAAACCCTATTTATAAATTTTTAAGAACTGTAGGAAACAACTCCAAACTGCAGCATCCTCCATTAACATCACAATGACACTTTCTTTCTTGCCTGCTTGCTTTCAAAAACTCTGCAGAGTAGACACTGTTGTCGCTCCGGGGCAGGTTAGATTCATAGATAGGAGCACAGGAGTTGTGCTTGTGACTTGCACTTTCCTGTTAGGCTGGTGATCACAAAGTAGAATTTGTGTCCATGGAAGACCAAGTGAAAATTTTCACCAAGTGAAAATGCAGCCCATTTCTTTGCAGGAGAGGGCTTAACTGGCTGGTTTCTCTGGACCATGGATACAATTTGCATGATCTGTGAAGTCTTTCCAGAGCCTCCTACAGGCCCAGGTTCCAATACCAGCTCTGATATTCATCCCACTTAGACCCTAAATCAAACCTCACTTTTCTAATTGAACCTCTGGTCAGTGATCCTCTCCCTTTATGTTTAACCATTTGGTACTTAATGAGGGACAGGGACTTTAACCACCCACAGCAAATTGAAGCCAAGTGATAGAGGCCTGAGTCCCCAGCTCCACCCCTCATGAACAGCGGAGCTTGATTTGAAAATTACTCCTTTCCAGGCAGAAGGACCTGAGATCTCCTTCTGTAAGACCAGGAGGTTGTACTAGAAGATATCTGACATCCCTTCTAGCTCCTGGAGAGTAGCTTTTATCAAACCGTCTTCCCCTCCCTTAATTCATTATTACAACTTGATTATTTTCTTTCCAAGTTATTAATTTCTCATTTAAAAATAGCTGTTTTTAATGAGCTCTGAAGTCTCTGGATTGGTGCTTAGCTTCCCCCTTCCTGTTTCTGTGCTTCCTATGAGTACTGCAGCCAAGATCTACTGCCAAGGACCATGTGTGTGGTTAGTGATGTGTGTTCTTGTTTTATTGATGTAGAGCTCTTATTTCTGTTTCAGTGCACAGAACATTTCCTACTTGATGCTCAGAAAAAGGAGAACCAAAATATTTTACCATTAAAAACAAAACTCTGAATTCATTGTTTGTGTTGTTTTCTCCTCCTTTGCCCAATTCTCATCAATCTAGACTCTTCTGAAGAGCTTCCCTTTTCTGATCTATAATGGCCCCAAATGACTAGACTAATGAAGCATTCTTGAAAAATGTTTAAGGAGGTTACATGGAAAGTAACATGGCATTCTTATTTCTTATATAAGGATGGACTTAACTTTCAGTTGTTCCTCTAAACAGGTGGAATATTTTCCTGCCAAAAATTTTTTCTTTTTTTAAAAATTTTATTTATTTATTTTATTAACATATAATGTATTATTTGCCTCAAGGTACATGTCTGTGAATCATCAGGCTTACACATTTCACAGCACTTACCATAGCACATACCCTCCCCAATGTCCATAACCCAGCCACCCTATCCTTACCTCCCCCAACCTCCCAGCCACCCTGTTTGTTTCTTGAGTTTAGGAGTCTCCTGTAGTTTGTCTCCTTCCCAATCCCATCTTGTTTCATTTCCCTCCCCCATCCCCCCAGGACCCCCTGGCCTGCCTCTCAAATTCTTCGTATCAGAGAGATCATGTGATAATTGTCTCTCTCTGACTGACTTATTTGCTTAGCATAATACCCTCTAGTTCCATCCACATCATTGCAAATGGCAAGATTTCATTTCTCTTGATTGTTGCATAGTATTCCATTGTATATATACACCACCTCTTCTTTATCCATTCATCTGTTGATGGACATCTAGGTTCTTTTCATAGTTTGGCTTGTGGACATTGCTGCTATAAACATTTGGGTGCATGTGCCCCTTCAGGGCACCACATTTGTATCTTTAGGGTAAATACCCAGTAGTGTGATTGCTGAGTTTTAGGGTAGCTCTCTTTTCAATTTTTTGAGGAACCGCCATGCTGTTTTCCAGAGTGGTTGTACTAGCTCTGCCAAGAAATTTTGAAATGCTTCTTCATCCATAGTAAAGAAAAAGAAAAAGGAGAAGAGGAAGGCAAGGGGAAAGGGAAGGGGAAGGGGAAGAGGAAGAGGAAAGAGAAGGAGAAGAAGAAGAAAGACTAGAAGAAGAAGGAGGAGGAGGAGGGGAAGGAGGAGAAGGAGAAAGCAAGGGAGAAGGAGGAGAAGAAGAAGAAGAGAGGAAGGAAAGGAGGATGGAATGAAGGAAGGAATGAAGGAAGGAGGAAAGAAGGAAGGAGTTAAGAATCTGCTCAAAGAACACAACTGCCAAAGAGAATGTCAATATAGCCACAGTAAGCAGGGCTTCACCAGCTGCAAAGTCACCAGCCAGAATCAGATTTGGTGAAATTAAAAAAAAAAAGAAATCTTCACTGAAAATTGAAAGTTAAAGTCTCAGTACTTAAAGATAGAAGTTGGATAAAGCAGATTATAGATACTAAGAATGACCGCAGTGCTTAAGCAAGAAGCTAGTACTTTTGACTAGTGATTCTCAAACTGTAATGTTTGAGATCATCTGGGTGGCCCTTCATAAACCTAAGGACTGGCACCCACACCCTGGGCTTCTGATTCTGTCTGTCTGGGGTGGGGCCTGAGGATTTGCATTTTAATAGTTCTTAGATGATGTTGATGCTACAGTTCTCACACTTACCACATAGGGCCATTCTATTAAGCAAACTAATATTTTTCGAATGCTCAGATCGATGTTAGGAACTAAAAAAAAAAAACATAAAAAATATTTAAATATCTAATTATACAAGAATCCTGTCAGTTACTGTTACACATAATGTCTAGATTCTGCTACTGAGAATGGACTGAGTTAGATGAACACCAAGTAGAATTTTATTCTAATAAAGCTGATCATGATCTGATTGTACTACTTGGCATTATGTGACACTATTTTGTTGACCTATTAGAAAATGTCTTATTATTTTTTAATACTGTGTTGTATGGAAAGTGTGGGTCTAGATCACTTGTTTCTATTTTTCTGACTGGCACTGACACCTAGTTGGTGTTCAGTGTATTAGTTTATCTATACCCATATCATTGACCCTATAACATAGACATTAGGGGCAAGAATTATGACGGACAAGATACATTGTTGCAAAAGAATATCTTTTCTATTGTTCATTCATCCAAACATATTCCCAGTCTGTGGATTACCTTTTCATTTTCCTAATTGTATCTTTTGAAGACTAGAAGTTTAAATTTTGATGAAGTATAATTTCTTGGTTTTCTTCTTAATATTTAATGTTTTTATGTTCTAAGAAGTCTTTGCCTAGCCCAAGATTGTGGAGATTTTTCTCTTGTATATTTTTCTAAAAGCTTCATGATTTTAGGTTTTATGTTGATTTCTTTAATACATTCAAATAAAGTTCTGAGGCCTGAGGTTCATTTTTTTCCTATAGTGATGGCCACTTGTTCAGCACCATCTGTTGAAAAGTCTACACTTTCTTCATTGAAATGCATTCATATCTTTGTCAAAAATTAATTGACCATATGAGTTTTGTTCTAATTCTGGAATCCATTCTGTTTCATTCTGTGTCGATCCTTACACCAAAACCACATTGTCTTGATTTCAATGGCTTTATAGTAATTCTTGAACTCAGGTAGTGAAAGCCCTCCAATTTTGATCATCTTTTCAAAAAAATTGTTTTGGCTCTATTCTATGTCCTTTGTGTATCCACATGGATTCTAGAATACTTTGTCAATTTTTTATAAAAGAGTCTGAAGGTATTTTAAACAAGATTGCCTTGAAGATGAGATCAGTTTGGGGAGAATGCTTATCTTAATAAAATTGAGTCTTTCAATTTATGAACATGATATATTGCTCCATTTATTTATATTCTTTACTACTCTCAGCAACGTTTTATAGTTTTTAGAACACAGATCTTTTACTTCTTTTGTTAAATTTATTCCTGAGTACTATTTTTTGTTTTGTTTTTGATGCTAGTATGAATTTTATTGTTTTAAACATTTCAAGTTGAATTGTGTATTACAGGGGTCTAATAATACACTTGGTTTTCGTGTATTGACCTGTCTTGTGACCTTATTAAATTTATTCAGGAATTTTTGTACCTCTTTTTGGAGATTCCTTATACTTTTCTGTATAGACAACTGTGTCTTCTACAAATAAAATTCTTCCTTTCTAACTTTATGACTTACATTTCTTATTTGTCTTATTGCACGGTGTAAGAACTTCAGTGCAATATTACATAATAGTGGTAAGTAGTGAAAGCAGACATCTTTGTCTTTAATCTTTGGGACACAACACTTATTTTTTCACCATTAAGTAATACTATTACTGTAGGTTTTCCATCAATGCCTTATATATGTGTGAGAAAACTTTCTTCTATTTCTAGTTTGCTGAGAAATTTTATCACAAATGGCTGTTGAATTTTCTAAAGTGTAACCTCTGCATCTATTAAAAAATATAAATGACTTTACTTCTTTATTCTGCTAATGTGGTAAATGATCTTGCTTGATACTCAAGTGTTGGACCAACCTTGCATTCCTTCAATAGGAGGTAACTGGTCATGGTGAAATATTCTTTGTATGCATTGTTGAATTCTGTTTGCTGATATAATGTTAATAATTTTGCATACATGTTCACAAGGGATTTTTTTTATCTATAGTTTTCTCTCCTTGAAGTCTCTGTTAGGTCTGGTGTCAGGGTCATAATGGACTGTGGAGAAGAGTTGGGAAATATTATTCCTCCTTTAGATTCTGAAAGTGTTTTCATTTAAAGATTGGTATTATTTATTTCTTAAATGTTTCATAGAATTTAGCATGAAAACCATCTGGGCCTAAAGTTTTCTTTGTGAGATTATTTTCACTAAGAATTCTGGTTTTTAAAATAGATATATGGCTATTTAAATTTTATACTTCTGCGATTTTCTTACATTGCGGTTTTCAAGGAAATAATTTCATGCAAGTTATCAAATTTGCTTATAGTATTATTCATGATATTTTCCTTTTAACTTTCCTATGTCTGCAAGAACTTCAGTGACAGCTCCTTTTTAATTCTTGGCTTTGGTAATTTGTGTTCCTTTTCTCTCTCTAAATCTAGCAGCATATTTGTCAATTTTACGTTTTCGAAGAACCAACCTTTCCTCTATTTTTTTGTTTGCTTTTACTTCACATCATTTTTACTCTAATCTTTATTGTTTCTTTGCTTCTGCTTTTTATGGGCTTAAATTTCTCTTCTTTTTACTTCTAAATATAGAAACTTAGATTATTGATTTTACACCTTTATAATTTTGTAATAGGGGTATTTTGTACGTTAGCTAACTTATGTCGCAGATACCATTATTGCTTCCATTTTATTAATAAGCTGAGGCTCAAAGAGCTTATAACATCTCTAGGATTAGAGAGGTAGAATGGATGGCACCTGAATTCATGGAACCTGAATTCAGTCCCAGGCAGCAAGGCTCCTAAGTCTGCCTGTGGGGCCTTGAGAGCCAAGGATGAGACACAGGTATTGTACCTTGAGGGAATTGGACAGTCAAAACTCAAGGACTGCTAAGTGCTTCCTTTGGTCGTGTTTTACACACTCCCCAGTGTGCTGTTGTCTCAACCTCCTTTCTTCCCTTAGCCATGAGCCATACGTATGACACAGCAAGCCGGGACACCACAAGCACATGCTTTGAGGCTTTGGATCCACGTGGGTAGCTCAGATGCTCTTGTTGAGTGTATAAATATGCTTTTAATGTAGCCTCATCAATAATTAACCCCCACTCTCTCTACCCCACACCCCTCACTCATCTTCTTCCCTCCTCCAACAAGGATGCTTTGGGATCTACGAGTGTGGATCCCCTTGCTACCAGCTGGCAATTCTCTAGCGTCCAAGGTCTGCAGGGACAGGAGTGCGGGAAGTTTTCAAGGTCTGTGCTCCAGGCTGTATGATGCATTGACTACTCCCTGAAGAGCCCTCTGCTTATAATCGCAGAGATTTTGGCATGTGCTCCCTGACAAAAGAACAGATGTTTCCTTCAAGAACAAAAGAACAGGGCATAACTGTTGGCCTAATGGTTTGCCACTAATAACATTGAATGTGGAAGCAACAAGTCCTAATGAGAATGTCCCCGCAGGATCACGAAGCTGGTGCCAGGAATCAAGAGTGAAATGAGAGGACCCAGTGCAGCTTTTTCCGTTTTGACAGGCAGCATACTGGACGTTTTTAACCTCTTCAGGTAAGTCACAACAGAATATTCTTTCTCGCTGTGTACATGAATTGTGTAGCTGCCCAGGGATGATGGCATCATGAATTACCTTACAAGATCCCAAGTCTGGGATCATTTTGGAGATGCATCAGATAGTGATTATGGGCTCTATTGAACTTGCACGATCAGCCTGCAGTCCATTTACTGGCAAAGTGTTCCCTAAAACACAGCTCTCGCTCCAACTACAAACACCAGTGCAAGTTTTTCTCTTCTTTGCTGGCTGGAACTTCAAAGTACAAAGAGCCCACACATAAAAATGGAAAGAAACAAAGAGCCTAAAAAAAAGGCCTAAGCTCAGAGCTCACCTTCCAAGATTCAGTAGTGCTCTTGTGTTAGAAACCTTCCACCCAACACATCACATGTCCCATGGGGCTTCCGTCATGTTCCTAGATAACTCCTCCGACTTTTCATCTCTGAAGAATATCTCCTTTGAGGCTGTCCTTGGCTTTAGCCCAAAGGAAAGACATTTTCTTTTTTATTCCTTCCCTCACTCACCTACTCCAACTGTTTTCTTAAATGATCAGAATTGGGAAACCTATTATTTTGATTCTTTTAACTTCTTTCACTCTGAACTCTTCATCACCACAAAAGATCAGTCTTTGAGTTTTGCAAGTCACAGTTAGAAAAGAACATTCATAGCATCTCCTCCTAAAATCTGTACTATGTCAACATGATATTTACAAATCTTTATTCAAATTTCCTTTCAACTTACCCTAGAGTGATAACATATACCAATGTGGCAACTGGGCAGTCTTAGTTTGTGCTTTTGGTTCTGGTTTATCCCTCCTGTTCTGATATTCTATTTGTGGATTTGGAAAATTGGTTATAGGATCATAATCTCCTTAGCAAGCATTCTTGAAAATATTTATCATGATTCTAATAATTTATATCAAATTTTCTGATGTTGCTACTATACAGGTGATGTGGGAAATGTATAACCAAACATTGGGCATGACTTAATGTTTTCATAAAGTGAATCTCCTAATTGCATATACATTAGAGTCCATATTGTTTTTCTTTAAGTTTGGTTGAGGTAATGTAATTATGAAAATGTTGTGTCTTAAAAGTCTTAAGGTTTTGAATTTGGTAAGGTACATAGAATAGGTGTAAGCTCTCTCATATTTGAGTTCCAAATGTGGGTTAAATTTTGGATTGTGTAGTAGCCCAGGAAAATATTAAAACCTCCACAATTCTATGATTTTGTTATTTGTAATTATACATTGTATGTTATAGAGACCAAACATCAAAAGTGGATTTCTTCAGAAAATGAATAAGTATGAATTACAAGGTGACAAATCTTAACATTCTTTTTTTTTTCCAAGATTTTATTTATTTATTTGACAGAGAGAGACACAATGAGAGGGGGAACAGAAGCAGGGGGAGTGGGAGAGGGAGGAGCAGGCTTCCTGCTGAGCAGGGAGCTTGATGCGGACCCTCTCCCAGGACCCTGGGATCATGACCTGACCCAAAGACAGATGCTTAATGACTGAGCCACCCAGGTGCCTCACAAATCTTAATATTTTAATCGAGTTAAGACATTCTTTAAAAGAGTGGGTGAGTATGAAAGTTAGACGCCTCAGTGTCCCCTGCTGGGCTCATCTCAGATCAACTGTGTGGCTCTGAGCAACTTTCTCCCTCTGTCTCAGTTTCCCGAACCACTAAGAGGTCATATATACACTTTCTTTACAACCTCTCACAAAATTCTTGTAAAGGTAAGCAGGCCTCTATCTGGGATAGTGCTCTGAAAGTAAAACACACTATACATCTTACTCTAGCTGCACTTAACCTAATATAGTAGGATTCCGTGGCAACCACATCACAAGGCGCTGGAAGCCTTAGTCTCTGCGGGACTGAGCGCAGGATGAATTAAAGTTTTGGTCAGAAGGCCCTGGCTGCTAAATGACATTTTTCCATATTCCAGACAGTGAGCAAAATTCCCACAAGTGTCTCTCAGCTTGTTTCTTGTTTATTTTCAAGGCGTGATCCAAGACTTAATAAAAACAAATATACATCTATTATATTCAAAGCTGCACTACCTGGGTGGCTTGGGGTAGGAGAAAAAGAGATAGAAAAGAGGGAGAAGAAAACTTACACTACTGTGTGAATAAAAAAAGTCATTTTACAAAACTGAAAATGATGCAAATTGAAAGAAGGCAGATGATAGGCACAAAATGACCGATTTCCTGCACTTGGGAGCAAACTAGAACTTTGTGACTCTTTGGTTCTCTCCCTCCTTCTTGAATGATTGGATGCCACAACTTAATGAAAATAAACACTGCTGCATTGGTTTTGTTCAATTATGTTTGCCTTTCAATTAATAACAGTGATGCCCACCTGTCCCTAGTTAATCCATAATGAAAGCTCCGGGTTGAAAAAATCTCCTTGATTGGATGCAAAGGAAAAGTATGAAATCCGCAGAAGGATATACTGCTTCCCGATGTCAGGTGGGCATGTGATGTGAAATAATTTCTCCAGTTTGAGTGACAAATAGAACTCAAGTTATATTCTCCTTTTACCTGTGGTTTCTTATAAGTGATGGCTCATATTATAAAAGCAGACACCTGGTTCAAGGATCCTGGTCTGTGACTATAAGTCCATGGATTTCTAGGACAGTTAGGTGTCCCTGTTAGGCCACCAATGCACCCTGCTTTGCCTGGGACGGTCCAGGTTTATAGGTTTGGCCCAGCGTGATTACTAACAGCACCTCCTCTCATTCCTGAAGTGTTTGAATTTGGATGATAAATTCCTTGGTCACACTATCCATGCTGGATGCTGAGCACACAACCTGGGCATTAGGATCCCTGTGTTTTCACCACGGGGGGCAGAGAGGGGGACCCGGCCCAGGTGACCCCCACCTATTACCGACTTGCAATATCTGGGTGGACCGAGGCGCCTTGATGACAGTCAATTTGTTAGTCTGCATTCTGCCTTTTAATACATATTCCCAAACTAATTGTCTCACTAAATTCGCTAAGTGTATTTTCTGGCTGCAACATTTCTATTTGGGAACGACGCCAGGATTGTCAGCCAGTAAAGACTTCAGTCCTTTCTTGGCCAATTTGCCAAAAAAACATCAGAGGGAGTTATTGATCTTTTCCCTTGTATTCATTCAGCTAATTTTTCCCCCCCGTTTCCTTTCTTTTCTTCTTCTTAAGCTGACATCCAATAAAAGCTATTTCTTTCGGGTGCCAGCAACATGTCAGGGCCAACACCATTCACAATATGAGTTGCAGTTTTCCCCTTTTCCTTACAAAGACCCTTTTCTTGGTTCTACTGACAACACAAGTAGTTGTCAAGCTTGCTTCCCTCCTGTATTTATTTTTTGCGTGGCTGTGAGCCTTGATGAGTCCATGGGATTAAATCCCATTCAGATACTACATTTGCATCTGATTGCAAGTTGTACACTTAAAAAAACGCTACACAATATACAAGTTATCAGGGCAATCTTATTTTATTCTTAATTTGCAGAAGAAAGCCTGGAAGATTAGTCAGGGCATTTAAATAGCTAATTAGTTTCTCAACAGGAGTAAATTTTGGATTTGGCCTTCAGAAATATGAACGATTCTTTCAAAATCTCTGACACCGCATAGTGCTGCACTCCCCACTGTGAGAGTTGTTCACCTCCGGCCTTTTCTTAGCTGGAGGCTCACTCTCATATTGTCCTATTAGGTGAGATAAAAGAAGGAGGCCTCGGGGATTGCAGCAGAAATACCAGAGAGTTGGGCAAAGTGGCGACGGTGGCAATAAATATTTAAGATCGCTGGGAAGCTCTTAAGAGAAGGATAGTGACAAGTATTAGCAGATGCTGGTGAGCGAGCACCATGCAAAGTGAGAGCGAGACATAACAAACCCTCACTCCATTTGCCTGAATTGTCCCGAAGTAGTGTATCCCTCCGCTTGATGGGACAGCATGGAGCCGCTCTGATATGCCTGAAGGCTCTGTCGTGGGGAGAGCGTCGCGCGAGCACAAAATCATGGCCCGAGGACATGGCTTTCTGGGTTGTTCTCCCTGGACCAGCGTGAAAGCACGAAGACCAACATCCCGCGTCCTACACGGCAGAAGGAGCGGCTCCTCTGAGCGCCAAGCTTTCCATCCTTTGTGATCCCTCCTGGTGCCGCTTCCTAGAATTTCAAGCCCACAGGAAGGCAAACCAGCAATCTTTCCTTTTTATTCCTTCTCTTCCCCTTCCTGCCCAGTACCCCCGGTCCTCAGGGCTCCTGAGGTTATGCAAGCCGCTTTGGGTGGGGATGACGGAGTCGGGAGGCAGAAGCGTTGATACAGTCATCTATAAGTAATTTACAAACTGATATATGCATTCTAAAAATATGCCTGTGAAATTTTCGTAATTCTAAAATGGGAATGGAACCAAAATGTTTAGTCAGACGCGATAATTATAGCTAACATTTATTGAATGCTTATAATGGGCCAGCTACTGTTCTAATTGCTTTACATTTATTAGCTAATGTAGTTCTCACAATGGCCCAATGAGACCATTATTATCACCGTTTTGCAAAGCAAGAAACAAGCACAGAGAGGGTGGGATGCGCCGGAGGTCACGGGGGTGGATGGAGGCGTCGGTGTTGGGATCCAGCTCTCCTCGCCTCCCCTGCGGCGCTTTGAAGGGCATATGGTACCGTCCGCGTTCGCTTCGGAATGACCCTAACTCTTGCCCCGAATTCTTAAAGCGTTTTGTAAGTTCTTTTCTTATAATAGATGAAGAACAATATTTTAACTTCTTGCCCCAGAAGTGTTAATAATCAGAAAGCA
Organism: Procyon lotor; assembly: GCA_028646535.1. Classification (NCBI taxonomy): domain Eukaryota; kingdom Metazoa; phylum Chordata; class Mammalia; order Carnivora; family Procyonidae; genus Procyon; species Procyon lotor. The sequence goes on from CM053608.1 coordinate 8,058,245, forward strand.
ATACTGGAGAATAGATTGTGCCTGGATATTAATTACCTTGATTGTGTATGCGTAAGTTTCCTAGGGCCGCTGGAGCCAAGTTCTGCACTTGGAGTGGCTTAAAATACCAGGGATTTATTCTTTCACAGCCTTAGAGGCTGAAAGACTAACGTCCAGGTGCCGGCAGGGCGGTGCTCTCTCTGAAGACTCTAGAGAAGGATCCATCGTTGCCTCCTGTGAGCTTCTGGTGGTTGGTGTTCACCTTGCCTGTAGACGCATCACGCCAATGTCTGTCTGCATTCTCGCTCTGTGATTTCCCTGTGTGTTTGTGTCCACTGTTTCCGCTTCTTATGACGACACTAGTCATTGGATTAAGGGCCACCCCTTAATCCAGTAAGACCTCATCTTCACTTGATTGTGTCTGCAAAGACTATTTCCGAGTGGTCACATTGACAGGTCCTGGGGACTAGAACTTGAACATATCTTTTTGGGGGGCACAGTTCACCTCATAGCAATATTCGTATCTGCTTAGCCCATATTATGTCCTCTGTTCTAATCTTGAAAATAAGTCAAGAAAAATGTTTTCCCCATGCATTTTTTCTTTTTCCTCTAACACATGTACATAATTCTTTTATTTTCTCCTTCAAACAGCATCTACTCCAGCAGCAGATGTTTCTTCCATAATAACAAGCAGATGAATTCCACACTCGAGGGACCTGGAATCAGGGTAGAGCAGTTCTCATGATAGACTTCCATAGCAAAACCCTTTTATTCTCTCTTCTCAACCTGCTTTTCCATCACTTTTCCACAGTCATCCTAACAATAGCGTGGGAAAGATCGCATAGTTGATGTTTTCAGTTTTCATTGTGCAACCGAGATTTCTCCAAGTTCTCATAATGGTTATTATTTAACTTACCCGGTAATACCTCAGCAGAGAAGATACATCATTGAAACATTCTCATCTTTGGCCCTAAGGTTTCCTTCCTTTTTTAATTTTTCTTTTGCTCTTGCATTGCAATAAATATTTGTACGTACATACATACATCTTCTACCTTGTTTTAGATTTTTTGTAAGAGGAATTTCTAAAAGAATATAATATTTTGGTATATCTTGATGGTCTGTCAGGTGATATAGACTGCTGTCAGAAATTATACCAGAATCACTGCCTGTTGGTGTCATCAACCTTGTAGCATTTAAAACAATTTTTAACTGGTCTTTAGTTATTTTAAATTTAACTTTGTTACTATCACAGTTGAACACTTTTCAAGTGCGTTTCTTCTAAACTTCAAAATCATCTGGGAACTGAAAAACAGGGCAGCTTATCTTTCTTTTGCAGTTGTTTAAAACACGTGGGAAGGAAGTTAGATTGAATTGGTTGTATAACCCAATATTTAAAGTTTCCTGAGTTGATAGGGCTGTAATAATGTAAACTTTGTTCATAATGCCTACATCTTCAAATTTTGTAATTAAAATGGCTTAAATTTGAAAAAGACAGTTTTTTTTTATTAATATCATTATAAGTTTGTGAGGAAAAAAGACCCATTGTACATAGCTTATTTTAATTAAATAAGATTATTTAAATGTCTGCTATGCTTGGTGGTGTTTTTGTTTTTGTTTTTTTTCCTAATTTACACTGGTAAACACATGTCCTGAATACTCACTATTAACTTTTTGAATGAGAGATGATTCACCCCTTAATAGATTCATAAGTATTTGCTTAAATTAGCTTTAGTAAATAAAATTACCAGCTTATCACTCACTTTTCTAAAATTACTACTGCTAAAGTAATTTGCAAGTTTATCAAATTGCATTATGACTTAAAATGTATAATAATACACATTGATTAAGAATTTACCTTTATATGGGATTTCTGAAATGAATTCATTTAAGATTCTATGTATGATTAAAGGAGACATATTTCAACAAACAGTCTCAGATAAGTATTTTAAATCACATGTACTTTATATCAGTTATTTATTATAATTGAATCCCAGAGTGTTCTGCTAAGGGCTGCTTGGCAAAGAGGGATTTTTTTTTTTTTTTTAGCCAATACCATTACACTTTATTTCAAATTAATTATGTTTTTCCAGTTCTCTTATTTTATGGGAACCATGGAATTGACCCCAAACTCGAGTCACTCTGGGTACTCAATCCTAAATTTATTTAAAGCCAGTCTCCATGTTGGCCTCCACCCATAGATTCACTGTTGCCCTAGACTTAGGAGTTCTGGTCACAGGCAAATATGACAGTGACCTCAATCTCCATGCATTGAATTCGGTGTTTAGTAGGTCTTGATTCTAGCCCATTCTGACCCCAGAACCACACCACAAAGCTAACCAATCAGGCTTCCTGCTGTATGAACTAATTATATATATATTTTATATATAAAATATATATAATTTTTATATAAAAATTTATTTCATATAAAAATTTATAAAAACACATTATATATATTTATATATTTTATAAAATATATATATGCACACAGGTACATACACACACACCTTTATGTGCACACATTTAAAATTTTTTTCATTTTAGCTCTCTTTATTCTAGGCTTGTTTTTCAATTGTCAAGTGAGCAGATAGCCAAACATTTGTAATAGAAAAGGAAAAAGAATGCTACTAAAATCAACTTTAACTGCTTTAGCCCAGAAAGGAGAAACATAGCTCAAGATAGCCTTTCATTTAAACAAAGTACGTTGATTGAACTTTGGTGCAAGATTTTAGTGCTCAAGAGACTCGATTGGAGAGAAACAGTGAACCCAAAAGGTAGCTGAAGTCCTCTAGATGAGAAATGAAGGTGCCTCTGTGCTCGGGGGGTTGGGGGTGGGGGGTTGGAGGGGTGGGGGGGGTGTTTTTGAGGGGTGGGGCACGAGAGAGGGAATAGTAGGAAGGAGAGAGGCTTTCTGGAAGTCTACCAGAAGACATTTAGCCAGTGAGAAATTTCTGTTAGTGATGATGACTGGAGGAAATTAAAAAGGCAAGGAATGTTGAACATTTAATTTTAAGTTGCAACTTCATGGTGTTACTGTTTAATTTCTTTCTATCTTTCCAAGTTTTTGGGGAGTCAAGGGAAAGAGGCAGTGTTCCCTATATGGGCTGGCATGGGGACAGTGAGTAGGAATAGAGAGCAAGCAGGAAAGGGATTCTACTTCTTGAGAAATGATAACGTTGGTTCTATTGACCAAAAATCTAGTGGCCCCCCCTTCCTTGAACTCCCTGCATTATAAGGACTTCTTGCCTTAGCCAAGAAGGCCTGTGTTTGAGTCAACAGTATTCCCAACTACTCTTGTCTGTCCCCAAAATGGCTCACCTAGGAGTTTTACCTCAGGACAATACCTCAGTATTGTCCACCATACCAGCAAGGCCAGCAGGCAGCAGGACCTGGAGCATCACAGCAGCTGAAAGAGGGTTCTGGAATCTTCCAGGGGGTGATCCTGACAGCTGCCTATTTACTCTCAGGCTGCTTTTGGCCCATTGGAGCCTTCTGGGCACTAAGGTCCCAGCATGGACAGATTGGTCCTTGGACTCTGTTTTCTCGCTTACCTGATATTTATTCTTCACACTGTGCCTGGTTTAAACTCTAGTTTTTTTCGGGGCGCCTAGGTGGCTCAGTGGGTTATAAAGCTTCTGCCTTCGGCTCAGGTCATGATTTTAGGGTCCTGGGATCAAGCCCCACATGGCGGGGGTGGGGTGGGGTGGGGGATCTCTGCTCAGCAGGGAGCCTGCTTCCCCCTCTCTCTCTGCCTGCCTCTCTGCCTACTTGTGATCTCTGTCAAATAAATAAATAAAATCTTAAAAAAAAAATAAACTCTAGTTTCCTTCATCTACATTTATATTCGTCTTAGGTGCTAACTTATGCCTCTGTAACAAATACTTTGCCTTTGCCCAAAGCTGGAGCATATCCCCTAAATTTTTAACTTTAGCTTTCCCCAGAAGGTCTACCGGGGGCTGAGTCCTAATTATTCTATAAAGTAGGACTCAAACCAGACAAGCTGGACTCACAAGACAGGGCCCTCCTGATTAAGTTGCAACTTAGCTTAGGTATACCTCGCTTCATTGCCTCACTGTCGACTGTCCCCTAGTGCCTTGCAAATAAAATGCACTCAACATACATTTCTGAATAAATGGATGAATGTTTTATTCTGATGGGAAAACAAAGGGGAGAAGAGAAATGGCAGAGGCATTCTAGTTGAAAAGGCATGCTATTAAGGCTAAATGTATTCATTTGTCTTTTTACCTAATAGGCAATAAAAGATTGCCCTGTTAGAAGAGAAATTCAAGGCCGGATGAGATGCCAAAGGGGCTTTTGTACAAAGTTTCCTGATATCCTTAAGCTTGTCATAGTTCCCCCTGGAGCATCTTTCTTAAAGTTCAAAGACATCAATTATAGATGCAGGGGGAAGAACACAAAAAGGGAAACAAAAACACATGTGGAGTTATATTCCACAGGAATTAAATACATATAGAAATTCATTAGAGAGGTACCCTACTTTTCCAAAGATTCGTATTTCTGTAAATCACACTGTAAATGATCCATTAGGCGTACAAAACAGAGACCTGGGATTTTGAAGCAAGCAAGCCAACAAAGAACCAGGGTTTAGGTTTTTGTCCATTGTCTATAAATTATGTAACCTGAAGCAGTCACTAGCCCCTTAAAGTTTCAGCTGCCTCAGCTGGATATTGAAAATAATAATTGTTACTCTCCTTGTTTCTAGAAATCCTCTTGAAGATCGAGATGCAGATCATATATCATCAATAACTATAGAAATGGAATGGAATTGTTCTGGGTTCAGTATGGAGGGAAGTGTGGTCCCTCCCCGAATCTGGGTTTTTAGGAGGAGCCGTCTGGGGAAGAGGATCCTAGGTCCTGCACAGCAAGATTAAAGGAAACATAGTTGCCAAAAATCCTCCTAAAGATTGTTGTTTCTATTTGAGTAAAGACTACACTCTCAGGAAAGACAACCTAAATGTCATTTTGCACACGCAGCAGATGAGTGACTCTGGGTCTTAATCTTTCTAAAGCTCTGTTTCTTCACATGTAAAAATGACAAAAATACCAATTCATACGTATGTTTTCTTTTCACCAAAAAACCCAATTCATATATATGTTGACACTTTCTGGAAGTTTCAAGGAAATTGTTGGAACTTTTTTTTCCCTCAAAGATATGTTTGTTTGTTTGTTTGTTTGTTTGTTGGTTTGTTGGTTTTTTAAAGATTTTATTTATTTATTTGACACAGAGAGAGAAATCACAAGTAGGCAGAGAGGCAGGCAGAGAGAGGGGGAAGCAGGTTTCCCGCTGAGCAGAGAGCCTGATGCAGGGCTCGATCCCAGGACCCTGAGATCATGACCTGAACCGAAGGCAGAGGCTTTAACTTCTAGCCAGTCCTTTTACAAGAGATTCAATGCCTGTTTGACATTCTTGGGATATTTTCCCCGTCCTGCCCCTTCTTGGTCCCAAGGACCTTTAAGAGTCTGCTAGGATACAGGGTGACTGAATACTTGAGCTGGGAAAAAGGTTTTTGTTTCCTACTCATTTCGCGGTGCAGTTCGAAGCATGAGTTTACTTTTCCTCATCTTTATTTATCTTTCCCAAGATTTTCTAACAAAGTTTCTCTTTGTTTTTCTGCCCCTCCCCGGGTCAGCCACTCCACCACCGAAAGCTGAAACACAACTTTTGCAATCCGAGCAGAAATGTTGAAGATGCTGCAAAGCCGTGTGGAAATAAATTGGTATGGACTAGAACTTTGTGGAAGAGAAACTCACATTTTTTAGAAACTTTGTTATATCCGGCTGAACTGCAGTTGTGTATTCTCATGGGGCCAGGAGGCTTAGGGCAGACAGGAGGGCTAGGGGCCTCCTGTGAAGGAAATTGTAGAGTCTGAGGAGAACTGGCTACAGAAAACTCCACATGCCAAGGAGGGAGGAACCTGCCTCTTCTCCTCACCAGCCCCTCCGCATTCCTGTTCATCTCCCTTCTGAACCTAGGTGGAAAAAAAACTCAGACCCACTTTCTTTCTTTCTTTTTTTTTTTTTTTTAAAGATTTTATTTATTTATATTTGACAGAGAGAGAGATCACAAGTAGGCAGAGAGGCAGGCAGAGAGAGAGGGGGAAACAGGCTCCCCACTGAGCAGAGAGCCCGATGCGGGGCTCGATCCCAGGACCCTGAGATCATGACCTGAGCTGAAGGCAGAGGCTTTAACCCACTGAGCCACCAGGCGCCCCTCAGACCCACTTTCTTAAAGCAACGGTCTCACTTCAAACTCATTTTAAGCCTTCATTTATACTTTCACACTCTTTTCACCCTGATAATTTGATATGGATGTGGACAAATTAGTGACAATTACTTCACATTTTTGGCTCCAACATGGTAGCCGGTGTTCGGTGTCTAGGTAAATTTCACTCAAATTTGGAAAGCTGAGAGAAAACATTCACTCAGGTGGAATGTCTCTGCAGCTTCGTGATTGTTTTTAGATACTGGGGGAGGGCGGCTTGGGCTTCTTGGTTTGGTTTTACTGAATATTAGGCATTAATAGGTCACCGGAGTTCTAAGTGTGTGGCACACATACACCCACCCCCACTCACATGAATAATTACAATGAACATATTTCCTCTCGAAGTGACCAGATTTTGACTTAGAAAAAGAAACCAACACCTAACGATTAATTAAATTGGAGTTAATCATTGCCATTACAAAATGCTTATTTTGGCTTTTGAAGAGAACTCAAATCTGGGATCTTCCAAACTCCCACCAGGCATTAGAAGTAAGTCACATATAATACAAGGATCTAATATTAGACAGCAATGGATCTTATATAAGAACTGAAACAAAGGTAGAACTGAAACAATTTCATGTGAATGTGAGGGGGTTGGAAATATTTTTAAAAGAATGTTTCTCATTGTTGCATGCATAGTGAGGGAAACTGCCAAAATGTGGGCAAAACGAGAGAATTATGCAACGGGAGGAAAGAAATCAAAACATGTAGCATAATTTTGACTCTATTGTTATTAGGTTTTTTTTTTTTTTTGAATTAATAATAAAATTGAGCAGGTGAATGAGTCAGTTGACGACTCAGGAAGGCCCATCGGAAACTTAAAACTGTTAAGTAAAACACTCTTCCTTACCATGAATTTTAGTTTCTTTAAAGGGTTTCTCAGCAGAAAACTTAATCTGTAAGAAGATCTCTACCCTGGGGTTAACTGCAAGCTCCTACCTACCACCTGACTCTAAACCTTCAGGAAAATGATAGATGGCTAGGACAGATCCTTCACGTAATTTCTTTCAAATGCAGAGAAGCAAATAATTATTTTATTTTATTTTTTATTGAAGTATAATTATCATACAGTGTTAAAGTAGTTTCAGGTGTACAACATAGTGATCCAACAATTCTGTACATTACTTACCACTCACAACGGTACATGTGGTCACCATCTGTCAGCAAACAACGTTCTTACCATCTTACTGACTATATTCCTTATGCTGTGCTTTTTGTCTTCCTGACTTACTTATTTTGTAACAGGAAGTTTGCTACCTTTAAATCCATTTCACCTCCCCCTCCACCTACCTTCCCTCTGGCAACTGTCTGTGTTCTTTGTATTTAAGCATCTGGCTTTTTGTCTTTTTTTTCTTTGTTCATTCATTTGTTTCGTTTCTTAAATTCCATATGTGAGTGAAATTATGTGGTATTTGTCTTTCTCTGTCTGACTTCTTTCACTTAGTGTAATACCCTCAGGTCCATCCAAGTTGTTGCAAATGGCAAGATCTCATTCTTTGTTATGACAGAGTAGTATTCCATTACACACACACACACACACACACACACACACACACACACACATCACATCTTTTTTTTTTTAAGATTTTATTTATTTATCTGACACAGAGATAGAGACACAGCGAGAGAGAGAGAACACAAAGCAGGGGAAGTGGGAGAGGGAGAGGCAAGCTTTCTGCTGAGCAGGGAGCTCGATATAGGGCTCAATCCCAGGATCCTGGGATCACAACCCGAGCCAAAGGCAGATGTTTAATGACTGGGCCACCCAGGTGCCCCTCACATCATTATCAACTCATCTATCAATGAACACTTGAGTTGCTTCCATATCTTGGCTATTATATGGGGTGCATCTATTGTTTCAAAATAATTTTTTCATTTTATTTGGGTAAATACCCAGGAATAGAATTCCTGCATCCTGGGTTAATTCTATTTTTAATATCTTGAGAAACCTCCCTGCTGTTTTCCACAGCGACTGCACCAATTTACATTCCCACCAATGGTGCAGGAACGTTCCTTTTTCTCTACATCCTCGCCAACACTTTGTATTTCTTGTCTTTTTGATTCCAGCCATTCTGACAGATGTGAGGTGATATCTCACTGTGGTTTTCGGAAAGCAAGAATTTTTAAGGTATAGTCTACAAGTACCGAGGAGAAGGGAGTGGTAGTGCTAGTGGTAGGGGACATAATCAAGGAAATTGTCACTATTTTGCAGCTTAAAAGAGGGAGAGCACCCTTAATTCAGGCCCTACTCTTACCAGTGCCTTGGGATGGTCTTCTGACTGGTGTTCCTGCCAGGATCTCACCAGTGTTTCCACCATGCCTTTACCAGAGTTCTCTTCCTAAATTGCACTAGCAGTTCTGATGATTATGATGAAAATCACTCAGTAACTCTCCCCATGGCCATCCGGGTCCTTGCCCCAGTGAGCTCTTTCCCCTGTGCTCCGGCTCTGGGACCTCTGTGCCCCAGGATATGTGGTCCCTTGCCAGGAACACCTTCCCTCTGTTTTTCCCCCACCTGGACCTCCAAGTGCTATTCCTCCTCGATGCCTTCTCTAGTCTCACATGTCACAGGTTATTCATTGCACCTTCTCCATTCTCATAGCATCTTATATTTGCTTCAGTGAGTGCGATATGCTGTTCTGTGATCATTGGCATGTTTGCTCCCCTTCAAGACTGTGCATTTCCAGCCACTTCAGACTGAGCCTTTCATCTTTGGTGACCTTAATAGCCTCCGGGCCTTTCTAGGTTTCCGATGAGGTCATGTAAACAGCTTGATGTGCATTTTGTTGGCTGATGAAGAACCACAGCTTTTCTGACTGAGTCTCTTCTTGACACCTCTTGGGCAACTAGAAGTATTTTCTGTGGGAGGACATCATTCCGTCACACCTTCCTGGTGGTGGCCTCGCACAGACACTGCCATTGTGTTGGGGGCTGTATCTGGGGCTGGGAACCTTCAAGGCCCTCAGATGTTTGCATTATCCACAGCTGCACTTGCCAGAGGGCCCTGTGTCCTGTGTAGCAATGGGGATGATGTTTTCTTTTCTTTCTTTTTTTTTTTTTTCTTCTCAGGGGCCAGCTTTGGCCAACAGGGCCAGGCTGAGAACTAGATATCTTATTCTTTTTATTGTTTTGTCTTCAAATCAACTCTGGTTCAGAAACTCAGGTGGGGCCACCAACTGGATGATCAAATTCAACCAAGGCATGTGTCCACTTTTCATCTCAGCGAGGACATTTCAGAACATTTTATTTCCTTCCATCACCTAGACAATGATTGACATTTAGTAGGTTCTTTCCCAGGTGTTTCTAGGACTCTCTGAGGAAGGCTTTCATGTTTCTCCAAGTCTCCCTATTGTCACTGACCAGCTTGGCCTGCCATTTAGCACCCAATTCTGCTCAACGTTTCTTCCTGCTGGTCACATTCCAAAACTTTATAGCTGAATCCCAGGCTGAGCCATAGTTCTGCTACATTTAATTAAAAGTTGGGAAAAAAAAAAAAGTTGGGAGAGAACCTATAAAAAATGTTAGGAAGCAGAAATCTTATTTTTTTTTTAAGATTTTACTTATTTATTTGACACAGAGAGAGTGTGTGAGAGAGACAGAGAGCAAACACAAGCAGGGGGAATGGCAGGCAGGGGAGAAGCAGGCTCCCCGCTGAGCAAGGAGCCTGATGTGGGGCTTGATCCCAGGACCCTGGGATCATGACCTGAGCTGAAGGCAGCGTTTAACTAACTGAGCCTCCCAGGCACCCCAGGAAGCAGAAATCTTATAACTGGATGTTGAAAATGGTTGCCTCATAAGGGTCTCTCCATCCTGCTTCAATGAACTCTTTTTACAACTCCAGGGAATACAATATATTATTCTAAATAAAAGCCAGGTGCATAGTGCCTTTTTTGACATTATTAACAATTTAGCTCTTCATTGATATCTCAGCTTCCTATTCTAGGAAAGGATGTTTATTTTGACATAAATGAAGGGAATCCTTAAAATTTTCTCACAGGACCACAGAGGTATTCTGTTTTCATATCCCAATCTCCTTTTAAGAAGATAGACTTTCAGTCATCAAGTTTTTTTTTTTTTTTAAGATTTTATTTATTTGTTTGTCAGAGAGAGAGA
>CM053608.1:8069116-8112977 GCA_028646535.1 Procyon lotor
TCAGATGGTCAACCAACTGAGTCATCCAGGTGCCCCATAACCACTAAACTTTTGAATGGAAATTCATTGGAGGTGCTCAACAATCCTGTTTCTGAAAATCTTATCTGCCAGATATTTTTCAAAGTTCAGAATTTTTCTGATTTTATAATCTAACATGACCATGGGTATCAAACCAGCTCTGGGAAGGGCTTCATTTGTAGGAGGGAGAAGCAACTTTGTATCTTTTTTTTAGGCCACTGTTATTTATTTATTTATTTTCAGTCACATTCAACCAAACCTAACCCTAAATCAGTTAGATGTAAGAGAGAATTAAAATCTTAGATTGGGTGGGATTTTTACTTCCTTACTGGGCTGACATAGTCGATCTTGATTTGTTTATAGAGAAAACCACATATACGTGAATTGTATTTCAGTATGTATTGTGCAGTTAATTAGATTTTATGCACAAAAATGTGAAAGCACCACAGTAGAATCTAGAACAGAGTAGGTTGTTTATGGGTTTGGGGAGGGTTCTCTTTACTTTCTCATTTATCTTTGGAATGACAGGTTTTTCTTTTTTAAATTTTTACACAAAGCTGACTTATAGTGAAGAAAAGCGTTCCTCATCCAAATAGCAAGTTTCACAGATGGTTTGTTTTGCCTTAGTTTTTCTAATTCACATAGCATTTGTGATTTAACAGTGACCAAAAGATGCCAGCAGCTTGGAGCGGTCAGAGAGAAGCACTTATTTGACCACATTTACTAGAGAAAAGATGAAAAGCAATCCTAAAGCAGATGAAAGTTTCTTCTAATTCACTTTAGGGTTGATTCTTCCTGTTCATGTCAAATCAGAAATTTCATGTGTGGCTGAACTCTGGTTATCGATAGAGCAAGGGTCCATCACTCAGAACAATTCATTCACACTGGCTTGAGGAATCCCCTTGAAGTTTTTTAAAGTTCAAGGTTGGCGAGGCCTGCAACAGAGGGATTCCAAACAGTTCTGAGTCGGAACATGCCAATTGGCAGCTGACCATTCTTATTGATGGGTATTAGTGCTACTGGAATTATTAAAAAAAAATATTTTCTCTCTTGGAAAGGCTCAACTTACTTCAGTCTTACTTTATAATTCATGTCTATGTGGTTTTTTTTTTTTTTTTTTTAAAGATTTCATTTATTTATTTGACAGAGAGAGAGATCACAAGTAGGCAGAGAGGCAGGCAGAGAGAGAGGGGGAAGCAGGCTCCCCGCCGAGCAGAGAGCCCGATGTGGGGCTCGATCCCAGGACCCTGAGATCATGACCCGAGCCGAAGGCAGAAGCTTTAACCCACTGAGCCACCCAGGTGCCCCTCTATGTGGTTTTTTATAGGTTCCCTTGACTATGGGCTCAGGTGGTTAGTATGTGACTCTCATGAGGTGCATACTTGTCTATGTATAATTAAGATTTTCTTTTCTTGGGATCATGATGCTAAGTTTACTCATCTCCCTTTTTTTTTCTTTTAAAGATTTTATTTACTTGAGAGAAGGAGAGAGAAAGAGAGTGCACACAAGCAGGGGGAGGGCAGAGGGAGAAGCAGACTCCCCACTGAGTGGGGAACCCGACTTGGGGCTTGATCCCAGGACCCCGAGATCATAACCGGAACAGAAGGTAGATGACTCACCAACTGAGTTTACTCACCTCTTGTGCATGTGTTTGCTTTTCCTGTAGTCCGGAGACAAAGGAGTATGAACGTGTTGATGCAGAAGGTTCTAAACTATGCTCTCAAAACCCCTCGTATTCCATAGGGAATCTCATGTGTTGGCAAGGAGTAGAAGATGGTTCCTGATCTTTCTACCTGCTTTGCTCACAGCAGATCAAGTTTTATCTGCTTTGAGTATGGGACTACCATGTATGGTTCTATAAATAAAATATATATATATATATATATATATATATATATATATATATATATATATAAATAAAAGGGATTTATTGCTGAAAGATAAAATAAATTGAAAAGTACTTGGTGGAGAGCAAATCCATGGCTGCTATTGGAAGAATAGGCTCCTGATTCACATGGTTCACCTCAGTGTCTGTAAATATGATCAGTATTAAAGCATTGGAAATATAACAGATTAAGTCAATCAATTTTTACATGTTGTGGGTCAAAATAAAGGAAATAGATTATTGCATCTTTCTTTAGCAGCAAAGCTGTTTTCAAACACTTATGCCTGAGTTTGGAGCTCTGGGAAGGATAGGGTTTGAGGACAAGGAGATTCAGAATGCACTGAGATGCTGAGATGCTCTAGTGACCTGAAGAAGACTGAATGCTTCCCTGTATTCTTACCGTATAGGATAAAACATAGACATTGGGGATGAATTGGGGACATTTAACTGTACTTTAATTTAGATAAGTGTAAGTAAAGTCATTCTTTTTTTTCTGAAAAATACAAGATGGCTGAGCCTCACTTTGGATATTTTAAACACATCCATATATCTGGATTCTAGTAAGGAACTTGGAGAAGGCCCTGAACGCAATCAGGCTTCCCTTTCTTACCATGGCTTGACCGTCACTATCTTCTTCCTCATGAAAGCTGTTTCTCCCCCTTCACCTCTTCCATAAGCCTTCGGTGTGTCCCCCCAACCTTTCATTCTCAGCTGCAGCCCTTGTCTTGGACATCTAAGTCAGAGCCTTTCAGAGGGATCTACCTGTGGAACTCATTTACCTGGGACAGAGCAGGTTATTGAGATGTGGAATTTCAGGACTAAAACCAGGAAGGGCCCAGAAAACAAGGAGGAGTTGGTTATCTGACCAACATCATCCCTTCTCTTCTCCTCTTTGGCTCAGCTTAGAACTTAGTCCTTTTAAGACTGTTAAAAGAACATGTGACTACTGATCTCAGGATTGTGAGTTCAACCCTCACATTAGATGTGGAGATTACTTAAAAAAAAAAAAAAAAAAAAGCCTCTGTCTTTGATTCAAGAAACTGCTTTGTAATAAATCACTGAACCAGAGTCCACCATCGAACCACAAGGATTCTCTGCTTGTGATGGTTCTCCTTCCACAATATAGGCTGCCCGCAGTTTCCATTTCTCCATCTTGGCCTCCACTGAGACCTTCTTGATCTATAGCTCTAGACTCTAAATTCTTCTGTCCCTGTTCTTTCATTCTGGTCAATAATTTTCTGGGGGCAACTTCTGGTACAATGACCCTTGGTGTGGCAAGTTCTGGTTTATCACTTCCATCATGAGGCCCTGGAGCTTTCCTCTCTGGGCAAAGATAGGCACGCCATCCACCAATGGCCAGTGAATGACTTGATATTAAGGATGAATTAAAATATAATAATAATATTTCAGTTCAAAGTAAATCCAATCTTTTTCCCCTTAGCAAGAACTAAGACCTATAAGATCCCAGAACCTCATCTAAATCATCATGGAAGGATAGGATGTCCAGGAGAGTTTAAAGTATTCTAATCCTGGCAAGCTGTTTTAGTTAACTTCAGTAACCTGAAGGTCACTTTTCAGTATCAGTAAATGATGTCATCTTTCCTCTATCCCGAGTTGCACACTATCAGGCAATCCTCAGTTTGGTGGAAGAGCCTACTGTGACTGAGGGAACCCTCCAGGTGTTTAGTGACGAGGTTCTTACCTACAAAGAGAGGAGACCAATGAGGAATAATGTGCTCTCACTGTCTATCAGGAATGATTTCTTTTTTTTTTCCCCAAATATGTTTATTTTATTTTTTCAGTGTTACAAGATTTATTGTTCATGCACCACACCCAGTGCTCCATGTAATACGTGTCCTCCTCAATACCCACTACCAGGCTTGCCCAACGTCCACCCTGCTGCAAGTCCTCATTTATCCATTTACTCATTCACTCAATAAATATTTTCAAGACAATGCTGGGCTTTGTTCTAGGCACTGGAGTTATGGCTGTAAATGAAATAGACAAATATCCCTGTCCTCGTGGAGCTTACACGTGAGGGGAGAGAGATAGACAATAAACAAATACATAGAATATTAAGCAGAAAAGTAAAACCTAAAGGGAAAAAGGAGTGTTAAGTGGAAGGCCTGCAGTTTACAATGGAAAAAGACATTCTCAATGAGAATGTGACATTTAAGCAAAGCCATGGAGGAGGTAAGAGAGCTAGTCATGTGGACATGGGCTGGCAGAGGGAGAGTATTCCAGGCCAGGCAGAAAAGTGCATGGCCCCTGAGGCTGGATGTGCCTGGAGTCTTAGAGGCCCGTGTGGCTGGATCAGAGTGAAGAAGGCGAGGGGAGAGAGCAGGGACTCCTCTATTGTCCTGCCTGCCTGCAAACTGGCCCAGCGAGCTCCTAACCTTTCCAGTTGGGGGGAAATACTATGGATACCTTTCTCCTGGGCATCTCCCTGGTCCCATTGTGGGCTGTCCAGCTCTAACTTGGCAATGGTGACCTAGGCCTGAATCCTACTCTTTCCCTAATGCACATAGACCATGTGACCTCTTCTGATGTCATCGTCATATCATAGAAGGATAGACATTCAGCTATTTTCAAGACAGAAGCTCAGGTGTTCCTTCAAAAGCACACCTTAATGTGATAGGATTTTATATTTATATGTGCTAGTATGCTTTTTTCTGGAGAATTTGTTATGAAAGTCCTCTATACTTAAAACATACAAGTGAAAAACAAAAGCAAGAGATTTTTAGCTACAAAGAAATATTTTAAGTTTTATTATGATTATTACTCTGATTGCTATTTTATTGTTGGCAAATTTACAGGCACAGATTGGTGGGTTGAGAAGAGGAGGCAAAGTTTAAGGAAATTCAATTAGACTATCATTTTCTTATACAACCACTAGACACATTCACCATAGTTCTTTTTTTAACCTCAAAATAGATGAGAAAAGGTAAAGGAAATAACATTAGTGCCTTTGACAGCTAAGGAAACTAAGAGTGAGTGGGTTTTAGGACATCACTCAACCAGTTAATGGCAAAAGCCTTCTTCGAACCAGTGTCTCTTGGGTCTGGGCCTTACAATTTTTTCCACCATATCTATGTGCAACGAGACCCACAAAGACACTTAGTGACAATGTGGACATTGTCACTCAAATAACACCCCGTGAGGGAGCTGATCAAGTCAACCATTTTCTGGCCCTCTTTAATTCTATACTGTGTGATGTCTTCTACATTATAATGCGTGTTCACCCATCACGATTTACCTCCATTTATTCTACCCACAAACGTTGACAGAACACCTGGGTTTAACACAGTCCAGTGGGGAAAACAGTGAAGGTAAAATCTTGTAAGGGTTTTAAATGAGACATGAGTTGGGTTCATGGAACATGGCTGGGGGAACACACAACAGCTGTGGTCTGGGGGACCTAGAAGGTTTCACAGAGATGACATTTCAGCTGGCTTGGAGGAGACGAGAGGGAGTTTGCCAGATACAGAAAAGAGCAAATGGCATCCAGGCAGACTCATTACATACAAAAGCATGTTTATGGGAAAGCACGCGGCACATATGGGATCAGTAGTAATCCACCATGGTTAGAGCCAAGAGTAAGTTGAGGGTGGAAGGAAGATGAGGCTTAAGAAAGTAACTTGAGAGAAATGTCACATGTTCGATGTCATATATTTAACATTTTAACATCTAGGAGAAGACTCAAAGTGAAAATGTCACTTCTGGGTAAGAAATCGGGTGTCTTGGTATCTTCTTCCTTCTTGGGTTGTGACATAACTGGAGAAATCTCTGGATTCCTGCCCTATCTCTGCCCTGGCATCTCTCAGCCTCTCAGCCTCTGTCCATCATGCTCCCACCAGGTGCTTGGTTTTCTTCTCTTTTCCTCCTCCCTGCTTTTTTGATGGAAGGTCTTCCTTCTGAGAAAACTGACTCCTTGAATATGGCACAGATATGCACTTACTTCTATTTCAGTTCCTTTGCCTGCCCAAACCCAGGAGGTAGCGTTAGGCCTGAAGGAAGCCTTTCCTCAAGGGGACTTGATGTGCTCTGGAAGGAAGGCACAAAGGGAGACCCTCACTCAGGGGCAGCTCATTTGGATATGGCCAAATACACCCCCTCTTCCTGGTGCTCGGTAAGGCGCTCTGGTAGCATATTTCTGGCTGTTAATTTCTGAACCTGGAAAATAAACTGACTCCTGAATCCAGAAAATACCTTTCCAAGTTGAAAAAAAAACCATCGTTCTTTTTAAATGGGGTAACATCTCTGGAATACATCGTTCCCAAAATAAGATCCTCCAATTTGGAAAAATCTAGCTGAAATAAATGAAAATAACAGATGGGAGAGAAATAACAGAAGCTATCCAAAGAACAGCAAGAGATATGAAGTGGGGAATCATCTGTCTAGAAAATGGTACTCAGTTGTACTTTTGAAATTAAAGGTACATTGACTTCTAAAGAGAATGTGATTTTTCTCTTGATAGTTCCCCTTTACACGTTATGTCCTTTCTGGGCCACAGTTAGTGCATAGGAGGTATAGTTTGCTTTTCTATTCCTGGTTCTCCCATTTGTTCAGTTTCCATCTGTTCAAAGGTGTTAAGATCAACTGTTCTGGTCTCCCAGATAAAGGTTTGGGCTCTTGGCAGAGCGCCGGATAAATACAGAGTCATCCTATTAGCATAGGGATGTTTAATAACAGATTATTTATGTCCTTCTTGGCTTGTCTGAGTGCAACTGTGGGCAATCCAGGTCTCCTCGGCAGCCTGTGGAGTGCCCGCGACAGCAGGGCTGGGCCTCTGCTCCTCAGCTCAGCCACAAGGGGCCTTCGAATGGCGACAGCAAGGCCTCCCTGGTGGTCCTTCTGCGGATCTCCTGCAGCGCGCTGTTCTGCTACCTCATTGACAATGGAGCCTGTGGGTTACATAATTCATTATTCCATTCCTGTTCTTTTCATAACTGTGAGACCTGGCACATTGCTGACTTTCTGGGTTTCCTTCATCTTGCCAACCTCCCTCCTGATGTTCTCATGAATGACTTTGAGGGATCCATCCACCATGAGGCAGTAGATTAGGGTTTTGTCCCTGGCTGTGTGTGCACTTTGTTCAGCTGCCACCTCTTCACTGGGGCTGCCAAGAGATGTTTATACAAGGAAAGAGATGGAAGCTTTGGTGGAACAATTTATGTTTCCAGTCCAGTTTCTGTCTCTAATCCCTACCCTGTTTGCCTGGTCTAATGAAATGAATGGCTCACTTCGTTTTAAGTTTAGGTAGGGACAGTCATGAGCCACTAGCATTAATTTCTCTCCATACTTATCCCATCCACCCTCATCTTCCCCAACTCCTTGCCCTTCCAGAATCAAAGGAATAGCCTGCGCAAAGACATTCTTGGTCTGAAATCTTATCCCCTAAATGTTGCTGCAGAAGGACAAAAGGAGAGGAGAGAAAGAGAGAGAGAGACAGAGCAAGAGATGGAGAGAGAGGAAGGGGGAGAGGAGAGAGAAGGACAGAGAGAGAGACAGAGACAGAGAGAAATAGAGACAGAGCCAGAGAGATAGAGATAGAGAGAAACACATAGAGGAGGGAGATGAGAAGAGAGGAGAAAAAGAGGGAGGACAGGGGTGAAGAGAGAGAGAGAGAGACAGAGAGACGGACACACACACAGAGAGACAGACAGATAGAGTAGGTGAGAGAGGAAAGAGAGAGAGGAAGAGGAGAGACAGAGAGAGAGTGACCCAGAAAGATGGAAACAGAGACAAGACACAGAGAGAGACAGAGACAGAGAGACACACACAAACAGGGAGAGACAGAGACCTCACCAGCCTGTTTCCCGGAAGAACATATCCCCTAACCATTTCTAGACTTAGAATGTGCTATAACATGCCATTTGTCCATCGTGGGTGGGTGTCTTCATGTGAGTGCCACTGCATCCTTGAGAAAGCTCTGAGGATGAAGTCAGAGTAACCAGGCAAAAACTGATGTGGCCTTTTACTCACTTCCCATGTCACTGCAGTTTTCACAAACAGGTGTTAAATACCAGGACGTTTTTCAATGGGGCACTGTGACCTCCCCCTGAAAGTTTCAGTGGGAGCCATTCCAGAGCACGAGCTGGGAGGGCCTGAGAAACAGCACAGCACAGACCTCCTAACTCTTCTCCAAGCTCTCCCTTCACATTTTCATAAAGTCTTAGAGCAACAAGTGACATTCTATCTCCCCAGTGTCAAAGAGGAGGACCTTGAGGTGTGCTCTCCGATTAATGGCTGGGGAAGGGGTAGTGAAGTGGAGCCCAGAAGAATGAGAGGCAGTTAACTTCCCACTGGAGATTTCCAAGCAGAGACACTGTTATAGGAAGAGTTTGGCTTCAGGTTTGAATGTAAGACCAAAATGGTACATCTGCTTGCTATCAAAGCCTCCCAGATTATTGCTTTGCTTTTTCTTTCTCCATCCCCTCTCCCCCCAGCTGCTAGGAAAGAGCATGTTCTTTCCTTGTAGTCTATATCTTTGGAACCTGACATCATTGCTTTGCCTTCTTTGGCAACATAAACCCAATAAAGAAGGGGGGGTTGCAGAGGAACAAATCTTTTTCTGAAATGAGATAAATATTTTTGAAGAAAAGAAAATCCATATCACTCTGTATGAGGTAGGGCTTTTTTTTTTTTTTTTTTTTTTTGACTCCATCAGTTCTTGTTTTCCACATCATTTTTTGTCTTACTTATCAAGAACATCTGAAACCATTGGAAAATTGTCTCCTTCAACTTGTTGGTACCCAATTTTCCTCCTGATTAGTTCTACCCATTAGAGGCCAAACATCTCTCAGGCTGGTGCATTGGGCCAGTTCCTTGCTGCTAAAGTTAAAGGGAGAAACATCACTGCACCTCCTACTCCCAGTCACTGAGGCATCCTTATGCCTTGCTGCCTGGCTTCTGTCTCCAGTAGTCAATGGAAACTGTTCCTGTAAGGATCGCCACTCATCTGTTCATTGCAAAGTCTTTGCTCATCCTCCTAAACTCTCTGCCACATTATCATTTCTCCTTAAAACCACCTCTTTAAAAAAAAATAAAACCCCCTCTTCACTTTTTACAAAACTGCTCTTTCTTCTCTACCTTCTGCTCTAGAAAGGTGGATATCTCCCATGGTTTTCGCTTCACCTTTTTTCTCACCCCTTAGCAATTCCATCCATGCTTATGATATGAGTATTTACCTCCCCGTCTCCAGGGCTAACACTTCCCCTGTGCTTGCGAGCTCTTCCTTTCTACCTGCCTGACGAGCATCTCCAACAAGTTCTTTTTTTTTTTTAATAGATTTTATTTATTTATTTGGCACAGAGAGAGAGATCACAAGTAGGCAGAGAGGCAGGCAGAGGGGGAGGAGGAAGCAGGCTCCCCGCTGAGCAGAGAGCCCAATGTGGGGCTCGATCCCAGGACCCTGAGATCATGACCTGAGCCGAAGGCAGAGGCTTAACCCACTGAGCCACCCAGGCGCCCCCAACAAGTTGTCTTATAAGCAATACAAATTCATTACTTCCAACTGAACTTGCCTACTTTTCTCCCAATGTATCACTCCTCTGTGTTCCCTATTTCCAGGACACTCAGGACCATCATTGATCTACCTTTAACCCATCTTCTTTCAATTCCCTTCCTGTTTTCATTACCCTACTTAGGCACTTGGTACCTCTTGTCCAGATTGCTGTAGTAATGAAGCTGATGTTCTTTCCTACACGTGTCTCTGATTTCAAGCATTGCCAAAGTTCACACGCCAGAGTCGGGTCTTCTAAAGTCATAGCTCTGATTATGCTACTCTTCCTGCTCAACAACTTTCAATTATGAGTCTTTATTAACTCTCAAGGTAAACATTTGTCCTGTAGCTTTTAATACCCTTGAGGATCTGATTCCACTTCTTTTCTAGTTTTATCTCCTACCAGTTGGCTAAAAACTGAAATGTGATATATTCTCTTTGCTTTATATTTCTCTGCTACTTTTACTTTATTTAATCTATTCTCTGTGCATTTCCCCTAATCAGTGTATTCTTCAATCTTATGTAGCCTTTAAGGATTCTCTTTCATGAAACCTATGTTGCTCATCTAATTCCCCTTTCCATTTTGGAATACCCATTATGGTTTACACTGACCACTCTTGGCGTTATCACAGTTCAACTTATTTTAAAACAATCGCATTCAAGTTTTCTCTCCTACTAAACTAGGAAATAGGGAAACTTATCTTCTGCATTTTTAAATATCTGCCAGCATATAGCTCACAACCTTCCTTGCATAGTAGGTGTTCTGTTTGTTGCAGAAATGGAATCCATCTTGATTTTTCTTACCATACTTGGTTAGCAATCAAAACTACCTTCATCTCCTTCTTTCTCACTCCTCCTCCTTCCCCTGCCCCATTTATATATAAAACACAGACTGCTACCATATGGTGCCTTTCTAATCACACTCGTGTGGGAGAGGAAGAGACATGTTATTACAGACTACTGATCCTTTAGCTGTATGAAATGGCAATTCCAACTTAAAAGCAAATAGTTGATTTAAAGTTTTGTAGTTTTAATGTTCTTTTGTCGGATTATTTAACTTCCTTTATCAGGAAGTTGAATGATAAGCATGTACCCTAAAGATTGCATTAATTTAACTTTGCAAAGATTTTAATGTGAGATACCTTTGACAAACTGGAAAATCAAAAGCCTGTGGTGGAGGGGTATGTTTCGTGAAGGGAAATTACTTTCTTTTTACTTTAGTATAATCAATGTTGTGGCAAGGAAAAAAAAATTTAGGCGCTGAAAAAAAAAAACTGAAAAGAAGTTCTGGGTGATGAATAAAGAATAGAAGTGGGAGAAGCCAAGAGACAAATTATTCTACATAATAAGCAAATGACAGACCTCTGGTACTGACCAAGGTTGAGTAAGCCTACTGCTTCTTATCTATCCCACTGACTAAAAGTCAAACCTCTGGATGGAATACAAAAGTCAATTACCTGAAGACTCAGAGAAGTAAATAATAGCAATTGGGCAGAGGAGAGAAGTCAAAACTCAAAGAACAGCCAGTATTGGTAAGTTTCTAATTTTTACTCTCTTTTAGGTCTCAACTTTGATTCATGGAAAGATAACAGTCTGAAAGGTGAAACTATACAACAGGTATGAGGAGCAAAACCCAAAAGAAAACTATCTTTCAGGTCAGAGAGCCAGGAAAAGAAGCCTCTGAAAGTCAGAGAATGTAGGACATGATCTCTGTTTTGTTGTTCATTTCTTTTCTTTCCTTTCCTGGTCATGCCTGAGCCAGGCCCAGCGATGGTGTTGCATTACCCAGATGTTGTGGTGGTGGGTATCTAAATTCCAAGACTTAACCCATCTCCATGGTCAGAGAATCTGGGAAAAAGAGCCTCCATAGCCTGAAAAGATTGTGTGTGTGTGTGTGTGTGTGTGTGTGTGTGTGTGTTTGTGTGTTTGTGTGTGTGTGTGTGTGTGAATGATGCTTGGTTTGTTCTCTCTTCTTCTCAAGGCTGACTCCTACTGGTACCACCCCTATCCAGTCATTGAACACAACAGCACACTACTTACTATGAGGCCTAAAAATCAAGAAGGAACTCATCTTTCATTATTTTTACCAAAGGAACTGGTAAAAGGGGCCTTTAAGATTC
The DNA here is from genome assembly GCA_028646535.1 of Procyon lotor. Classification (NCBI taxonomy): domain Eukaryota; kingdom Metazoa; phylum Chordata; class Mammalia; order Carnivora; family Procyonidae; genus Procyon; species Procyon lotor. The sequence continues at coordinate 8,080,644 of CM053608.1, forward strand.
AAAGAGTTGGAGAATTTTTGAGAGAAGTCAGCTAGAGAGGAGCATCCTTTAATTATGAGGCATAAACCAATACAAGTCCTGAAATCACACCTGAGCTTATGTGCAGAACAAACCCAAAGAATAGCAAAGCTTTTGAAAATGAAACTGACATTGGAACCACCACCTACAGAAGATGAGAAAGGATTTATACTCTAAACTTCACTGAATAGACTGATTTCTCAAACCAACCAACCCAAATCCAACATTTTCTGGAGGATTTTTACAGGACCCAGAGTTTCACAACATTATATTCAGTATGTCTATAAAATAATACATAATCGCTCGACAAAGAACAAGGAGAATATGACCAATTCTCAAGGGAAAAGATAACCAATGAACCCCAATCCAGGAAGACTCAGATGCTGGAATTACCAAATAAAAATTCAAAACAGCTTTTATGACCATGAATGATGAGGTAAAGGAAAACAGCCTTGAAATGAATGAAAAGACAGACGTTCTTAGCAGAAAAAGGGAAACAATGAAAAAGTAACCAAATGGAAATTTTAGAATAAAAATATATAATGTCTGAAACAAACAAGTATTGTGTGGCTATGCAGAATGATGGTGATGCAGAAAAAGAATCCGTGAACATAAACAATAGAATGAAATTACCCCATCTGAAACAGAGAAAAATCAAAAAGAACTGAAAAGAGGCTCAGGGCTATCTAGGACAATAGAGAAACCCTTCACATTTATGTCACTGAAGTGCTGGAAAAAGAGTACAGTAAAAGTGCAAGAAAAATATTTGAAAAAGTAATGACTAGAGACTTAGAACGTTGATGAAAGTTATAAATAAATAGATTAAAGTAGTTTAATACACATAAAATAAGATCAATTCAGTGACATATAGGCCCAGACACGTCATAATCAACCTGTTGAATATTAAACATAAAGAAATAATCTTGAAAACGGCAGAGGAAAAAAAGACAGGTCATATACAGGGAGTAGTTTGATTGTGGATTTCTTGTTAGAAACTGTGGAGTCCAGAAGACAGTGGAACATGGTCGTTAAAGGGGGAACAAAAAGAACTTTCAACCTGTAATTTTATATTCAGGAAAAAAACTCCTTCCAGAATGAAAGTGAAATAAAGATATTCTTAGCAGCTAAAGGAATTCTTCAGGGCCAGAGGAAATGCCATCACGCAGAAAATTGAACATCAAGAATGAAAAAAAGAACAACAGAATTGTTAAATACTTGGGTAAACATAATAGACTATTATTATCATTTTGGGTTTTAAAAAATATATGTGAATATTGAGAGCAAAACCTACACTCTTTTTGTGATGTGATTTTAAATCTATATAGTTGTAATACGTATAAGAAGGATACCATAAAGGGAAGAGGAAACAGGGACCTCTATGGCTAAAAGCAATAAAATATTAACTGGTATTAAGTGAGTATAAACTGATATAAGTAATATTAATTGCTAATATAATTAAGTGAACTATGAAAAAGAAACCACTAAAAAAAATAGTGAAAAAAAGTATGGCCTAAAATCAAACAGATAAGTCAAAAGAAAATACTTAAAAATAGTCAAATATACAAAAAAAGACAGAAAAGAGGTGAGCCAAGCAAAAAATCAAAGAGTCCTAGAGAAAAACAAAGAATAAAATACAAGTTAGAATTAAAATATGTCAATAATTCCAGTAAATATAAATTGTTTAAGTAAACCAAATAAAAAACAGGGATTGCTCAATTGGAGAAAAATTCAAAACTCAAATATACTATGTCTATAACAAGCCCACAATAAATGCAATTTTATAGATAGATAAATAATTTAAAAGATAGGAAACGATATGCCATGCAACAACAAAATCAGAAGACAGGTGGAGGTGCTGTATTAATACCAGACTAAGCTGAGTTCAAATGATTAAAGATAAACATTACATGGTGATAGAGGGGTCAATTCATCAAAATATATAGTACTTCCGAAAGTGCATGCATGCACCTACCAAAGTTTATGATATATGAAGCAAAAACTGACAGAGTTGAAAAAAAGCAACAGAGAAATCCATAATTATAGTTGAAGACTTCAGCAGTCATCTTTCAATAACTGATAAAACAAGTGAATATAAAATCAGCAAGATTACAGAAACCTGAAAAACACTGTTATCAACTTGAACAAACACATATTCTAAAGCATTCCACCCAATAATCATACAATACACATTTTTTTCAAGTATACACAGAAGCTTCACCAAATTAGACCATGTTCTGGGCAATAAAACCCACCTTGAAAGAAAAGAATTGATATGATTCAAAGTGTGTTCTCTAATTATAATGGGCTTAAAATATGGTAGAGATACCAGACATACCCTTAAATACTTGAAAACCTCACAAGATACTTGCAAATAACTCATAGGTCAAAGAGAACATCTTAAGGAAATTCAGAAAATAGGTTAAACCAAACGAAAATGAAAATACAATGTGAAAATACAATTTGTGGGGTACTGCTAAAGGGATGCATAGCAGAAAATTCCTATTTAAATGCTTGTGTTAGAAAGGACAGAGATCTGAAATAAAAAAATCCAAGAGCTGAAATTTTAAGAAATCAACCAACAAAACCTAATAAAACCAGAAGGTGGCGGGGTTGAAGAGCAACTGGAATGTTCATACATCTCTGGTAGGAATGCAAAATGGTAGAGCTGCTTTGGTGAACATCATGGCTGTTTTTTATAAACTTAAATCTACATTTAACATACAACCTAGCGGTTTCACTTCTAATTGACTCAAGGGAAACAAAAACCTATGTTCACACAAAAACCTATGTATGAATTTGTATCACAGCTTTATTCATAATTTATTTCCCAAACTGTAAACAGCTCACATATCCTTCAACTGATTTTATTAGTTTCCAGGGGCTTCCATAACAGAATATTATAAACTCGGTGGCACCAAACAACAGATATTTATTTCCTCAGGGTTCTGGAAGTTAGGAGTCCAAAAATCAAAATGTGGGCAGGGCTGTGCTCCGTTTGAAGGCTCTAGGGAAAAATCCTTCCTTGCCTCTTCCTAGCTTCTGGTGGCTCCCAGCAGTTCTTGGTGTTCCTTGGCTTGTAGACATATCACTCCAATATCTGTCTCCATTTTGACATGACTTTCTTTCTCAAGTTTCTGTATCTAAATCTCATTTTCTTTTTCTTACAAAGATACTGTCACTGGACTTACGGTCCACCCTAATCCAGTGTGGCCCCATTTTAACTTGATTATATCTGCCAAGACCCTCTTTCCAAAGAAGGTCACATTCTCAGATAATGGAGGTAAGAACTGAAGCACATCTTTTATGGAGATGTAATTGCACTCACTACAATGGTAATTGGATAAAAACACTGTGCTACATCCTTCCGGTGGAATATTACCCGGAAATAAAAAGCAACAAACTATTAGTACATGCAACAACATGGACAAGTCTTCAATGCATTTTGTTAATGAAGAAAAGCCAGATTCAGATGTGGCTACATATCATATGATTCCATTTATATGACATTCTGGTAAAAGCAAAATGGTAGAGTGAAAGAGCTAATCAGTGGTTGCCAGGGATTAGGGGAAGAGGGAGGGTTTGATTGCAAAGAAGCAGCACAAGGGAGCTTTGGGGGTGATGTTTCTTGTTTCTTGTATCCCATTTGGTGTGAAGTTTGCATAACTCATTGCAACTCATTGCCACAACTCAATTTCACAAAAAATTGTGAAGTTTGCACAATTTGTTAAAATCTGTAAAAACTGTACACAAAAAGGAGCAAACTAAAAAATAAGTTAAAAATGAGAAGTATATGAACAGTTTGGAGGGTATGTAAAGCCAGATGTTCAAGGGAAATCACAGATGCGGCAAGAAGACCTGCTCTAAAGGATGACACTTTAAGAAAAGAGAGCAGTGGGAGAAATACATTTTTAGAAGCTTCGTTGATGGTATGCAATGTGATTGCTGCCTCCATATCACCAGAAAACGTCAATTAAGATCTGTGCTATTCATAATTACATTTATGTTTTGTTTTGTTTTTGGAATTCAAAAACTATAGAGCCTCGACTTAAGCAAGGGCAAGTTACTTTTTTGGCTAAAAAGTAATCCGAGGCTGGAATGAGTAGAGATCATTTTTAATGGCAACTATCTTCAAATGTGATGCACAAGTTAGGCATGGGGAGCGCAGAGTTAGGAAGACAAGTTCCCACATGCAAGAGTGCAGAGTATATACCACCTACGTACACATATTTTCAAAATCACTTAAACGCTTTACTTTAGACAATTGAGAAAAGAACCAAAACCTAAAATGTAAGAAAGGCAATTTCATGGTTCAAAAGAATCTGAAGAGTGAAACTCAATCATTATAAATTTAACGTGATTTTAGCGCGATTTTAAAACCTTTGAAAAAGAAGTTATATAATGTAAAATTATAATTTAGTGAAGAAAATGGGTTTAAATTTTATGTTTAAATTTATGAACAGCCAGAGTTAGAATGCAGTTGTGAAGGAGTGTGGTTGTGGGTGGGAATTGGGGGCGAGCAGAAGGAGGCAGACAAAACAGATTGCTTCGCTCTTGACTTTGACAACCTTCGAAATAAGGGTAAGCCATTTTTGTTTGCCTAAAATACATTCCCCCCCCCTTTTAAAAGATTTTATTTATTTATTTGAGAGAAAGAGAGAAAGAGAGAGCACAGAGGAAGATGGAGAAGGAGAAGCAGACTCCCCACCGAGTAGGGAGTCCGATGTGGGGCTTGATGCCAGGGTCCTGGGACCATGACCTGAGCTCAAGGCAGACATTTTAACCCACTGAGCCACCCAGGTGCCCCTTCCTCCTTCTTCCTAAGAAAAACCAAATTTTGTTCAGAGTGGCAAATGACGCAGACACAAGGAAAAAAATCCTCTATTTCCCAGATTGCTTGTTGCCAGACGAAGCCCGGTGACATAATTCTAGCCAATGAAACAGAAGAGAAAGCTCATTGCAGGTTCTGGGTAAGTTTTATTACCCATGTATAGACAACTATTTCTTCCTTCCTGTTCTCTCTCTCTTTCTCTCCTTTTCCTCCTCCTTCTCCTCCCCCCACCCTTTCTCTTCCCCTTTTGCTCTTCTCTCTTCCTGTTGGGAATGTGGGTGTGAGGGCAAAGATACAACCCTCCTCGAGGACATGGCTGCCTCTGTGGGATGCACACCTTATGCTTCGGGCAACAAAGCACAGCTAGGGGAGGAGTCAGGAATGTGGATAACGGGGGTGGGGTGGGCAGGTAACAACCTGTACTTCTGTGTTCTGACTTCCTGTTCTGTGACAATAGTAAGTCCTGGTCTGGATGATTTTCTATTTCAGGTCACTGAAGCCAGTCCCTGAAAAAGATGCTTTTGAAAGCATAAATCTAACCACTAATATAATCATAAATAAAATATATACTTACCAAACCACTAGAGAAGATGAAGGCAGCAAAATGTTGCCTAAACAACATCAACAACAAAAACCCCAAAGTAATATCCAAAGGACATTAACAAAAAGATAAATGATAAAACAATTCCACATATACCGTGTGGAATGAATAAGAAGAAAAGATCAAAGTAAAATAAAATCTCATTACAACCTGCTTACAAGAGTTGGTTGTCAAGAAAGAACCACCAGTGGGATGCCTGGGTGGCTCAGTTGTTAAGCGTCTGCCTTTGGCTCAGGTCATGATCCCAGGGTCCTGGGATCGAGCCCCACATCGGGCTCCCTGCTCAGCCAGAAGCCTGCTTCTCCCTCTCCCACTCCCCCTGCTTGTGTTCCTGCTCTCGCTGTCTCTCTCTGTCAAATAAATAAATAAAATCTTGCAAAAAAGAAAGAAAGAACAGCCAAAAATTCAAAATTAAGTGTTTGTCAGATATTTAGAAAGCAGTATGAGGTGGCAGAATTAATATTAGAAAAAATAGAAGTTAAGGTAACAAACATTAGGCACAGAAGTTCTTTTATTTTGATAAAAAATACAATGAATTACAAAATGTCCTTTTAAGAGCCATCTGCTTTAACTACACATATCAGTCAACATTTCTCAAACGAAAAAAAGATAAATTGGTTAAAAGACTGTTGTGAAAGCCTTTAGCATGATCTTTTCGGTCTTCAAACATCGTGGAAATAAAAAATACATAATGACATAGAAAATGTAAATAATACACTTAATGAGATTGAAGCAATCATTATATATTAATGAGAGAATACATGTTCTTTTTGAGGGTTGAGTACATTTTCAAAACTAAAAATTATTAAAAAATTACAAAATCAATAGGTAACATACTCGGACCTTTATTCCGATGAAAATGAAACCACAAAAGCAGAGCTGTTTGGTGCTGCAAACCAAACTTAGATGATCCGGGAAAATACTCACATTATGAACATATAGGATTGTGAAAAAAAGGGTCCTTCAAAATGATAAACTTTATTATCCCCAAATATTAAATGTGCAGAACCAAATACTATGATTTTCACCAATGGTGAAATTAAGAGATATAACTTTGTACTTCTGTATTTTATGCATTTTCTACTAGTAAATAAGCACTATATTTATGATACACAAAAAACAGTAATTATTGATAAGAGCAGAAAACCAAACTGAGTGTTCAGTATGAATTAATTTTGTAAATGTGTGTGTATGTGATTTTATAGAGACAAAAGTTAAAAAAATATACTAAGATATTAATTGTGGTTATCTCAGAGCTAAGGATATTTCTCCAGTTTTCTAAAAAAATGTCTATCATGTCTATAATTAGGGGAAAATAAATATTAATAAAAAATTAAGCAGTCATTGGAAGTCTTCCTTTTGAGATGGCATAAGGATTCATGCTTTAGAGCATTTCCTCTTTCCAAGTATATAGCAACACAAGTTCAAATATTTATACATACATATTGGAATATATATGATATAAGTATATTATATCTATGTGTATATATACCTATATACATATATATATTTTAAAAGGAGAAGAGAAAATAAATAGCTGGGCTCAAAACACATTAGTAACTTAAGATGGTGAGTGAAGGTGGTGCACAAGTCTAGAAGCCAGAAAACAGGACCGGTGACTACGGATTTACCTTCTGTGGGAATGACCTAAATGTGCTCCTTAGGAGACAGGCCAGGTAATCCTCCCTCACTGATCAAAGCCTAGGGCACCTCCCACCCCCACTCCCATTCCCAAGACAGGAGGCTGGACAGAAGTAGGCAGTTAGAACCTACGGTCTGGACCTTTACTATTAAGAAACAGAGATGCAGCAAGATAGACGCGTGTACTTATATTCCAGGAATGAGTTGGGTGGCCAGCTAGACCGGAGGTTGGGTCTGGGATAGCCCCAGTGTCACCATGGATTAGGAGCCGGGGACTATCCTAAGTACTAGGTTGGTGGTCGTGGCTGGGGTGAGAGGGAGGCAGGAAGAAGTGATCACGAAAGTTCCAGAGAGGATGGGAGGCTTGGTTAATGGAAGGAGAGGGAAGGAAGAGGCAAGACAGAAAAGAGGGAGAGAGAGAGAGGAGGAATAATGGGCAATTTCTTATGTGAAATTCCTAGACACAGGAAGAACTCTAATGCAGAGAAAGAGCCAATAATATCAGCCATTGGAACTTGAATTCCCTCCAGGTGAATTGTGCAATATATGTGGAAAGAAGGCCTCATAATTAACTGGAACTTCCTTCCTCATAATTAACTGGCCCTGATCAATGTATGTAAAAGACATGGAACCCAAACCAGTTAATCTAGGCATTTAATGGCTGTGCTGGGGAAGTGTTTGGTGCAGAACCATATCTTAATGCAGACAGATATGTATATGGCTATGTTATGTATACAAAACAATTTTACATATAATATATAATAACATATAATTTAATTATACATTTGCATATAATTATATATTCATATATAATCTAACCATTAAATCACATATAATCAATCATATATTATCATATATAATATAATAATATCTAGAATATATAACTTAATTATACATTCATCTATAATCATATATATTCATATAAAATTAAATTCTATGTTTACATGTAATTAAAAATTTAAAAATCTTTGTAAGCCCTATCACCTGTTGGGGCAGATGTCAGTAGTAGTTAGCAAAGGAGAATATTACTGCATAAGCTTAGTGATCATATGAGTCAAAAAGACATTCAGATTCCTAGAGGCTGTGAGGCTCGATGATTTAACAATATTTTAAAACATCAGAGGTCCCAGCATTACACTGGATTATTTTAGAGTCTAAGTACCACCACAGCCTAGGGCAATAGGTCCGTGGGGTTCAGGGTTCAGCCTGGTGCAGCTTGCTGGAGGGCTCCCAGGGAGGCTGCATGATCAGGGTCAGTTTGGACTTTGCAATGTTAAGAGGCTATGAAACACTCTTAATGCTTCTGGAGAGCCTCCCGGTAGTACTAGAGAGCAGTCCACAGAGTTGTGCCCCTGCTGGACCCTTTGGCGCTTCCTTCTCAACTGCTCCCCCCAGATTTGGATCTCACTTCCCATTTCATTTCCACCTCTGACTCTCATTGCAGCCAATTCGGTTTGCTGTTGTGGCTATCATGTTACTCAGAGGCCCCTGAGTTCATGGTTTCAGTTACAACCCCCTCTTTCAAGATCTTAGATCCCAGGAGTCTGGCTGGGAAAGGGTGTTATGGGGACACCATTGGAGCTGTCCTTCTAAGCCATTGTCCATAACACTGTCCTCTGACTTCCTTATACCTGGAGGTTGCTCCCACCTCCCCAGAGACACTTCTCAGTGTTTAGTTAGGATAGAATGCCCCTCTCCTGTATGAGGGCCTTAACCTAGGCGTAAGAGGGCCTACTTGTCAGTCCCAGGGTATCTTTGGTAGAATCCCCCAACAGAGATGGAATCCTCAGGAATATAAGTACTCCCCTCCCATTCCCGGACTCCATATCCCAGGGTTCAATTGGTGGATGCCAAGATACATTATACAGAAGAGTACCTACAGCTGTTTTCTACCTTCAGTAAGGACAGATCGAGGAAGAAAGGATCTAATTTTCAGGAAAAAGAATTCTAGCCAGACTATAAGTAACGATTTCCTACTATTGAAGATTACTAATCTTTGCAAGACTGAAGGGAGTGTTTTAAAAAAAATCAATAGACTTATCATAATGCTGGATAGTCTTCCAGGGGCCAGGGATGCAGAAATACCTAAGAAAAAGTCTTAGTGGCCTCATTGCCGTGGCCACGTGATGGTTCATCTAATGCAGGGTATCCCAACCTCCTCCTCTTGACATTTGGGGCCAGATAATTCTTAGTGGTTGCAGGTTATTCTGGACCTTTCAGGATGTTAAGCAGCATCCCTCCCTTCTACTCACCAGATGCTAGTAGGAGGCCCTCCCCCAGTTATGACGAAAATGTCTCTAGACGTTGCCAAATGTCCCCTGGAGAGGGGTTGGGGAGCACAGCTGCCCGAGTTTGAGAATTACTCATCGAAGAATGTATTAAGACCCGCGAACCCTGATTTTTTATTTGAGCTGGTGTTAGGGGAGAAATAATTCTCTTTATGTACTTTTATATCAAATGGGCCTACGAGGTGGGTAAAGGGAAAATGGGGAGGAGGCAGTAGCCTGATGGGACTCCAGAGTCTTCCTCCTGGTGGGCAGGCTTTCATTTGCCCCTACAATAAGGTAATGGCACGAGGACGGGAGTTACAAGCCTGTAGAGATCAGTCGCATCAGTGTAGCATTAAGGCCCAAGAAGGCAAGCCGTGAAAACAAGTCCTAACTGGCATCAAATAAAAGGTTTTTAACCACATGGAGCAAATCATTCTCTGGGCTGTGCCAGGAAGGAATCTGGAAGGGACACAATTATGGAGATTACAACTAGAGAGATGATTAGAGACTTGGGGAATTCTTTTTTCAAGGACTTGCTAAGGAAATGGGACTGTAATTAGAAAGGGAAGTAGAATGAAGGCTTTTTTTTTCCCCTCTCTTTTAGGTCAACTAAAAAGCTTCAGTAAATATATAACAAGAACGTATGAAACTTCCATATCAGTGGGAAAATGTGCTAACTTCAAAAATCACTAATGAATACATCCTAAAGCAAAGTACTGCATTTGAAAATCAGGCTCTCCGTTACCTGTCAAGTCCAGACCTTCAGGAGTTTAGGTATATCCTTGAATAGCAGCTGACAAGCTATTGAAATGAAAATTCTGAATAAAATTAGGGCAGCCCATTAGCCCAAATGGGGGAACATGGTAAACGATTTCATGGATTTGTGAGTTGTGATTTTTTTTTTTTTGTCATTGATATTCTTACTTGGAAAAGTAAAGTAATTTTTGCAATTTTGGGTGTGGGGGGTGGTTTATAAAAACCCAAACCGAGATCTGAGGTTTTTATAGTTTGGCAAATTTCAAAGATATGAAAGCAGAATTTTTGGCACTCGGGGATTGAGAGGCAAATGACATCATATGGCTTAAGGGAAATAGAGAGCTAAAAACGTACTTTTGGAAAATTTCAGAAGCTGGCTGCCGCTGAAATAATTTTGAATTTTTTTCCAGTAAATTTAGTTGTCACAAAAGGCGCTCGATTGACAGCCCCGCAGAGGAAAACGTGCGAGTCTGGGAGCTGCGATGTCAGCTCCTGCCTGAGAAACTCCTGGGCTGGAGGACCGGCAGCTGCCTTGTCAGAGCTGGCCTTTCGGGGGCCACTCCCCGCGTTGGCGACACCCTGGGGGGTGAGTGAAATGACTCAGCCGCGGTTGGGTGGGCTTGTGGGGAGGAAGCAGAACCAGTTTCCCCTCTCCTGTCTCAGTTTCTTGAGCCCCGTGGCATCTCAAATTATTATTGGGGTGATCTGGGGGATCATTCATTTTGAAGCTCAGCGTAGTCATCCCAAAGCTTCTGCATGACTTTTCATTTCCCGAAAGGGAGGTCATGGACATGATGTCATCTTCAATAAGTGGCAGGTGAATTAAAACATGGAGGACAAGGATGGTGAGAATTCATGAGAGAAAAAATACTTTCCAATAAGACCATGATTGATGATTGACCAGCGGCGTTCCTCATCCTTGCATCGGGGAGGGGAAGCCGATGGGGGAAAGGAGGTGTATCTGGGCTTAAGATGGATTGAGGTCGGGGGGCCTGAAGTAACAGGACTTTTTTCCGTCCTCTCTTTTCTTTTTTCTCCCCCAGCTTGTTAATTCTCAGCAACCAACCTAGAGTGTATGGCTTTGCGGAGAGATGGTAAATGAGAAGTTATATGAAAGCATCCTTAAATGAGAAAAAAATATTAAAATGGGATAAGAATAAGATGAAGAGGAAAGGACAGAAAATGCACTTCGTGTTTCAAATACACACCTGCAAAAGGGAAAGCAAATCAAAGGCACGGGACAGTTAGGGTGAGTGGTGAGGTCTGACCCCTATTGCTTTGTGCTCAATTGGATTGTGCTCAATCCTCCAAGCCCAGCTCTGACAGCTCTCCAAATTAACCTTGGTGTTGGTCCTCATGTTGGAGAAACGGGACTGGGCCACGTGGTGCGCTCCTCACCATGGTCATGTCCAGTGAATTTCATACTTGTTTCCAAATCTTGATTTAAAGCATTTGATGTCCCTCCCTCATTGTCTATCTCGGCTCTGGATTTCCCATAGGATTACGGACTGTGCTGGTGTTTGCCACGACTATATTTGGAAATATGTCAAACTTTCACCCCTGAAATCATCTCTGACAGCTGCTTTCAGATTACGGGCTCCTCTTTGTGCCTTCCCTCTCTTACCCTCTCCTCCCTCCTCATTTGGGAGTATAGAAAAGGTCTGAGTCATGGAGCCTGTCAGCTCTCTCCTTGCTTTGTTTCCCCACACCCCTGCCCTGACAACCTGAGTGAACCTTTTACGATGAATTCCATCTACCCCTTGCTCTCTGGTTTACCTACTTGGTTTTTTATTTTTTTATTTTTCCCTTCCTTACCTTCACTTTTTTTGCAGGCTAACCCGGGCACTTGTGGACTCTTGATCCTAACTCTTCTTGTTTCCCCAAAGTCTCTGCTACATGAATTATTCCCTCTTTTTCTTAAATCTTCGATTACTTTTTCTCTACACAGGCTTCTACCCCCTCTGGCTACAAACATACTTAGATCTCCTTCATCTTAGAAAAAAAAAATCTCCTACACAAACTTCTGTGTCTCCCTCAACTATTATCCTTTTCAAACTCCCTTTAAAACAAATGCCTCTATTTCTTGACCTACACTTGACTCATCAACATGATTTGATTCTGCCCCTGCACCATCCCACTCCAGACTTTTCCATAGAAATTGTCAACAGTGATCAGTCTTTAATTGTCAAATCAAATCGGATCATCTGCTTTCATCTTCCTTGTACCTGGTTTCCCTGCAGCTTGATACCGGTACTTAGTTTTCCTCCTTGAAACTCTTTCCTCCTGATTTTGCTCTGATGTCTTCAAAACACATTCATTTTATCCTCACTGGCTCTTTTCCCTTTATCCTCTTCTGAAACGTTGACTTTCCCTTTGGTACCCCGTTCTCTCTTCATTCTACAAACTCTCTCTGGGCAGTTTTATTTACTCCTGTGTTTTCAACAGTGTCTTTCCCATAGATGACTTTGAAATCATACTTCCAGTACTGATCTCATGCATGAACTCCCCTCTAGTATTTCCAGTTGTCTTCTGATGTTTCAAGTTCAAGCTGTCAAAAAGTGAACCCATTATCTCCAGAATCTGGCATGGCACTTTGCATGCGACAGTCTTGCTGGAGCAGAGATTTTTCAGCAGGTCACAAGATAGTTTCCACGCTGGTCACTTCTGCATTCTTCCCTTTTCCCTGGAGAATTCAAAACCAGGCAGATGCAAACTGATAATTCCCATCCTGACTTATTTTCGGAACCTCTATCAATTCTGTAATTACAGAAAGCAGAATACAAAATAATGACTTTGAACCCTTGTATGGACAGTTGTGTTGGTCAGCTTTGCAGTAGGACCAGAAGGCCTTGAAAAGACTGCCCTTGGGGCTAGAACAGATCGGTGGACGCTTTGGTGTTATCTCTGTGTGCCTTGATTTATTCGTGCCACTTCCCTTGCATATCCTGGAAATTCTAGCTCTGGAATTCTGCATCAAGTTTCAGCTCTGTTATTCTCTTGGTGCAGCATGTGTTGTTCATGTCATTTTAGTCCAAATGCATTTTGCCGTCTGGTCGAGACTGATAATTCAGACTTCACCCAAGATACTGGGAAACAGAGAGGGACACTGTCAGCAGGTGGTACCACTGATATCATCAGATGGATGGTTGATCTTCTGAATGCCTGTTTCGTGAAACCGAGAGAATAGAATAGTAGGAAAGTATTTGGGGGTAAAACCATGAGGGCTTCCTGATCTCTCTTAAAGATCACATCTTAAGCTATTAACTATTTATGATAAAAGCATTAGCAATGTTTAATTGGGGCCACTTGAAACACTCCATACATTCTTTGGGGGTACCTCCTCAAAGAAAAGAAGGAGCCCTGGACCAGTAAAGAAAAAAATCAAGAATAGGAGGCATTTGGTGACACAAAGACAAACAAACCCCATTGCAACTGTTCTTAGGGTCAGCAAAACTACCCCAAGATTTCTGACCCTTTTTTTACTATGGTGGTCTAGTAATGATAAAAAAATACATGGGTCAAGTTCACATCAGGATCTCAGGTTTTGAATTGGAAGCCAGTATCCACCTATGGGAGGTTCACCTATGGAGGGAGATGGATTTGGAGTCTTTTTTATTCTAGGAATGCTGAGATCTTTCTGTCTCCCAGACAGGAAGGAAATGTAAGCAAGGATAAAATATATACAATGATTGGTAACATAATTCTTTTCTCTCTTTAGTATTTTTATCTGGACCCCAATTTGAAGGTGTGTTTAAGGAGATGTATGGAAAGCAGACATCTGGCATAGGGGATACTTGCTGTTCCATAGGAGATACTTGCTGTTCCATGGGGGCTAAGAGAGGTGGCGAGCAGGGAAGACAGTGTGGATGTAGGAGGGGGGCGTGGCTCTGCTCGCAACTAGATGACACTTCCTAATGGGACACACAGAGCCTTATTTAATTCTCCCGTGGTGTTTCAGTCCGGATGCTTTCAGATCTTTTGAACTTGATGCTTTTATCTTCTACTGACTCAGTCGATGCAGATGAGAAAGTCCTGTGAGGCAGTAATGTCACCAAAAAACTGTGTCCTCGGCTTTTATTGTTCTAATTGTATCTGTTCTGGAAGGCATTGGAATTGACACAGCCCAATCAATAATGACTACTTTTAAGTGAGGAATCATTCTTGGAGACACTGCTGTAGCATTTGAGATTTACAGATATTTTCTCATTCAATTAAGAAGATGGAGACCATTCAACCTCTGCTGGTCAGAGAGCTGGAATTCCTGTAACGAAATTTTGCCCAACTACATTTGGCTGCAGAATTCCCCTATAAGAGAAAATTTGGGCCGTGTCCCCTGACTGGATGCCCAGTATTTTACATATTTAAGGGAATAATGTGGAACAGAGAAGAACATCCTTTCAGTTTATTGGGAAGAAGCCCTCCTGATCCAAATTCTCCTTCTTACAGGTTTGCTTGGATCAGGCAAAAAGTTGTCCATTGATGACGATCCTTAATAGCTTGGAGCTTCTTCTGTGACCATGGAGGGGTGATCACCAAAGCTATGCCATCCCTTAGGACAGCTTAAATGGCTTGATGCATATATAGAAAATAATTTGAATTCCCAGATTTGGGTATTTGGTATAAAGTCTACCATCTTATTGTGGACAGAGGGGCCTCCAATTGCAGGAATGGCACTGGACCAGACGTGAAGCCCCCGACCACTGGAGGGTAGGACAAATAAGATACCAAAAGCTCAAGGTAGTAGTAATTTAAACAAGTAAATCCTATTAAAGTATAATATATATACAATAGAATACACAAATAATAAAAGTGTAACTTGATGAAATCCCCCCTACACACATATCCAAATCAAGGTATAGAATACTGCTAGCATTCCAGAAAACTTAATTCTGTCTTTTCCTAGTAAATGCCCCATGAAGCTTACCATTATTTTGACTCTTATCTCCGTAGATTACTTTTTGCATTTCACTTTTTATGCTCAACAATATATTGGTGAGATTCACCATGATGCTGTTTGAAACATAAATTTATTCCCTTTTATTGCTACTTACTAGTCCATTATATGAATATAACTAAATCATATTTACCCATGCTACTGTTGATGGTCATTTGAAATGTTTCCAAGTCTTAGCTTTTATGAGAAAAACTACTATGAATATTCTTGTACCAGTCTTGTATGCTGCCAAAAACGTTTTAGTAATAATTATTACATCCACCAGCAATGGAGGAGAAACCCAGATCTTCTGTTTATCAATACATAGTATTTTCAGTCATCTAAAATTTTAGCCATCCTGGTGAGCATGTAGTGATATTTCATTGTGGTTTTATTTTGCATTCTCCTGATGAAAATACCATCTTACTTTGAGTATTATTTCTTATGCTTACTGGTCTTTTGGATGGTTCATTTACAAAGTATCTGTTCAAGTGTTTTGTTCATTTTGAAAAAATTGGGTTGCTTGGGCTTTCCTTATGGATATAGTAGTAATGCCGTGTATATTCTCAGAGTTCTTTGCCTAATGTAGTTTGCAAATATCTTATCATGGACTGTCATGATAAGTCTCAAAAGTGCTATCTCTCCAGGATTGTCTCTTGCTAACATTGATGGTTATACCTAATTCCAACCTTTTAGTACTGAAGTCTAAAGGAAGCAAGAGGAACCAAAGGGGAAATGGAGATTCCCATATCAAGTGTTATCCAGTGGGAAGGTGCATTTTCTGCACAACCATCCCTAAGCCCCCACATCTCATGTCTCTTTTTGTCTCGTGACACCTTGTACTCTTATCTGTTAGCATCCACATTATACTGTAGTCTCTTGACAAGACTGGGAGCTCCTTGAGGCCAGGAATATGTCTTCTCCCCCAACAATATGTGCACCCCCAACAACCAAGTCAGGGCCTGGCTATGTTCCACTTTGTCATTGCTCAAAAAATATGTATTAAGGAAATGGATGAATGGGATGATTTTAAGCATAGAAGTGACATGACAAGATTTACATTTTAAGTAGATAATTCTGGCAACAGTTTGGAGAGAGAGGATGGAGGTCTCAAATATTAAGTGGCAATTTTAGATCACACTGGTTTAGACAGCAAAGCCAGCGAAAATATGCTGAACAATAGCAGAAAAGGTCTGTATGTGTTTTTCTTCTATAGCCAAGGGATGCACAATCAACCCCAAGGCAATGGTGATGTCAAATTTTGTTAGAGAATTTACTGAATCTGACTCGGTGATAGATGACAATACAAGACAACACAAAAGATATGTCATAAAGCCCAAGTGACAAATGCCAATTGAATAGTGCAGACAGGTGTTAAGAGTTCAGAGGAGCTAGTGATTAACCATGAGCCACACTGATCAGGATTTTACTAGTAAGATTTTTTTCCCTTAATACTAAGATGTTAGCTTTTTTAATGATGATGATAAATATTATTACAATCCCAAAACTAGAATGAGTTGAATGAGAAAATACAAAAGATGAAACTTGATGTTTCTACTATCTCTCAGCCTCAGAATCAACACTGAGAAGGGAGGAGTGAGTGAAAGTTTCCAGAACCACAAGGGTCAGCACTGCTGAACTCAGAGCAGCAGCGGCTCTGTAGCTTGTTGTCAAGCTACAATGTCCTGCAGGTTCTTGGATGGGGGTGCTCACCTCCTCTTCACAGTGGACCCTGCCTCTGCATTCATGCTCTACTCTTCCAGCCAAAATGTACTTTTACCACAAGACCCTGATGAGGCTGACCGTGCACTTTTATAGATGGGGGGGATATAATACTTAGAAATCCTCAGGTTACGTATTTAATTTGCAATTGATGCTACCATCAAAAAAAAAAAAAATGAATCTTGCCATTTGCAGCAGCGTGGATGGAACTAGAGGGTATTAAGCTAATAAGTCAAATTGAAATAACTCAATCCGTGAAGGCCAATTATCATAGGATCTCACTGATATGCGGAATTTAAGAAACAAGGCAGAGGATCATAGGGGAAGAGAGGGAAAATGAAACAAGATGCAACCAGAGAGGGAAACAAACCATAAGAGACTCTAAATCTCAGGAAACAAACTGAGGGCTGCTGGGGGGTGGGGAAGAGGGTGGGGGGTGATGGGCATTGGGAAGGGTATGTGCTATGGTGAGCGCTGTGAATTGTGTAAGACGGATGAATCACAGAACTGTCCCCTGAAACAAATAATACAATATATTTTAATGATTAAAAAAAAAAAAGAATTGATGACACTCAAAAAAACTCCACAAACTTAATTTTTTTAAGTGGTAAGTCTTTTGGGGTGCCTGGGTATACAGTTGGTTAAGCGTCTGACTCTTGGTTTTGGCTTAGGTCATGAATTCAGAGTCTTGAGATCCTGCCCCATGTGGGGCTCCACACTCCGCACAGTCTGCCTAAGACTCTCTCTCTCTGCCCTCTCCCTGCTCTCTCTCTGTCTCTTTCAAACAAATAAATAAAATCTTTAAAATAAAATAAAGTGGTAAGGGTTTTTTTTATTACAGTAAATTAAGCATAACATAGAATTCACCAATTTAAGCACTTTTAAGTTTACATTTCAGTTATGTGAAGAATATTCAAACTGTTGTGCAACCAACATCACTCCAGAACCTTTTCATCTTCCCAACTGAAACTTTGAACCCATTAAACACTCCCTTCCCCCCCTCCTCCCAGCCCTTGGCAAGCACCCTTCTATTTTCTGTCTTTATGAATTTGACTACTCTAGTACCTCGTGGAAGTGGAGTCACACAGTATTTGTCCTTCTGTGACGGGCTCATTTTATTGAGTATAATGTCCTCAAGACTGATCCATGTCGGAGCATGTGGCAGAATTTCCTTTGTGAGATTGAATAAAATTCTATTGTCTGCCTTTACCCCATGTTGTGTAGCCATTCAGAAAGTTGAATTTTATTGTTCCTACTTCTCCAAAGTGAAGGTGGATATTTTTATACCTTTTTATGTATTGTCAGGAGAAGAAATGAAGTGGGAGGGAAGGACACTAAAATTTATTGAGAAACTACTACGTACCCAGAGTTGGGCAGTATTCTTTACACAATGTAGCCATTTGTGCCTCACACCGGCCCTGTGAAGTGAGTGTGCAATATTCAGCCAAAGAGGTAGATTGATTTGTACTCAAGCTCATGAGACCACAACTATTGTTCATTGTTCACTCTTTTGCTGTGCATGAAGGCAAAGCCCAGGGAAAGCTGACGCTGTGCTGTTTTGAAATGGCTACAGCTTATCATTGGTTATTCCTCATACTTTAACCATCTTTCCACTCTTAATATCCTTTCCCCATCCCCAGATAATCTGTCGTCAAGGTCAGCTGAGTTCTAGCTTTAAGAGGAATCATTTTCTTCTGTTGAAAAAACACATAACTGAGTAAGGAAAATCACGATTATTTCAATAGATGCTAAAAAGCATTTTAATTCTCCACATTCATTATTTAAGAAAAAAAGAACTTAAACAACTAGCAAGCTGAATGACAAGATCCAGGTCCCTTGACCCTGGCTTCTTCATTCATAAAATGAGAACTAGACCTCTCCGAGTCTTGGATTTCCCTTGTCTCTTGCTATTCAACCCAATGAGTGATTTTTGTAAATTACATTGCCATTTGTTTCCATTATGCTTTGCAGTCCTGGTAGGTACTTCAGTGACGGGAATGCTGAATCATAGAGAAGAAAGATTGTGTTTGGGTGCTGGGAGTTTGCACTATAGACTCATTGTAGAAACGTCAACACTTGAACTCAGTTCTTTACTAACTGAACAGCTAAGCCATGGGGATATTGCTGAGTGATAGACTAATTCGATTTTGACAGGTGATTTTCATAGCTGACCTCAGGCTCATGGTACCATTTTGCCCTGCTCTATAGTTTTTCTGTTAAATACTTGGGTGAGAGGTCTGCTAGCTAAGTGATGAAGTTTGTAGATGACGTGAAGCTGGAAAGGATAACAAAACTAGGAGTTCAAAGTATTTTTATAAGCTGGAAGCATGATCCGAATTTAAGAATATTAAATAGATGTAGCTGTCAGCATTTAGATCCCCAAAACCCAACTAACTGCTCAAACAGAGATACGGTAGTAGTGAATTAGTTAGGACTCCTGGAGTTGCAAGGGACAGAAACATAACTTTCATGGACACCACAGAGGGAGGTTTATGGCTCTCAAGCCAACCATGAGAACTTGGTACTCGGGTACTGTTAGGACTTTATCAAGTTGCCTTATATCTGACTCTCCTTGTGAATTTTTGTGTTTGTTTGTTTTCTCGATGAGGAAAGAACTCTGGCCTTAAACAGCTCTCAGACTCACATGTTTCTAGTTTAGTCAATAGAAATAAAATAATTATCTTGCCCCAGTTAAATAAATTCTTCTGAAGGATTCTAACTCACCTGTACCACTTTAGGCCAAAAGCTGTGGCCAGGTAGGGGGATGTATCAAAAGCAGCTGCTTGCCATGTGAATCACACAGTGAGAAAATTTTTCCAGCATGAGAGGTGGTGTTAAATGAAGGGTTCAAAACAAGAAAGACTCGGAGGTTTTGTTGACTATAAAGATGATAAGAGTTGATGGTAATATGGGCTTATCAGGAAAGCTTGAAGTTTGCCATGATGGAACTAGGGTATCTAGAGTTGAGGACAGGATGGGTGTCTGTTTTTCACTTTTCAGGTTATTCCTGCCGGTCGTTCTGGTTGAAGGAAAATGGACAGATTAGAAGGTATCCATAGGAGACTTCCAAGAGAGGCGAAGAAACACAAAGTTTTATTATGTGCACAAAATGAAGGATCAGGGATATTGAACCTGGAGAAGAGGATGTCTGTGGAGACATGATGGATGTCAGTCACTTATCCAAGGAGATGTCCTGTGGAAACAGGACTGAACTTGCCCTGTGCTACCCTAGGGAGGAGGTCCGGTACCAGCGCCACCTGGGACCCGCAAGCCTCGCTATGCAATGGAAAGAGCATTGTCCATACAGCCAGGCAGACCAGGCCACTCGTTAGAAGTGTCATGTTTAGTGCCTTGATTAATGCGTCTCTTGGGAACATATGAGCTCTCATAACACGTGTTAAAGATTCTGTGATGCAATGAGTCTAATGCTGCTAATACAGTGCCTGACATTTAGGGGTGGCTTCATTCACAGTAGCATTAGTATTAATAGACTTTGCATAAACATAAGGAAGAAATTTTCAACAAATCAGGTGATCCAACAGCAAATGGGATCCCACACAGGTAGTGAGCCTGCCGTCCCTGCAGGTGTTTAAGCAGAGGCTTGAAAACCACATGGTGGAACACACTCCAACACCTCCTCTGGGTGTTGGACTAGGTGGCTTCCAGGGTCCTTTCTGATTTATAAAGTCAGTGATTCTGGGTCCTTATCCGTTTCTTAACTCCTTAAACTCTTTTTCAAATTCATATTCATGATTTATCTGTTTTCAAAAATCCAACAAGTAACAGTTTCAGCGATAATTATTGCATTTCTATATTTATAGATAACTGGCACATATGGAGGTGGAATAGCACAATTTGATATTTTCTCATGTGCCAGATTTTTTTAATAAATATAGAAAATCCTATAGTTATGAAAAACTATTTGTTAAAATTAAACATATATGCAACTGGGCATCTGCTCTGATGTACCAGCTCTCTTGAGAAGCGGGTTTCCTGTTGCCATTGGATGAAACCCAATATTAGCCTAGAGTTCAAGGGCCCTATGCGTCATATGTCCCAAATAAAAACTAAAAAAAACCTTACTAGTCCTCATACGTATGGCACCTCTGTTCATTACGGCTAAAATTTAATTTTCTATCTATAAAAATAAAAAATATCCCCTCCCTGCAAAAAGCTATCGTAGGAGACATATATATATATATATTTTTTTTTTCTTTTTTTCCCTCAATGATTAGGATTCCAAGTAGACTACACGATACAGTGAAAAGATGAGATTTTTAGAGCCAATTATATTTGGGTAGAAATTTCTGGCTCTCTTTCCTTCTACCTGTGTGATCTTGGGCAAATTGTTTAACATTCTTGGGCCTTCTTTTTCCATCAGTAAAAAGAGGAGAGTAACACTTACTTTTAGATAGGTTGTTAAGGGTAAAATAATATCAACACGGTGCCTTTCTTGCAATAGACATTTAAAAAATATTGTTTCCCTCCTTGATATGTGTGAGTTTATGCATTTTAGAAATGATAATAGGGATTGTGCTGATGTTGGCCATAGTTTTAAAGTAATATCTACCATTTATCGAGTGCTTCTTTTGCTCTGGGTACTAGATTAAACATTTAAAATACAAATCTGTTTAATTCTATCAGCAGCTCCATGGGAAGCGTGGCATTTTATAAGAGATAAAACTGTTAGAGAAGTCAGCTTCTTAAAGACCCTAAAGCTTGCAAGTGGCAGAATGGGATCTCACATCTGGTTCCAGACCTGATTTTTAACTCTTACTCTATACTGCTTGGCTAAAATTCTAGAAAAATCTTTAAAAGAACCGGAGTAACGTTAATGGTATGTTATAGTTAGCATAGATGGTGTTTGCATTTTCATTTCACTCAGGTGAAACGTGATTTTTGAGTGTGCGTGTTGTGTGGTTGAATTTTCACAACCTGCTATCTTTTCGTAATTACAACTCCCATAGATTTTGACAGGTAGCCATTGGACTAGGATCTCCTAGCCATTACCATGGTGTTAGTTTTCCAGTAGGTCTGTTTCTGCCATTTTTATGCTTTGTTTTTATCGTATTTATTTATTGTACTGTATTTACTGTTCTCATACTATTAATTTGCATAATGAAATATTGCAGGCACTATGATCTGGACAAAAGTATGGATGAGTGAGCTCTATCCCTTGTCTCCTTTCACTTGGGAAATTTCCCTTTGGGTCTGTCATGCCCTCCACCTCCACAAATAGTCAGGTCCGGCTGCTTCCATTCCCAATGGTGTGCCTGGGGGACAAGAGGCTCCTCCCCTGGCGGGCTCAGCAGAGTGCCTGGTACTTACTGCCCGATGAGTGCCTGTGACCCCCGAGAGCTCCCAGATATGCTCCGAACACCTGTTCTTTCAGTTTAGAAGGACACAGCTCTTAGCTTTCACTGAATGTCAATGTTTAATTTGCTACCTTCCAATTTAGGCTTATTTTTGAGAATTCAAATCTCCTTTCAGATAAATTAAGTTAACCTACTGGTGGTGAGGGAGTTGCTTGACCTTGAATTATTTTCTTTTTCTTTTCGGAGGAGATGTGACAAAGGGGCTGACAGATGAGATTGAACACGCTCTGGAAAAACAAGGGAGAGTTTACGAGCATAAATATACAGATCAAGGAGCAAGTTAGAAGAGCATGTTAGAGATGTTAGAGATTGGTAGCATCATCTCCTGAACTGAAACCATCCACACCATTTTGACGAGTATGTTTAGCTCCCCACAAACGTCATGCTCTGTGTTTTAGGTGGTCTTCCATGCTAAACTTTTGGATAGTTAACAAGTTCTCAATAAATTTTTAGGTAATATAAAAAAATATAAAGAGATTCAAGAATGTCAAGAATATATTTTTTTAAAGATTTTATTTATTTATCTGAGAGACAGAGAGAGCACAAGCAAGGGGAGCAGCAAGCAGAGGGAGAGAGAGAACCAGGCTCCATGCTGAGCAGGGAGCCCAATGTGGGGCTTGAACGCAGGACCCTGGGATCATGACCTGAGCCAAAGGCAGGCAGACGCTTAACCAACTGAACCACCCAGGTGCCTCAAGAATCTAATATTTAAAATACAACTGTACCTCTTTAATTTTTTAATTCAATAAGGGTTTTCCTTGTGTCCATAAAGAAGATACTGCTCTTAGGTTTAATGAACTCTTATCTTAAAGTTCACATAGGAAGTCCCTGAGGTGTACCCCTTGGTATTTTTTCCCAAATTCTAGACCACTTGGAAGAGAACAAGAAACTCGAATGCAAAGGAATGTATGATTTGACCATCATCTAGGGCGGTGGTTCTCAAATCCCTTGAAAGGCTTGCTGAAGTACACAGTTGAGCCTCACAGATTCTCAGGTACAGTAGGTCTATTGTGAGGCCTAGGAATTTGCATTTCTAACAAACTACCCGGTGATGCTGACACTTCCAATCATAAGGATGTTGTTATGAAAAGCACTGATCTAGAGCCATGTTCGCTAATGGATACATAATGTGAGAAACACAGGAAATTTTAAATATTCCAGTACCCTCATAAAAAAGTAAAAGGAACAGGTGAAATAATTGGTAGAAATATATTTTATTTTAATCTAAAATACCCAAAATATTATCATTTCAACATACAGTCAATATAAAAATAATTAACGATATATTTTACATTCTTATTTTCATATCAAGTCTTCCGAATCTGTTGCTCCCTTTGTGCTTCAACACATTTGATTTCAGACTAACCACGTTCCAAGTGTTCAATAGACACAGGAAGCTACTGGCTACTACATTGCAAAGAGAAGAATGAATATTCTAATAAATTACATTGCTAAGAAACAGCTCAAAGAGGTCAATAGTGATTCTCAACACTGTTTGCACATCAAAGGCACTTGGAGGAATTTAAAAATATATCAACGCCTCCGGCCCATTCCCAGAAAAATCTCAGTTAGTTGGTCTGGGCTCAAAGGTAGGCACCAGCATTTTTAAAAAAATCTCCTCCAAGTAATTCTAATGTGCAGCCAGATCAAGAATTCCTGGGACAGATGGAAGGAGAACTGAAGGTAAGACTGACTTCTATACGTAGGATCCAGCTGTATGTTTCCTTGGAGCTATGGTCTGAGTGTGCCCCCTCCAACTGAGGACACCGTGAGAGGCTGGCCCTCTGCAGCCCTGGAGAGGTAGAGAGGCCTTCACCAGAACCCCACCATGCTGGTGTCACTACTATGAGCATCAGCCTCGAGAACTGTGAGAAAGAGATGTTTGTTTTTAGAAGGCACCCAGTTTATGGAACTTTTTGAGTAGCCTGGATGGACTAAGTCACTTGGCAAAGGGGAAGAAAAAAAATACTATGGATACCAATATATCTGAGGCACTTTCCAAAAGATTATTTTATTTACTTCATATAATCCTGCAAAGCAGATCTTATGGCTATTTTGCAGAAGGTGCAGTGGAAATGTGGCAACATCAAGTCTGTTAGCCAATTTCAGTTATACTGACTCAAGAGCAGATCCTAAGTGACAGATGAAGTGACAAATTCCAAGACCTGCTCTTCTTGTGGTACCATCTTGCCGGCCTTGTCTCATTTCCTGATAATGCGATGTCCCTTCAGCTGGAACTGTGGGTCTGCTCTTCCTTTTCTACTTGTTTAACTGAGTACAATTCCTCACTTTTAAAGAAAACTAAGGTCAAATTTCATTAATAATAAGAAAATACGGTCAGTGGCTACTTTTTTACAGAGGATCTAGATAACATTCCAAGTATTTTGGATGGGGGTGAGGGCAGCAGGGGAGTCATCAAAACAAGATGTTTAAACGCAGGTCATTTCCTCTCACTTTTTTGTTTTAAAGGGAACTTCCTCCGGGTCATCCTTTATATTTGATTCTCCATCTCTTGAAAGAGATGTCCATTTGATGTCTGAGAAACTTTTCTAGCTCTGACTTAGATACTTTAAATTTCTTTTCTTAGAACTTGCTAGCCACCTATTGGCGGGAACACAGGATCATCACCAGCATGGCACACCCATGGGTTGTGATGGCCTGAGGCAAGGGGCCGGCACCCAGGTGCAGCTTGGGCCCTCAGGAGAGGGTAACTGTGCTCCACACGCTCACGCAGATTTACTATGAGCTCTCCTGAAGTGAAATGTGTGACTAAAGGTCTTTTGTGTTTTGTTTTTTTTTATCATATGGAATTTAGTACATTTAATATGTGATTTGAATCTCAGACCTGAAGTGACTTAAACCCTTATGTATGTCAGTTCACTCTATTCTCTCTAGTTTTGCACGTACGAGATGTCTATTTGAGGCTAAGAATTACAATTACTTTTCAGGGTTTTACTTTGTCTCTCCTCACTCACGTTTCATGTACTTCAAAATCACCAAACAAAACAAAATAGGAATTTGGGTCTCTCACTGGTCTCAACTGTCCTCAATTTCTTCTTTAACACGAATAGTATAAGTAGATCTATCTAATTAAACCAATTATTTGTCATACTTGTTGTAGAGGCCTTAAGTGTGACCCTGAAATCCCACTGCTGAGAACCTTAATTCTGAAATAGAATTGAGCCTTGAACAATACAGGTTTGAACTGCACGGTCCACTTATATGTGGATTATTTTCCATAAATTAGGTGTAGTACTCTATATGTATTTTCTTTTCCTTACGGTTTTCTTAATAACATTTTTCTTTTTTTTTAGCTTATTTTATTTTAAGAATACAGTGTATAATACATATAATGTCATGAGTTCCTGAAATTTGGTAACTACTGGTTCGAATAAAAGCATTTTATTTAAAAAAAGGCATTTTATTCATCCTTTGTTAACTTATTAGCAACTGGTCTTCATTATGAATATGAGGACATGACAGAGAGGTAGGAATTTTAAATGATACTAGTATAAATATCTGGCCAATTTATACTAGATTCAGGTCAACAAAAAAAGAGAAAACTCCAGATTATGGGAAAAGTAGGAAATAAGCTTAGATAGCTAGGTTTGGCTGAATTGGGTAAACTCAGAATCAGGCAAAATAATTTGCTCCCCAAATTTTGTTCTAGAGGAGAAAAAGTCTTATAAGTTTTCTTATCAGGTTAGTTATGGAACTGAATTTGAATATGTGCCAAGTGCTGCTGGTGGTGGCGGTAGCAATTTTGGTAGGGAAGAGGCATTTTAGTCACCTTCAGCATGATTTCGTCCTACCCCAAGGCACCCCAAATAATAGGTGAAAATAAGGTACTTGCTGTCCAAGTCCCCTAGGTCCCTTCTGGCCAGACTAGATTGCCTCCCTATATAATAGGATGCTTGTCCTCAGGTCTCTCTGATTCATGCAGCTGAGGCCTCAAAAGTTGAGGACTTGGTGGGTGTCAAGTACATAAAGCTATGTGCATGCCTCCTCCTATCACGTGCCAGGATCCTGTCAGCATCAGCTATGTGTCTCCAGTCTTTACAAAGGAGTGTGCTGTGAGGACTGCTTAGGAACAGTTGTCAGTATGTTGTACCCCTAGCAGCAAGGAAGACATGTTTCTCCTTCATCGAAGCCAACGAAAGAAGGGAGATTCAAGAGAAACAGGGAGGCAGATTGCTATGTCTTCTGGAGTTTGAGGAAGACAGACACTCCGTAAAGGTGCATGCTTGCTGGAGCTGGCAGAGAAAGGGATGCCTGCGTTCCTAGCAAGAGGCACAAACCTCAGGCAGGGCGGGGGGCCTGTCTCTGGGCAAGGCAAAGGCCCAAGAGAGGGAGTCTGAGAGGCTTCCTGCCCAGGAAGGCCGCCTGAAGGGGCCATTTGAACCCAAGGAAGGATGGAAATTCCATTCAGGGCCAGGAACAAGTGAGCCCAGGGAGGTTATTTGAAAGCAACGCAATAGAAAATACAAAATTGGTTTCTGTTAGCATCCTACAGAGGGGTACTTCAATAAAATATTATATAAAATGTAATTTCAAGTCATCCCCAAATAAAGATATAGTAAAAGTAAAGGCATGGTTAAATTTTGTGGATCCCCTGGCTTTACCTAAGTCAACTGTCACTAAGGAATTTTGGGGATGTCACACTAATTGTACTAAACTACAAAGATTCATTCAGCAGTGGTATGAGGGACAGATCAGAGGAGGGAGACAAGAGAATTCCCTCATCTCTCTTGGCCTTTCTCTTTCCTTGTCCCACAATCAGATGTCCTTGTACAGGGCTCCCATTATAAGCCCCTGCATTATCCATCACTGCACTTATAAAAATTGTTCTTACTTGATTTTATGACTTATCTCTGGAACTAGCCCCTCAGCACTAATACACCAGGGATACCTATTCCTGTTTGTCTTCAGAGCACCTAGGACAGCTCCTGGACTGCTGTCTGTGTTCTAGAAATGCTTGTCACAAGGTGGAGGGAGTTTCAGTTTTGTCACAAGCTCCGGGGCCTTGAAGGCTGGGCCTTCCACGATAATTTACTTTATTGGGGCTATAGTCTTAGTGTACCAGGGTTGGTCTCCATTCCTATTTCCTCTAAACCAAAAATCTCTGATGTAGTAAGTATAAGAAAAGAAGACTCAAATAACAGAAAGAATCAAAGACAATGTCAATGGTTGGGAGAACATGGTTGAACCAACAGAATTACTTTCAGTTAGGAGTGGTAATTGGGACATCGAGAACTTTTCTGAAACATGTTTATCTAAGATGAAGGGATTATATGCTATTAAAGACCATTCTGTATGTCAGGTTTAAGTTGGAATATTGGGGGTTATCTTTACACAAGTGATAGAAGGTTGATGGTGAGGTTGATTGAGAGAGAACAAAGCAAAGTAGTAAAGACCGAGTTGCAGGCAACCTGAGAGTCGGTGGGTGGGAAAGGGAAGATCCCTCCTGCCCCCAAAGGGCTAACAAGTACAGAGGAGATTTGGGGAAGCACTGTCCCTGGGAACCTAAAGAAAAACTAATTCAAGAGATGTTTTGCAGAAACCAAACATTTTGGTACTTGTAGTTCAAAGTAAGAAATTGAGGTTGAATTTGGATGGCTCTACAAACTCCTTGTCAATCCTCATGGATCAGCATGATCTCCTTTACCATCACTGTCCCACAAAGAACTGTCAACATATGTCTTTAAAAAAAACTTTGCTATAATGTTATAGACCCACAGAACAGAAAGTTCCAAATTCAATTGGAAGAGAGTATTATATTTTATAATATTATATAAATTATTCCAATATTATACTAAAATATATTCACACTTTCACAGTTGTTGGGACCAAAAAAATGCTAATTATTTCAGGTAGAGTTTTACTGGATTATTCTTGAAGCAGATCAGAAAGAATTAAAGGGGTTAATAAATTATTACCCACACCCAAAGATCCCTTCATTCTCTCTCCAAACATCTGTCTGATGTCATGTAGACAAGACTAAATCTAGTTCCTTAACGAAGAAACAAGAATTATTTTCATCAGCAACCAGCACGTGAGTGTGCTGCAATAGGACCTTGGAATGTCATCAGAAATTCAGTCAACTTCAAGACCAACAAGTGAAGGCTTAGAATTGGCCAAACCTTATGAACTAGTACAGAGGAGGGCATGGCCAAAAATGGGGGGAAGAAGAGCTAGTACAGGGAAGGAATCCGGTACAATCTGCCTCAAAAGCATTCTTTGGACATTATAGAATTTGTGACAATTTTTTTTTTTCAGACAGAGGTGTTACTTTGCCTCTAGGTGATGTCCACTAACTTTGCGGGAACCAACGGAAGAGCCAATCAGGAACACGCCCCGCTTTTTCTCTTCCTTATCTTCTGAAAGGGACAAAGTATCTCCACGGAACCCTCAAGGCAGAGGGAGAAAAAAAATGGTATATGTCGTAAAAACCTCTTTTGTATATATTATGAACTGCCATATCAGGAAATCCACGAACAATCTGAAAATTGCTCAGAAGGCTGAGTGCGAGAAAACTGTATTGTATCAAAGAAGGCATCCAGAGGACACAGTTTCAAAAAAGGGAAAATTGCCAGCAAAGAGCACCGTGGACAATCAACATGAAAACAGGGGCTGATATAATCACAGCTAAAGGAACAAATGTTAAGCATTCCCCCTTCAGCTCAGCTGGCCTATTATACCTCTGAATACCCAGGCTTACAATGCCTCCCCTCCCTGCCTCCAATTCCAGAAGTGTCAGACAGGAGACACAGCTCCAGCAAAAAACCTTCCACCGATCTCTTGTTAGCTAACTGCGGTGTTTTGTTCCGTGGTTACATGTCTGCACAGGCCGTCATTGTGTCAGTCATAATTACCACCTGTTCGCCCGCTCCCTTCGGGTTCCATCACCTCTGCAGCATTAGGCAGCCAGCGGCAGGAAGCAGTGCGGATTACCCACGAGCAGCGACTGTCAGGCTCTGGGTTTCAGAGTGTAATTGTTGCCTGCGCGCACAGAGCCCTGGCCCCGTCCCCCCCGCCCCCCGCCCCCAATCAGGAAGGAAGACACCCAGCTGTACCCGCTACACTAACTCAAATTCTTTAGGCACGGGAGATCAGAGGCACATCAAGTGTCATCTTCAGGCCATGAATCAGACCTGAGCTCTAACACAAACCTGCCATTCTGTGACCAAAAATAAAAGCTCAACTTTTAAAAACTGTCCAGACCACACCTCCTTGCCTCTGTTTAGTGCTAAATAGTACTAAATAGTGTGCCCGGCTGCATGGATTGTTTTCTTTATCCTAGCATCATGCTCTGAGGTTTTTGATTAGAGACTTTCTTAAAATTGATGTTCAGATCACATCGTTGCATCTTTCCCCACTCGTTCTAAGATCATCCTAAGCAAATAACGGATAACACTAGCTAATATGAGTCGAACACTTAGCATGGGACAGACATTGTTCTAAGCATTCTACGTTTTAAGTACATAATTTAATCTTCACAATGCCCTAATCTGGTAGCTATCATTTTCATTCCCTTTCATGGATGAAAGTATCAAAGCATAGAATGGTTAAGCTCTACCAGCTCCTTAAGTGTGTTATTATCTTTTCTTTCCTCCAAACCTTTGCATACTAGGTATTCGTAATGCTGACCCTTTCCTTCCCATCAAGCTAATTCCTGCACATGCCAAGAATTTATCTCAAATTCAAGTTGCTTGGGAAAGTGCTTCCTGACCTCATCCCCTAGTCTGAATTAAATATTCTTACGAACTTTGTTTCTATCATTTGCATAACTCTTATTTATGCTACCATAATTGTTGGTGTTATGTCTCTTACTTCCTTATGGGCTGGGCCTACAAATCTCCCAAATAAATTAGTTTCCTGAGTCAACTGTCTTCTGACTCAGGACTAGTTTAACATCTATATAACTATTAGCAGGAAAAAGATGATGGAAATTATGGCATTTTTTGTCACTGTTTTTTTTTTTTCTCCCTTAAATTGCCAAAATATGGGGACTTGGACTTTATATGGTTATCATGTAGCACCAGTCATGAATGTTTATTACTGGCACAATATTGCTTGGGAAGAGAATATTACTTAGAATTATTAAAATGTCATATTTATGCAGACAGAGTGTGTAGGTTCAAAGTGTAATGCTTTCATGTGGGGACTTGACAGGAGTAGAGTTATTCTGCCTTCCAGTCTTCTCAGGGTGGGGAGGATGGAATCGCATCCAGTAGGCCCATGGTTCCCAAAGTTGGCTGATAATGAGAATTACCCGAAGAACTTTGAAAAAAACACAGATTTCCTGGTATCCCACCACCACTGAATCAGCATGTTTGGAGGGGAGGCCAAGGAACACACATTTGTCAAAGTACCCTAAGGTAATTCTGATGATCATCCAGTTTCTAATGCAGCTATTTGAGGTGGTTTTCAGTATTTTGAGTACTCAAAGCACATTAAAAGCGATCTTCTGATGTTTGGCCATGGGTCCCCCAGAGAGGATATAATAAACAACTCACCAGTCATATCAGCAGCATGAAGCAAATGAAGAAATGTACATTTTCTTCTGGTCAGGATTCTCAAAAACAGGCTCAATGAGCATAACCTGGAGGAGCTTTTTTATACAAGGCCTGTGCCCTGGGGCTCACACCTGCCAATTAAATCAGCATCTTAAATCGGAGCACGACTCAGACATCAAGATTCTTTGAAAAGCAGCCAGAAGATGCAGCCAGGTCAGGGGTGGAATGAACAGCACATTCCAGAAAGCTCGAATCAGAGGTACTTCAGAAATCATCATCTGCTGGGAAAACTGGACTTTCCCAAAGACTTTCCTCAGCACGCTACGTCATCAAGATGCTCTGAAAACAGAATTCAGTGATCCAGTATATTTGGGGATGCTTCTGCCTGTGTATGCCCATCTTTGAGATTTATGTGCATAGTACATACAGATCAGTGTCGCTGAGACCTGTGACCAAGAAAACCGTTAACTTGGTTTAATCCAGTATTTTCCCCCAGAAGCCACTTTTTATTTTCAGGACATTTACCAACATCCTCTGTAGCTGCAGGAACAATGACTCCAGGTAAGGGGGGCAGATACTGGAGCCCTGTGCAAGGGTATCTTGTGGCCGAGGCTCTGCTTTAATCACGTGTTAGGGACGGGGGGACCGAGACCTTGGAATCCTGGTTTTGACACTTCAGTTTTAAAATGATGGGATTTGGGGCACCTGGGTGGCTCAGTTGTTGAGCGTCTGCCTTCGGCTCAGGTCATGATCCCAGAGTTCTGGGATCGAGCCCCGCATTGGGCTCCCTGCTCGGCAGGAAGCCTGCTTCTCCTGCTACCATTCCCTCTGCTTGTGTTTCCTCTCTTGCTGTGTTTCTCACTGTCAAATAAATAAAAATCTTAAAAAATAATAAAATAAAATAATATAAAATAAAATAAAATGATGGGATTTGAGGGGCTGTTGGAGATGGGTTTTTACCAGTGTGAGTGAATCAGGATGCTGTGGCCCTTTGTTCTATGGTGTCGTCATTTACTAGGTCATCCACACAACTTTCAACGGGCCACAGAAACATTAGTGATAGAAACCTCGTTGCCCCGCCTTCAGCAGAAAAAAAAGACTTTGGCATTGGCCTTGGAGCCCACGTAGAGTTAGGGTTGGTCCTTGCCTTTCTCTGGGCAGTGAAATGGGAGTACAAGTGACATATATTCCGTATGAGCAGAAGCCTCTGAAGCAATTGCCTCGTTTGGGTCTGTCTCCCCACACTCCCTCCAACCCGAAAACTGTGTGGCTGGATCGCAGCTGCCCCTGCAACCAGGGCCCCAGGACCGGAAGACGCATGAGCTTAAGTCCAGCCAACACCAGTTAGTCCTGGTGTAAGCTGAACAAGAAATGAACAGATACTTTGTAATAGAGTTTGAAGTCAGGAATGGTGATGCCGCCGACTTTGGTTTTCTTTTTCAACATTCCTCTGGCTATTCGTGGTCTTTTTTGGTTCCATATATATTTTAGGATTATCTGTTCCATTTCTTTGAAATAAATGGATGGTATTTTGATAGGAATTGCATTAAATGTGTAGATTGCTTTAGGTAGAAGAGACATTTTCACAATATTTGTTCTTCCAATCCATGAGCATGGGATGTTTTTCCATTTTTTGGTGTCTTCCTCAATTTCTTTCATGAGCACTTTGTAGTT
>CM053608.1:8113477-8161038 GCA_028646535.1 Procyon lotor
TGTCTGATATGAAGAATTTGAGAGGCAAGGCGGGAGTTTGGGGGGGGTGGGGGAGAGAAATGAAACAGGAAGGGATGGGGAGGGAGACAAACCATAAGAGACTCCTAGACTCAAGAAATGAACTAAGGGTGGCCGGGAGGGGGGGGAGAGTGTGGGTGGGTAGGGATAGGGTGGCTGGGTTGTGGACATTGGGGAGGGTATGTGCTGTTAAGTGCTGTGAAATGTGTAAGCCTGACGATTCACAGACATGTACCCTGGGGGCAAATAATACATTATATGTTAATAAAAATTAAAAAAAAAAAGAAATGAACAGATACGATTGTAAACCAGGAAGATTTTAGAATAATTTATTACAACTAACCGCAAGATCTCAACCTCATTTGGCTCCTGATTGAAAGAAAACAAATAATAAAAAAAGTTGGATGATCACAAAAATTTCTATACTGACGTTAAGAAGTTGGTGTCATTGAAAAAATGTAACGAAGCTGTTGGCTTTAAATATTTTTGTGTTTAAATAAAGGATACAAATACAAATTAAACACAAAATATTTTGTATTTAAGTAAAGGGTCCTTCCTTTTAGCAATCCATACTGAAATAACTTTGTGTATGAAGTAAACTAATATGGGGACAGGGAAGTGGGTGGAGTTATAAATGAAGAATATCCAACAGTTGATAATTGCTGAAGCTGGGAGATGGGTAATCAGGCCTTCACCCTATTATTCTAGTTTGTACGTTTTTGAGGGTTTTTTTACCATAAAATTAAAAAAATGAACATTCCCCAAAACTATTCTCTATAGGTTGAAAATTAATGGAGTTTCTTGTTAGAATTATAACAATTTTCTAATTTTATAGCATTGCCAATGAGCCATCCCCATCATAAAAGAGTCAGCCAGAGATAGCTAATAATTTCCACCGTGCAATTATTATTACTATTTGTCTCAATCGAAATTGGTGCATGTTTAGAGTTGAAACACTAAGAAAGAGAAATGAAGATTTAGAGAACTCAAAGAATAATTATCCTTCCTTGAATATTGACACACTTACATGTTTCTCCAGACGTAGATTTTGTGTAGGCGAGAGCTATTTGATTATAAAAGATCCGGTTTCTCCAAATTTTTTAGAGGTAAAACTTCATTAATTAGCATCAAGGAAAATGGAGCATCTGTTGCTTTTTTGTCAACAGATTTTAATAATATTGAACGCTGCTAATTGGATAGAACTGAAATAGAGCTCTTTGTATGTTAAATTAAGATGGTTTCTTATGCTATTTTTTCCCAGCAAATTTTATTTAAGCCACGGCAACTCTTTAGAGTTTTCTTCAACCACTTAAGTTAAAATGATTCTGAATACTTAGAGAGAAAAAGAATTCATGTCAGAAAATGCCGTCATGAGTCTCTTGTGATAGTTACTGTGACCCTGTCAGAAGAACAGCCAAACTTGCCAACATTCCAGCTCAAGTGTTCTCTTGAATGTTTCTAAAGTCACAAGATGAAACCAATGCATTCAGAAGGCTTGAGGAGAAACAACAAATGCAGCACTGGTTAAAGACTAAAGACTGAATGGATGATTGGCCAACACAGGAGTGGTAGGAATGGTAGACAGCCTAGGCTTGCTAGTGCTCCCTCGATCGAGGGACTCCTCTCTCTGAGTGTGCCTCTTAGGGTGCCCCACCCCACTACTTTTCACCTGTGCTTCCTTAGCCACGGAAAGGCCCCAGCAACTGGTATCTGAGCCTCCTTCTTCCCACAGAAGCTAGCGCTTCTTTCCATCTTGTGGTTACCAGGGTCTTCGGAGAATCCCAGCAAAGAAGACCTCCCCTGAATAGTACACCTTGCAAGGTGCACTCTGCACATCCTGCCTCATGGACCTTGACAAGTGGAATCCTTGGCATTGCCCTTTTGACTCTCCTTCACTTGAGTCTGCTGCTCAAGCCCTGTGCATATCTCTAGACTCCAAATGTCCCTTACTCAAAGCTAGTAGCATGGACCATGCTTGCCCATGCAGGTCATAAGATTTGGCTACCTTAAGGAGTTCTCCCCAAATCCTTCAAGACCTTTACTCTTTCAAAGGGTACTTAAAGATTTTCTTAACAAAAAATTTCCCTTAGAGGTAAAAGCTTTTCAGGTAACATATATGCCATAAAGTCAATGTTCTCAATTCTTTGCTTAAAAGGCAGTCATATTTACACACACACACACATGCATGCACACACACACACTCATACTCACACTTTCCTATGTTCATAGCCTCTGAGTTACAAAATAATCAAAAGCAACACTGCTTTTGGTTGGTCTGTTTGTTTAGTTTTAGTTTGTCCTTAATTCTGCATCTTGTTTTAGGGGTTTTGGGAAAAAGCACAATATTAAGATTCTGGTATAAATTCTTTTTTTTTTTTTAAAGATTTTGTTTATTTATTTGACAGAGAGATCACAAATAGGCAGAGAGGCAGGCAGAGAGAGAGAGGGAAGCAGGCTCCCTGCTGAGCAGAGAGCCCGATGCGGGGCTTGATCTCAGGACCCTGAGATCATGACCTGAGCAGAAAGCAGAGGCTTTAACCCACTGAGCCACCCAGACGCCCCTAGATTCTGGTATAAATTCTATAAAATTTAATGTAAGATTCAAAAACAATGGTCAAAACTTTTTGAACTCTTATTGTGTATTAGGTGCCATGAAGATGCAAAAATATCTAAGATGTTGTCCCTGATCTTGATGGGCCTACCTTCTTTAATATTAAGTAGAATCTATGGAAATGTGTGACTTTTCACTTCTTCATTTCATAGATGCCTTCCATGATTTCTCCTCTCCTGTAGCACAATTCTTTCTTGGCTCTGAGGGAAAAGGAGAAGGATACTGTTGAGGGGATGTTGATATTGAACAAGTGGAAAACAAAAGAACAAAATGATCATTTTGTACCATTTTACAACTAATAAAATACTTCCTCTTTGGCCCTAACAATCCTGCACCTACCCCTTCGCCTTGTCCACACCATTTGCTGGGCCCTTTCTGTGTGCCGGGACCTCAGATATTTAGGAATGGAACAATCCCTACTTGGGCTTAGAGAAGTTTGCAGAAAGAGACAGATAAGAAAAATCAATTGTCTAACAGTGTGATAGGTTAGATGTTGGAGGTTAAAAAAATAGGTCTAGAGAAACTTGGTTGGGCCGGAGTAAGCTTCAGCGTTGCTTAGTGAATAGAAATCTGAGGCACAGGGGCACCTGGGTGGCTCAGTGGGTTAAAGCCTCTGCCTTCAGCCCAGGTCAGGATCTCAGGGTCCTCTGGGATCGAGCCCCACATGGGGCTCTCTGCTCTGCAGTGAGCCTGTTTCCCCATCCCCTGACCCTCCCTGTCTCTCTGCTTACTTGTGATCTCTCTCTTTCTCTCTGTCAAATAAATAAATAAATAAAATCTTAAAAAAAAAAAAAAAAAGAAATCTGAGGCACAGTTGAACTGGTCTGAATTGAGTGCCTAACAGAAAGCAGAACAGCACCACGGAAAGAGTGATAAAAGTCAGATAACTTGAGATTCAATTCTGCACTTCGCTGCTTGTTAGCTGGGTGCTTGGAACAAATTACTTTGGGGTAGAAGTGGTCAGAGGTCAGCGTAGGATAAGCATCTGGAAATGCATGATGGAAGGTGAATCTTGAAGAGTAAGCAGCATCTGGTCAGCAGAGGAAATGGGTGGAAAGGCATTCAGACACTCACTAGCTCACTAGCATGGAGGCAGGGGGCAGACTGTCCACTTGGCTAGAGCAGGGGGCTAGGACTGGTGGTGCTGGGAAGGCAGCAACAATAAAGGACCTCACCTTCACCCAGAACTGAGAATGGCTGGGTGTTCTCGGTTCTCGGTTCTGGATGAAGCTACTGCAAGATTCCCAGCAAGCATGACGCACCACCTTTACACTTGCACAATGAATTAGAATGAGTTACTCATTCATTAGAATGAGGACTCATTAGTGGAGGCAGGACTCCAGTTGGGAAGTTACAGAAGCTGCTTTGGCAAGAAAGGATGAGAGACTGGACCATTCCGAGCACTGGCAGTGAGTATGGAAAGAGAGAGATTGGCCAACAGGAATTTAGTATCATAGCCAACAGCTAACATGGAGCACACTAGCATTGGATAGGTACATAGCTGTAGTTACCCTATGTAACACATATGAATTAGTGCCTCCTAGTGGTGGACACATGGTTTGGGGAGCAGATGGCATTGTGGGAGGTAGAAAAGTCTATTCTTCCTGCGCGCGGACAGAGAGCTATGCCAGGTCACATGGCTCAACAAATGAAGGATTCTGCTGTCCCTTGCTCCTTTAGCCAGTGTTTAATCATACAGAATGCATGACGAACTCAAATGAGGACCTCGAAGCCCAGAGACATCCAACTAGTGAAGGTAAGGCTAGAGTTTACGTTCTGGTAGTCTAACTGTAAGCGCCTATGTTTGTGTGTGTGGTTGACATCATCACCTTGACTTTTTACAGATAAGGAACTGAAGCTCTCGGGGTTTAAAGCAATTTGCGCACCACTGGAAATCAAAAGTGGTGGAAAGGGAAGTGAAACTCAAAATGTCTGTCTCCAAATCTCACTTTCCTAAAATCAAATTAACCTTAATAATTTCAAGTGGCAAAAATATGACAGAATCCAAGAAATTGTGGGCTAGTAATTCAGGGATTGAACATGGATGAATTGCTTTAAAATTATGAACTGTATATCTAAGAATATGATTTTGAAGCAATTAAATTGTCATCAATTTCTCGGCCATATTTTGAATGCTGAGGAAAAAATGCCTACCTTGCAAATTTGATACTTCTTTCTCCCTAGCATTACTGAGGAGAATTATCTATAAAACAGAGGGCGATTTTGCAGTATTATAAGAGTTATACAAAGATACACTTGGGTACAATAAGTACTGTAATATTGGTGAAAATGACCCCTATCTTATGGAGATTTCCAATTGCCTGTGTTCCATAATTGTGTATTCAGATGCTAATTGCATGAAGCTCTTGCCACTGCTTTGAGGTGTGTTGACAACTATAGATCCTGAACTCCTGTGTCTTTTCAGCCCCAGAATACACAAAGTCATAATAATAATGATTCTAAAATGTCTGTCATCTAACAAGTCTTACATTCTTTCCACATAATAACAGATAATTCATTTTTTTCTACCACCCTTTTGAGACAAATAGTTCTTTTCTATTTATTTTACAATGAAACTGAGATTGGGAGTAATTGCAAGCCATATACTACCGTGGTGATGGTGAAAGGTTAATAAAGAACACTTTGGGGGTGGTCCTTTGTGGACAAAAGAAACACGTATCTCTGTGTTCTCTTCAGTACTGACCAGGGTGTTGTGTGGAAGGAGTATGGCTCTGTCTTCACAGATGAAGAAATAAAGACTCAGGAAACTTGGGTTCCTTCACTCATTTCCCCATTCAGTAAGTGCTTAGTGGAAGCCCACTATGTGCCTGGGGCCATTCAAGGTGCTGAGAACACAATTGCTGACAAAAGGGACAAAAATGTCTGCCCTGTGGAGCTTATCCTCTGGTTACCTGCTGTATTAGTCAGCTCGGGTGACCATAACAAAACAGACAGGCAGCTTCAACAACAACAACAACAACAACACGTATTCTCTCACAGTTTTGGAGGCTGGAGTTCCAAATGCGAGGTATTGGCAGAGTTGGTTTCTCCTGAGACCACTCTCCTTGGCTTGCAGATGGCTGCCTTTCTGCTGTGTCCTCACGTGGCCTTTCCTCTGTGTGCCCACTTATGTGGTGTCTCTTCAGGTGTTCAAATTTCCTCTTCTTCTGAGAACACCAGTCAGGGACTACACTAAGGACTTCATTTTAACTTAATTACTTCTAAAAGCCTATCTCCACATACAGTCATATTTAAAATGTGGAGTGTGGGGAGGTAGGGCTTCAGTATATACATTTGGGGGTGGACACAATTCAGCCTATAGCAACAGCCTGAGGTGTCCCTCAGATGGCAGGTACTAGAGTCGGTGTTAATCTCTGCTTTTTTGACCTATTTTCTGAATTTAAAAGATGCTGCCTGTTGCCCACCAGATTAAGACCTAAAACATTGCTGTCGGGATGCAATGGGAGTGTATGTGTGCGTGCGTGTATGCCTGTGCTCACACGTGTGTGTGTGTGTGTGTGTGTGTGTGTGTGTGGTTATGACTGAGCTACTTACGCAGAGGAGAAACTTCAGTTTAGGGTAATTGCCCTCTCGAGGCTGTGCTCCTGAGAACTTTCTGATTCATTGCTTAGATCTCACCAATTATTCCTTCTTCTTCAGGCGTCAGCCCTTGAACGTTTTGGTTTCTTCTAAATCTCTTTCGATGACTTCAAAATTCACACCATTTAAAAGTACCAGCTTCGACTATTCTTTAAGCTAGAACTTCTTTCTCTCTGACATCAAGACTTTTCCTCTGATAACTTCAAATGTTTCCCCTTCTACACCAACCACTTAATGCCCACCCGTGGCTTAGCCTTTCAAACACCTTAATAATATATTTTGTGTGTATCTCTTTTATCAGTTTTAACTATGCTCCTCTTCCTGCTATGCCTAGTATAAACAAGGCTATTAACTGAATAATATTGTCTTTAACAAATGTCTTAAGAAGTACTACTGCTTTTTTTAATGCTTCTTCTAAGCACAGGCAGATCTGTACGATTGAAATTTCCATTCTGTGCTCTTCAGTATACTGCCTGTGAAATAAATAAAAGACAGCTTCTGCATTTGGTAACCTTGAAGTTCTCTGAATACTTTTACCTCCAAGGCTGGGTAAGTGAATGTTTTCAAGTGACTTAAGGAGACACGGTGGGAAGGGGAGGGGTGCAGGGGGAGTGAGCTTGGCTCTTATGTGAAACAAGGACAGGACTGCAGATATTCAGAACTCAAATTAAAAGAGGTAAGCGGAAGTGAGGAAGGAGAAAACATCAGAGTGGAACAATTTTATAATTTAAGATGCACATCTGGTAGCATTTCAATATTGTCATATGAACGGAACCTCTTATTCTAATGTATTCAGATGCGACGTGGTGCTTTTCTTCTGGAAGATGGGCAGATGACTTCACATGTGTCCCTTTATTTC
The DNA here is from genome assembly GCA_028646535.1 of Procyon lotor. Lineage (NCBI taxonomy): Eukaryota > Metazoa > Chordata > Mammalia > Carnivora > Procyonidae > Procyon > Procyon lotor. Next base: position 8,120,566 of record CM053608.1, read on the forward strand.
TCACAAGTACCACCTCTGCATCAGTGCAGCTGTCTCTAGGGTACAACAGAACTACTATTTAATGAAAAATAATTGGATACCTTCTTCAGTGATGAGCAGAAAGAAAGATACTTGGGACCCCACCAAAATAGTAAAAGCAGTCATTCATGCAGATGAATTCTGGCCTAGCCATTAACTATATTTGTTATAATAACAACAGTAAAAAAAAAAAAGTCTTTGGACTTGTTTTTAATAAAAATGAAAATAGTAATCAGAAGCACCAAGAGCTGTATTTCTCCTACAGATATGTACTTTCTTTATAGATCTAGCCATCTTGAGGCTTGAAGTTCTTCAGGGCAAATAATTCTGTGGTTCCCTATTTTTCATAGGATGAAAAAGTTCATAAAGATGCATATAATGAGCTTTAGCTGTCTAAATATTAGGCAGATACTAGGGTAACTTCATGAACCAAATGAGCGATATGAGATGAGCAGGGGTTGGTGAGCTTTTTCTATAAAAAGCCAGATCGTAAATATTTTAGGCTTCATGGATCAGACCATCTCTGTGACAAATAGCTATGTCACTGAAGTGTGAAAGCAGCAGAGACAACATGGAGATGAGTGGGTGTGGCCGTATTCCAATACAACTTTCATTTATGGACACTGAAATTTGAATTACACAGAATTTTCATGTGTCACACAATATTTTTCTTCTGATCTTTTCAACCATTTAAAAGTGTAAAACATGTTCTTTGCATGTGGGCTTGTAGGAAACCTGAGAGACAGTGTTATTGGCTGGCCCCTGGGACAAAGGCTTGTGTGACATCAGTACTTAGGCTATTTAGCAATAGGTCACATTATTGATTGGAGTTGGAGAATGAAGGTCTTAATATCAATATCACTGAAGTATCAGATAAATGAGTTGCTGTATTGTTAGGACCTTAATTTTCTGCCACGGGTAGCCAAAATCTGCAAAGCTGCCTAATTCTCTTAGAGTCTCGCTCTACGTGATAGAGATGATAGTTTCTGTTCTTTATCTATTTATTTGGTTTTGTTAGTTAAGTCCTCTGTACCTTTCTTTACTCCCTACCCCTCCTTCCCCATTGAGGAGAATCTTCTGGATCCTGGTTCTCAGATCTTCTCTGAGAATTAAGAGAAAGGCAGCACCAGAGAGGTCCAGAGAGTGGAGGAAGGACAAAGTCAAAAAGGCTAGGCTGACTTCCTTATGAAAGTTTAGAGGGTCTGAGAAAATATGGCGAAATCATAATGGCTGAGATGGTGGGGCCAGTTCTGGATTTTAGAATGTGAGAGGCTGTATAGGGGAGAATTGAGGGAAGAAGGAAAGGAAATTGAGTAATGTTGTATATTATTGACGGCTTCCCTTCTGCTGTCTTCTAGAAACGTAAGTAAATTGTAGAGTTCTCTTTGGAAGTTTACTTTTTGGAGGCTGGGCTATGTGTCTTTGTTAAGATTCCACACAGAGATCAGGCCACTTGAGGCCCTGGGATTTATTAGTTATAGAGCTGTCTAAATTTTCATAAAACGAATAACATCACATGCACAAAGCAACATATTTTATTTTTACTTACTCTTTCCTAGATATCTTGGAATTATTAAATATTTCATGGACTTTGACAAGAGCGCACAACAGTCACAGGGGCTATGGTTGCCGAAAAATAGGTTAATTAGAATTTTAGCTTTGGGCTTTGATAGTAATGATTGTTCGCTGTTTTTGCTTCTCCTAAGAAGGTTTGAGCCTTTGTTTTGGTTCACAGGTAGTGATCTGAGTTGGATTCCTCATTTGAGTAATGTGTTCTCTAATGGACTTAAAGAACAGTATTAGGAAAATAATTAATTTTAAAAGGTAATTGCCACTTCTTTGTAAATTAAGAAATATCTATTTATGTGCACAGACTCAGAAGAATTGTAACACATGATTCTCATCCAATGAGGACTTACTGTCTACTTAGATCAGATAACATGAAGAGGCGAAGAAGGGAGAGTAGTCTGAGAATGAGGGCAACATAGCATCTTGGTCATAAATATAAATATCTGAGATATACAAGGCATTGTAAATTTTTTAGAGTAGCTGTCAAAACTTCCATTAGAAACTTTATTTGAAACACAGAAAAACAATAAAAATCCATGGATTGAATGAATGCAATAGCCTTTCTTCCTTCTGTCTTGGGCCCGAAGCCATGGTTTAGGATTCACCCAGAAAATACAGTTGCTTTTGCTAAGAGACTGGTTTATTCTTTATCATGTTCTTGACCATGACTGACATCATCCACGTGCTTTTGCACTCTGATAGGATCATAGCACAAAAATAACTCTTCAGAATGCAATTAGATTTTAAAATAATTTAATAACTCAAGGACAGCATCCAAAGGAATGAAATTCATTTGCTCAGTTCTTTCAAATCTCAGGCTGCCATCAAATTATCACCAAGATCCTCACCAATAAGAGCAAAGAATGGTTCTGAATAATCAAATACTTGCAGATACACAACTCCTTCCCAACACATCTCTCCATTGCTTATACCTTGGATGTTGAAAGATTTTGATCAAGATTTTCTATAATCACACTGCTACAGCAGGTTTGCTCATCCATATACTAGCTGCTATCATTGTAGGTACAGCTGTCTGTAATAGTAAAGCTAAGCTTATGTCTAACTCAGATAAATAGCACCAGGGAGTGCAGAATATTCTGTTTTTTACCCTTTGAGTTTGCCGAGGTCTCAATTATAAATTGTGTGAGGGGAATTTGTCTTTAGTTCATATAATGAAAGCATCATGTATACCACAGAAAGCTAGAAATGCTCTCAAGGAGTCATTCATGGTCTGTTTGCATTTAAATACACAGTGTGTCTCAAAACTTTTATTCTAGAGGGAGGGCATCCCTGAACTCTATTTCCTCTAGCTCCCCAGAGGCTACTCATGGATGGATACTTTCTATTTATAGACCCAGGGCTGAGTTAATCAGGGCAGAGTTAGAAATCCAATTCCCCTCATGTGATTGGATCTTTGATTACTCTTGGTACCAACAGATTTGGTGACTCCGGTGCTAGAGTTTCTTGCAGCCTGAATACTCATTCTGTTCTGATAGGTTTGGCTTGGGTCTCTTTCCCTTGCATTTTTTCCCGAGACTGAATTCAGACCCTGCTTGGTGAGGCCCTGAAACGTTATGAGAAGACGGTAGCTACTGAAAAAAAATATATCAACCTAAAATTCTATACCCATTGGAAGTGTCTTTCAAAAACCAAAACAAAGACATCTTCACACAAAAAGGTGAAAGAATCCATCCCTAGCAGAACAATATAAGAAAATGTTAAATGTAGTCTTTTAGGAAGAACAGTACCATATGAATATACAGATTGGTACAGAGGAATGATGAGCATCAGAAATAGTTAATACATGTGTAAATGCATCAGAGTTTTTTCTCATTATTTAAATCTTTTTAAATTATAATTGAACATTTAAATGGAATAATAACAATGTCGACACCACTAGCATAAGGACCATAATGAGATAAAAGGGAGTCTCCTATTGTAAGGTTTTTATACTATGTATGAATTCTTATAATATCACTTTATAAGGTAAATTGTGATAAGTTAAAAATATATTTTGTAAATTCTATTACCACCACTGTAAAAACAATGTATTTACTACCAGTAAGTCAATAAAAAATAAAATAAAATCATAAAAATAAGCAGCTAAAAAAAAGAGGGTGAACAAATAGGAAAACTAAGAGCAAGGTGATAGACTTAAACCTTAGGATACTGATACTCACGTTAAATAAAAGTGGTCTAAACACCACACAGATAGGGTCAGGTAGATTACAAAAACAAGACCTAGCTCTATGCTGTCTGTGAGAAACATTGTGAATGCAGGGACAAAAATAGATTAAAAATAAAGAATGGAAAACAATATAACATATTAACACCAATTAAAGAAAATCTGGAATAACTATATTATTATCAAAGTTATTCCAAAACAAAGAGTACTACCAAGGACAAAGAAGATCATTTCATAATGAGGAACCAATTTCATAGAGAGGAACCAATTTATCAAGAGGCTAAAATATCCTAAATGTACATACTCAATGACAGAACTCCAGAATACAGGAAGAAAAATGAAAATTACGAGGAAAAATGGGCAGATTCATAATTATAATCAGAAATTTCAATGCACTTTCGTCAATAATTGATAAAAGAGATAGAAAATCAATAAGGACATAGACTTGAAGAACACTATCAACGAACCCTATCTGATTGATATTTGTAGAGCTCCATCCAATAATAACACTATAGTCATTATTGTTGAGTACACACAGAGCCTGTACCAAGAGAGATCATATCTGGGCCATAAAACAAGTTTCAATAAATGGAAAAGGATACACATAATTAAGTAATACAAAGTAGGTTCTCTGATCACAATTCAATTAAATTAGAAACTAATAACAAAAAGATCTCTAGAGGGCTCTCAAATATTTGGAAACTAATAATGTACTTCTAAATAACCCATGAATCAATGAAGAAATCAGAAGTGAAATTAGCAAGAATTTTAACCTGAAAAAAAAAAATGAAAACAAAAAACCCTGAGAGCACAAGATGTCAATATTTGTGGAATATAAAGCAACATTATGGCAAAAACTCAAAGCATGAAGCATAATATGAGAAGAGAAGAAACATCTCAAAGAAATAACCTCAGCAGAGAACCATGACACATGGCTACGTTTAGAAAGACTGACAATATCAAGCTGGTGAGGGTTGGAAGGCATTGGAACTCTCATGAACTGAGGGTGAATACATAAAATGGCACAGTCACTTTGGCAGTTTCTTAAAACTTTTAAACACATGCTTCCAAGATGATCCAATGATTCTACTCCATTAGAGAAATAAACATATGCTCATACCAATATTTATTTAGGTATATTCATCGCAGCTTTATTTGTAAACAACCCCAAAGGTCGTAAGCCAGTGAGTGGATAACTGAGTTGTGGCATAGTCATATTATGGAATATTACTCAGCAATAAAGAACAGTGAATTATCGATACACAACAATGCAGATCAATGTCAAAATAAGGAGGCTTTAGTGGAAAAAGCCAGACAAAATAGAGTCCATAGTGTATAATTTATATCAAATTTATATTTATAGAACATTTATAGAAATCTTACATATATACATGTACATACATAAAATGTATAAAATTGACGCATTTATAAAAATTCTAGAAATAACAAACTCACCTGTAGTGACAGAAAGCAGATGAATGGTTCTCTAGGGACAAGAGGAAAGGAGAGAAAAGGAAGGGATTGCCAAGGGGCAGGAGGGAATTTGGGGGTAATGGATACATGCACTATCTTGATTACAGTGATGGTTTCATGATTGAATACAAAAATCAAAATGTATAAAATTTTATTCTTAGGGGGTGCCTGGGAGGCTCAGTCGGTTAAGCATCCAACTCTTGATTTCAGCTCAGGTCACGAACTCAGGGTTGTGGGATCAAGCCCTGCACTGGGCTCTGTGCTCTGCAGGGAGTCTGCTCGAGACTTTCTCTCTCCCTCTGCCCCTCCCCCTGCTCATGCTCTTTCTCTAAAATAAATTTTAAAAAATTACTTCTTTGTTTACTATTTATTGTCATTTGTGCTTAACCTCTCACCAAAATTTCTACCACCACAATCTTCCTAACATATCAGTTGTGATTTTTCTTTTCCCATTTATCAAAAACTTAGAGACCATGAGGCTCACTCAGCCTGAGTTTCAGTTCAAACTGAAACAATTCAAACTGGGTTTAGCTTTCAGGGAGCCTTCAGTCTTGGAAAAATCATAAAGAAGGAGACTTTATGTAGGGCTTGGTATTCTAGAAGGTAATTGATTTTCACAGCATTATGTCATCCGAAAGTACTTATTTTTACCCTAAAGTATTAACCATGTTTCAAAGGAATACACATATAAACATAAAATAGGACTTTGACCCTACCTGCAATTTGGGGGCAGCTTCTGTAGTCTATGTGAGGCTTGTTTCTGGGTCTGGGGCAGGAGCTGGAAGTCCTCAGTTGGAGCCTTCGACAGGAGAAGGTGGACCTGGGCAGGGAGCGGAGGTAGCCTGGAACCTGAGATGGTCTCTCCCCACCCCAAAGCCTCTAACTTCGGAGACGCAGGTGTCCCTCAGTGTGGCACGAAACACTCACGTGGCCCAGAAGTTGAGCAAGCTGGAAGTTAGCCCTCTGCTACGCATGAAGACAATTTAAAAATAACAGACAGTATTTATGAGTTGCAATAGTACCCCAAACTCTGCTTTGCCCCTTTCAAGAGTGAAAAGCAAGATGGCTGTTGCTCCATTTCCACCTTCCAAATCCTGAGCCAAACTTTTCTTGTGGACCAAGAAGGGAATTCTAGGACGTGTGATTCAATTTAGCTTTATTGACACAATCCAAAACTCCCTTTTGTGTGTGTGTATGTACATATGAATGTGTGTGTGTGTGTGTGTGTGTGTGTGTGTGTGTGTGATTTAGATTGTATCAGTAAGGTTGAATTGAATGCATGTTCTAGAATTCCCTTCCTGATCCACAAGAGAGCTTTTGTGTGTATGCTCACACATAAATACTACATAATATGTTGTATTGATATATGAATATATATCAATTCATATATATAATATGAATTCATATCATATATTGTAATATGAATTCAATTCATAATATATATCAATAACATATATATTTATGTCTGATATATGAATCAGACTTGTGATTATATATTTAATACTTTGGAGAAGCTTTTCTACTAGGAATAACAACCATTGCCAAACATGTGTGGTGTGCCAGGCTCTGGGCTGACTGCTTTACATACATTATGGAGTTCTGTCCTTAAGGAATTCTTTGTATTGGCATCATCACCACCATTTCGTAGGGGAGACAAGGAGGGCAGAGAGTCTGAGCGCCTTGCCCAAGATTAGGTGTTAGCAGGAGGTAGAGAAGGCCTTCAAACCGAAAGCCCGTGTTCCTAACATATGGTCTAAACCTACACGGCAATTCAGTAAGACAAAAATAAAAAACAAAACTAAAAAATATAAATAGTAAATCACCAGAACACTTTAAAATAACCAATTTAAGAACTTTTAAAACATGGCAACGTTAAACAAATTGAAAATCCTCGGAGATAAATAACCGCTCGAATCACATTTTAAAGATTGTCATCTCATCTGTGTAGGACCCTCTTTAATTTGTGCTGAGTACACACACTCCTAAAATATACGCTAACAACATGCGAATGTTTACTGACTTCAATTTAAAAAAAAAAAGAGGAATAGGAATAGCCTCCGTGGATCAGGGACAGGCTGCTGGACAGGATTCCAGACAGAATCCAACGGAGGGGGGGAAAAGCAGGAGACTGAGAACCCCTGAACCTATAAACTAGAGAAGCCTGAAGCTGAGCGAGAGATATGCAAATATGGCAGGTCTGTAATGAAAAATCTCCTTTATTAAACTGTGCTTTATCTGGGCACAGTCTTCCTTTTAGGAACATATCCAAGCAGAGATAAAGGCATCTTACTATCCTCATTAAACTGTGCATGGTTTGATGCAATCAGACTTGTATAATTTGCATATGGAGCAGTTTAATCTAGCTCATCCTGTCTTGCACCTATTGTTAATCACGCCTAGGCTTCCCTCCTCCCTTCCCCCTCCTCCTCCACTAACCCTTTGATTTAAGCAGATAAATGAATAGACATAAGGACATCAACATCTTTGTGAGTGATCATCAGCCTTGTACATTCAGAATATCCCCTGGTTTGCTGATTAGGTCTTGGTTGGCGTTCCATATGTTTTTGATAGTGTCCATCTTTGCTAATTTAGAAAAAGCTGCATATAGTACATCAAGATGGCAGAAAAATATTATTATTGCACATTGTGGGCCCGACGAAGCATCTTTGAGTCAGTACGTGAGATTTGTGCAAGGGCGCCTTTAAGAATATGTAAACTTTGTAATTACTTCCTGGCAGTAAGTATGCAGTAATATGTAGTTATGAAGATGGGTGCAATTTGATATTCCATGTGCTGGTTTTGGTGAGTATGAGAATTATTCAGTCTTTGCTTCGGTCAGTTGTAATGCTTCCCATTAGTTATATTAAGGGGAAAAAGTATGGAAAGTGGGAAAAAGGAAGCAGTGTTAGGTTTCCTTGACCTCCTACCAACTTTGACTTAACCCCAAATGTTAAAGATATTTTTCATCTGTCCCTCCAGCTTACCGTCACACACTCTCCCCGTGTTGGAGGTACGGCAGGAACACAGGAAAGAAGGTGGTGGGAGATTTTCTCTGGAGTGAGTTGTGTCTGTCCCGCACTCATGGAAATCAGCAAAGGCGCCTGTGAGAAAGCCTTACTCCTACCTCCCCCACTGTGGGATAGACTGTGTTGTTGCTTGGAAATGAAGATCCTGCCCTTAACAGACAGGAAAGGAAGTGTAACTGTGTATCTCAGGGCAGAACCCTGAAAAATTTAGAAGGGTGAGGTGAGTAACATCGAAACATTTTAGTCAAATCTGTACAGGACTCATTACTTTGCTCTGCTTGCCCCCACTTCAAGTTACAGCAGGTAGTTCATTGTGTGAAGACGCACCCATATCATAGGTTGGGGGGCAAGAGGATGTGGGAAACAAAGGGGAAGGCAAACCCCACCTGTCTGGCAGGGACAGCTTTCCTGAGGGTGGGAAAGGAGCCTGGATTTTGAAGAGGTGGGAAAACAGTAAGGAAAAAAAAGCAGTTCCAGGCTTCGGGAAAGAGTAAACTTGGGGGAAGTTGATGGTACGTGGAGTGTAGTCAGTAATGGTCACAGAAAGGTCTTAGGGCATTAAGTAAAGCAGGGAAGAAAGCAAGGCTGATTAGGGGAAGGAGTGAGTTCTTACGAGGGAGATCATGGAGATGATCTTTCTCTTAGGAAGTGAGGGGTATGCTGCTCATCACCAACACTTCCCTCATTCCACTCTGGGTCTTCAGGAGATAGCCCTATTATAGGATACATTCTGAGTTTGAAACCAAATACACTCGTGTATCCAGATCTTGTCCTCTGGAGGACCAAATAGGAAATAGCAACATGAATGTCCATGAATTATCTCATTTAATTTTCTCCACACTGAGGGCACTTAATACTATTATCATCATCCCTATTGTTACAGATGATATAAAGGGTTTGGGAAGGCACCTCAGGTAGCTGGCTCAAGATTGCTCACAAATTTGTTGGTTTGGGGCTTTCCCACATCTACCACCATGCCTGCAATTCCTGTTAGTACCTGACTTCCTTTAAGGAGAACTTCTTTGTGTATGTAGTTAGTGTGGGAGAGCGATTCTTGGTGCCTGCCTCTGATGCTTCCCTCTCGAGGCACCTCTGACCACAGAAGCTATAAGGGCAAGTCCTTTGTTTATGTGTTCCTGGCACACTGGGACAGGCATGGGACTTGAGTTTATCCCACCGGTCCTGGACACACAATGCAAAACATGTTGAGAGGAGGTACTCACAGCAGCAGTGATCAGCCTTGTTTGTGGTCCAAGCTGCCCAGAGGCTGGATTTCCTTGGTTTCTGCCTGCTTTCCAACCCCAGTCTCTGTGGCTTACATTGATTCTAGGCACCCCAGATAGCCTTAAAATAATGACTCCTCTTCCAACAGAGCCAGAGGAAAATTGTTACCTTGATCCTCAAGTTCAGGGCATCTGTTCATTCTCCCAGAAATGAGAGGTCCTCATCCTCGTGTCGATTGGTACGATTTGGTGATGCATTTGCTCATTTCTCTGCTGTACTCATATAAATCCTACCCATTGGTCAAGTTTCAGTTGAAACCCTCTCATTATGCTTTTCCACAGTATTTTAGTCCTGGTGGATTTTCTGTTACCATAGCCCACTGTACCTCAGGTGTGACTCAGACCACTGAGCACCAGCACTCCTTATTACACTGTCCAATGAAGGCATTCTAAACTCATGGATGCACTTATTTATTCAACAGTGTTTGTTATTCAACACAACCCTTCTAGGAACTAATGACAAAGCGGGAAATGCACGCTGTAATCATGTGACATGTGCTTCCAAAGAGGAAGTAAGAGTTCTATGGAAATTATGATATAGGAAGTCTAACCTCATCCCGGGCCAAGGAGTTGTATGAAATATCTAAACTGTAGTATGGAATTGCTTACATATTCAAATTTTTCTAAAGCAGGCCTCTTTAACTACCACCAGATTCTCAAAGAAGTTCATGACCCAAAAATATTAGGAACCAAAACTCTAAGCATACATGCTAGTCTTGTCTCTCCAATGAGTACAATCTCTGAGTTAGAGAACTGTCTTATAAATTTTATCTGTTCCCCAAGTGACCTATCCCAACAGTGCTAAGCATATGGTAGGTTCTCAATATTATTGATTCCCAAAAGACTCGAACAAATAGAAAGCATTGTTTCAAAATGTAGGTCAAGAGACTCCTTCCAGTCATATGTTTTTCTAAGATTCAAATTGGATCGTCACGTATGTTGTTCAACATAATGTAGTTCAGAACTGTATTGCTTAAGATAAAAACATAGCAGGGAGGAAACGAGATCACGCTTCACTTCTGGATTGTGATTTTAGTCTGAAAACTGTAATTTTCAGTGCCCGCTGACCCTGTTTTTGGATGTCAGGCTGTTGCCCTACATTATCTGTGATCTTCCCGGGTGAGTCTCAGGTAAGAGCGTTTTAATTCGTCATTGCCTCAATAGGCAAGTAGCCCTGTTCCCCATATTTGCTACCAAGCTGGGAAGAATACAAAATGCCTTTCTCATTCATAATGATTGCTATCAGACTTATGGGAGATCTGATTGAAAAACTGAGTCCTCTGGCCAGGCAAGGGATCTGGAAATTAGCTTTTTATAGTTTCGAGGAGACTTGGAATGAAAGAAGATGTTAGGAGAACAAGTGGCAAGCAGGTCAGAATCAATATTTATTGGCTTATTAAAGGAAGGAGGATGTTGGGAACTAGTGACTCTCCACATGTGTGGGCTGGGGAATAAAAGTCTATACGTGCCAACTGCTGCCTGCCTGTGGATACCAACTGTTAGGGTCAAGCATTCTCACTTTTCTTATATTTACAATCTTTGAAGTTTCTCATTTAACATGCCATGGGGCTCGTGTGTTAGACCTTCAGGTGTTAATGCGGTAATTATTACACCAGCATTGAATCCTAGTTTTTGTTTTCTCTCTCTCTTCACCCTACCCTTTCTCCATATGCTTGTTCTCCCCCTCCCTTTAAGCATTTAATCTCTGTGGGGAATAGTCCAGTAGGATTTCAGTCTTCAAAGGCAGTCTGTCTCTGGGTTAAGGAAATCGTGGCTGGGCCCTGGAATCTTACTTGGGGAAGGCAATGCACAGAGTGCATCACTACCCTGTGCTCTGATGAGAGTGATTTCCCCCAGAATAGGAGGAAGACTGTGTGGGTGTGTGTGGGGGTTCTTCCCACCCCTCACCTCTCCTTTTGTCTCTTCTTCCATCTCCAATAAAAGTCTTCTCCATTATTGCTGATACTAGATATGCCTCCTGTAAAATTTCTTCCTTTGGATCCAAGTGCTCTCTAGGGTGGAGAAGGATGTATACTAAATCATATGTGAGTTTCAGCACACCATATTAATTCATGCAATTCAAACATTGAAGACAACTTTTACTGAGCAGCTAGTTTATACTTGACATTGTGCTGTGTTCTTTATCTAGGTCGATGCATATCATTTCCTCCAAAATCTTCAGTAGCAGCCTCCCTCATGACGTCAATTACAATTTCGTGTTGGCTCAAGAACTTTTCTCCTGTATCATGTGTACATGTATAGATAAATATAAACTAAAATGTAAATGTAAATTATATATGAATAAAAGTAATAATAATTTAAAAAAGAGGTTTTTTTCTGAAGGTTATTTAGTTGACAAGCAATAGGACCAAATTTGAATCAGTCTAATCTTGCTTCAAATTTAAGATCTTTCCATTATACAAAGTGAAATAAAACTGAAATCACTATGTATAGGTAGATAAGAATACATATGTATCTATCTATATGTATATCTATCTTTATATAGATATGTATAAAATACTTGATTAAAAATATATTAGTTCCTTCACATATCTTTCTTCCTCAAGTTTGTAATGGGACAGATCATTATAAAATGCAATTATAAAATATTATTAAGAACTAAGAGATAGAGAGACTCAGTCATTTGGTGATATGAAGTGTCTACTCTGGGCTAAGAACTTTTCTAGTTGCTGAGGAGATAACCATCAACAGAACAAAGATTCCAAGTCTCTGGGAAAACTCATATTCCAGTGGGGGCAAATAGCAAAAAATATACATGTGTGTAAAATATGGTATGTTATAGGGTTACCAGTGCTATGGAAAACATAAATCATGGATGAGCAGTGGTGCAAGGAGGGTGAGTGAGAGGCAGTTATAAATTATAAATTGGAGTCCATCTAGAAAGCTACCTACTATGCTTTTAAAAGAGAATAATAAGAAGAACAGAAGACAGTAAGGACAGAAAAGTCTTTTGTGATGCCTGGGTGGAACTGTCAGTTAAGCATCTGACTCTTGGTTTTGGCTCAGGTCTGAGCTCAGGGTTGTGAGATTAAGCCCTGTGTTTGGATCCTTGCTCAGCAAGAGGTCTGCTTAAGTTTGCTGTTTCCTTCCACCCCTCCCCGCTGCTCTCTCTCTCTTTAAATTAAATAAATACATCTTTTTTTTTTTTAGGAAAGTCTTTTTTTTTTTTTTTAAGATTTTACTTATTTTTGACACACAGAAAGAGAGAGAGAGTGTACAAGCGGGGGGAGCAGAAGGGAGAGGGAAAGTCAGGCTCTCCACTGAGCAGAGAGCCCAAGGAGGGGCTCAATCCCAGGACCCTGGGATCATGACCTGAGCTGAAGGCAGATGCTTAACCAACTGAGCCACCCAGGAGCCCCTAAAAAGGAAGTTTTTTAAGGAGTTTTGCTCCAAAGGTGAACAAAGAAATAGTGCACAGAAAGAAAAGTGTTTGTTTTTCCAGTGTGATAAAAATAGTAGAAGGTTGTGTGCTAATAGCAGTGAATCAGGAAAGAGGGGGACATTTTTGAAGCAGCAAACAAGAGATGGAGAAATTGCTAGAGAGACGCCTCTGGGTAGATAAGAAAGGTTAGGATCTGGTGGAAAATGGAAGGATTTGTCTAACTCAGAGCCCTTCATCCCTCATGGTACAAGCAAAGGAAGCAGAGGACATGGGCACTGCTGCGGGTAGCTAGGCATTGTGGTGGTGAGAATGTGTTGAAGTCCCCAGGGAATGGCTTCCATTTTCCATGGATGGCAGTGGTGAGAATGTGTTGAAGTCCCCAGGGAATGGCTTCCATTTTCCATGGATGCAAGAAGCAAAGTTATCAGATGAGAGTGCCCATAAGAGGGGAGTGTTAGAAAATGGGAGGTGTGAAATCATCATTGAAGGAACAGGCTGTTCCTTAGCAGGATCTGGAGATCTAAGATTAGTGGTCATGAATTTCAAGTGAAAATAGCAAGTTAAAGATTAATGTAAAAAAGTCATGTGGCAATTCCACTCTGCCCCAAACCCATCTCAACACTCAAAGTCTTGGAAAATTGGAGGGGAGTGAACAAATGAGAAAGAAAGGACAGACCAAAACCAGGATTTGCTCATGTAAAAATTCCCTACACCCACATGTATAAGCCCTATGAAAATATTCATCATTAAGACTCTTAGTTTTCCTTCACCACAATGACCTACCTGCTCAAGTCCTTTGTGGGTATGACTTCTATCATCACTCTGGTCAACTGGTTACCTTTGGTTTCATATCTGTTTGGAAAAGATCCCCCAAATTTCTGTGTGTTTAGATGGTCAACCGCAGTCTTCATGACTTCTTATATGAGTGTCCTGGAACGCTAAGAGTACCCTGGAATGTCGAAAGTGGATGTCTGGTCTCATCTTGCCAATAGGATCGCAGAAGCCCAGAGAAGGAAAGTGATTTGCATAAAGTCATCTAATTTGGGACAGAAGTGGAGCCCGTAGCCAGATTTGAACCTCTTGCCCATTGTTCCCTTTGGCACATCTCTCAGCTGGTTCCTGGGACTCAAGACAACTGCACAACTTCTTTCAACTGTGAAGTGAGAAGTGGCTCTTGCACTCAATTTTACAATGTCACTTCATGCCAGACACATAAGCCATACTGATATGAAATTAATTTCATTTGCTTGCCAGTGCTCTAACAGCTAGTGATTTAAATCATGACACCTTGAGAAAACTAGCTGAGATGTGAGATTTTAAGATTTCATCACCAATCAGGATGATCAGGACAATAGTGAGAATTTTCAAATTGGCAATCATAATTGGACCCCTTCTCCTCCTTTCCATGACATTCCATGTTATAATGCTTCATCCTAAGATTGTACTTCTAATATGTCCAGTACCCACTCACGTCAGACTGACAGTGTGAATTCTAGACCTTCCATTAGACCAATTATCGTTAAATGTGAAAAGTAGGAGAATAGCATACTATCCACTATATAAAAATTTTAATTTTTTTGGTAATATCAGTGCATCTACATGGGAGAGAACAATATGAGGAGGAAACAATTATGGGGGCAAGTCATAGAAAACACTTCTGCTTAGTTTCCCATAATTATGTAGTTAACTTTTGTCATTGCTGTGAAGGAATTAACATTTTCTGAGATATACGTTTTTCTTCAGCTCATAGCATAATTACTTACTTTCTTCAACAAGTTGGGATTTGTGTGGGCTGAAGCACAGAAGATGGGGCCATGCGTTGTTTACTGAAGGGGATGACCGATTATCTGACGGGCTTGTCTACACCAGTTGTTACTCCGAAGTGAGCTTGGGCAAGCTGACTTCAATGCAAAGTTTCCAGGGAAGCGTGGCTTAGAAATTTAAGCAGAATGGGTGAGCATGATTTTATTCACAAGTGTAGCTATTTGAAACAATGATGGTGATTCTCAAGTGAGTCTCAAATGTGTCTGGTTGTGAATCTAAAACTGGAGAAGGAGGATCCACACTCTTATTGCCATAGTGTGTGCATCAGGGACATCTTTATTAAAGCAAAGGTCTATGTCCCGGTTCCCCAAGAACCTGTCATCCTTATAGTTAGAGACTTCTACAGATCCAAGGATGTCTCTGTGTACAAATATGTGTGCACACACATAAACATTGGCTGGTTTTGTGGGGAGTGATTGAGGTGGAGAAAAGACAATCATTGGAATACACCACTATATAAGGGAATACAACTTTATAGATTGTGGGGACAATGATTATTCTCCCACCCAAACCTCTGAGAAGGTTTTATTACAAAAGATCTCTGGAGTACCTAGAAGACATCTTGGAGGGGCTTAGTAATGCCACCATAGCCCTCTGCTTTTTTCTTCCTGACTCATACTGCACATCTGAGAGCATGGCCAGAGATAATGGTTGCTTCACATATATTTATCATTTGAAACCTCTTCGTGTATTAAGTCCACACACCAGATCATTTTTTCCAACTCTGTGTAAGACATTTACATTGATATTGCTGTGCTCACTGTGGACTCTCAGAAAATATTTAGATGTAATGATGATGCTTGCTGTAAATGGAAGATCACGGACTCTTAAATTTACCTAGCTCGCTCTGACAAGATGAAATAACTGATAAAGCATTTGATACTAGGCAATAGACGTTGTGCAAGGAAAGTAGGCTTCTGCTCTAACTTATTTCAAGTACTTAGTAACTTGGGGTATCCTTGGGGAAAAGGATGGGCTCTTTGGGGTCACATGAGATAATTCAATACATTCTATAACCACTGTCTTCCAAAATTCCTGATTGGTTCTAATAGTAGAACATGGCAATGAAAGAAATGATCTTCTTCATGTAAATGATCATCTTTTTGCCTTGGTGAGAAATAATAAATAGAAGTAACAGAGATTACTGACTGGTGTTGACAAAAAGGCTTTATGAGGTCTTGGAGAAGTGACTAGTTTTCAGCCGTTCAGGTTGTCATTACTGTAACTGTCCAGAGATCCAGGTTTTGGGCTACAGTGGCTGAAATGGTCCATGTGGAGCTTTCCCCACATGGTGAGGAATTGAACCGTGATATCTTGGAGAAGTGACTTCACCAAAAAAGAGAATTGAAGGAGTTCTTCTGAGATAACAGTAAGACCACCTCATGTGTTAATTTGAATATAAAGTCATCACTTAATCACTAGTTAATTTAAAAGACATTCGTTAGGCCATCGTACTGGGTATTAGGGATATTCAAAGGTAACGATGATAGACCCTTGTCAGCAAAGAGCTTATAGTCTGAAAAGGAAAGCAGGCATTCACAAATGATCTTTTTGTAATTTTAAAACAAGGTAAAAATAAGTGACACAAAGGTGTAAATGGAAAGCAACACACACACATTCCAACTGAGTGCCTGTAGGCATATACAGGACACAGTCCTTATGCTTTCAGAACTTGCTGTCCACTTCTAGCAACGACAAGTCATCTTACTGTTTCAAGGAAGGACAAGGCAGGGGGCATAACAATAATTGCAGAGGGTTTTCATAAAAGAAAGATATCTGTTCCAGCTGGGGTGATCAGAGAAGCCCTTATTGCTGAGGAAGGAATTGAGTCTACTCACAGAAGCTGTCTCTCTGACAGATGAAAGGGACGGAATAAGAAATGGGAAAATAAAGGGCATGTTCTGGGCTCCGTGTCTGTGATTCCCACAGGGAAGCATGCAGAAATGCTGGTCAGGGTGACTCTGAAAGGTTTCTAGTATAATGGTAGATTCTTGGGTCCCCTGAGAAGGAGTGGCACTTTGTCGAGTGTGCCCAAGGTTCTGTTCGCCAGCCAGGTCTTTCAATCTGCAAAGGAAGGTTGGTTTCCACAAGGGAACGAGGAAAGGTAAGATGATGGACTGACTGGGGTCAGATGAAAGAGCTGTGAAGTGACAGACTGAGGCTTTTGGTAAAAGAGGCGCCGTGCTCCTCTTTCTAGAGGCTACTCTGGTACTTCTCCCGGTTGGTGGTATTGGCGTGGCAGAAGTTGTTTTAATTTGGAGAGGTAAGGGAGCATCATCTGTTCCAGCCCTGGGAAGCTTCTGGAGCACCCTACAATGGGCGTCAGGGTGATTCAGGCTCCGTGAGCCTTTCCATGTTTGCTGCAAGGGATCTGAGCTGCTTGCTTAGCCAGTGACCCTCCCCCAGTCTCCTGAGGACCTCAGGGACCACCTTCAGGGTCATCATGAGCCACCCAGGAAGAAGTGAACATTTGGGCCAGCCTCGAGTTTTGTTAAAACCAGCCAGATAATGGGCATGACATCTGATCTTAGTTCCTTCATTCTCTTTCTTTGTCTGCAGCCTGCCTTCCTCACCCCTTCCTCTGCCTCCATCGTTTCCGCCTTATGATAGCACAGGTACGACCACACGGAACGCTCCCCCCACCTCTAACACAATGAATGCTCCTGTCAGTTCAGATAAGAGCACCCACTGGATGGAATGGCAATATTTTCAATCCTGGCAAACACGATCATAAGTTCAGTTTATTAATATTGCAACAGTTGCACTAAATGAGATCACTTGGCTAACAAAACATTTATCAACAAAACGCTGCCACCTACTGAAGTTTTGCAAACAGCCCAGATGATTGGATACGGTCACAAATTCACTCTGTCACAAGCTTATGGTCTTTTCTGAAATCATTCTGAAAAAAAGAATGATAACCAGCAAAACCAGACAAGACATCTCTTTCGTGCAGTCTGTTGGAAAGTGTCAGAGTAAATCCTGCAGAGTGGCATCCAAACAAAGGAAAAGCTACAGGGCCCTTGATGTTTAGTTGATTATGGAATTTTCTAGGAAGATCTGGGATGCTCCCACACGACTGCTAGCTAGGCCTGTGTCTATTAGGAAAATGTTCTTTACAAATTGATTTGCAACATTGATGTTCAATCTGCAGAGAAGGCACATAAAAATGCCTCAGTTTTTATTTTTATTTTCCGGAAAATAAATATATTTGGTACCAAGAAACATCCCAATGAAACTTATGATGATAATAAAAGCTATTTTTCTACGAGAATATATAACTCTGGAGATACAGTTTCATTCAAGACTCCTTAAACTGTGGAAACTACTTTAGAAAGGGATAATGAAGTTCTATGGGGCTTATGAAGTTTAGACCTCTTTAGTAAATAGTGGGAAAACTACTTTGTAGTGCCAAGGGGGAGTCAGGGAAACAAAACAAAACAATGATGATTTCTGTGTGATTTATTTCTTCTAAAGCTAACAGTCACTCTTCTTAAAAACATCTTAGGACATCATTTTGAAATGCTGAATGACAAAACGGGGCTCTTGGTGTCATGACTCGCACTCACCTCCCGCAGCTCAATTCTGGAGCAAGCAGTGTTGGCTGGGAAAGAAAAGAAAACATGCTGGAACCCCTGTGGAGCTCTGTGTCTGCTTCTCACTCTATTTGACGCAGATGGGAAAGCGTCATTTCTCCCACCACACTGTGATGTTCTCAAGGATATGGCCGTTGATCGGTGGGTTTAGGACAGTGGCTTGCACACTGCAGGCACGATGCAATGAGACATTGAAGAAGTTAGTAGGTCTGAGATCTATGCAGCAAGCCACACCAGTTTTAGATAACTAATTTTGTAGATTCCTAGCATCTAGGGGTTTTTTAAGGGCTGACCTTTCTCTCTCTCTCTCTCTCTCTCTCTCTTTTGGGGAATTCCTACACCTCCCTGATAGCTATGGGTCTGAGATTACTGGTTCAGTGGTTTCAATGGGTGAATGTAGCCTTTCTCCCCACTCTCTGCAAGGGCAGAAGGGTGGAGAGAAGGGACCTGTGCTGCCTGTGCCTGTTGGTGGTGGGATAGGCAAAGCTCCAAGCCTGGACATCTCTTAAGCATGTTCACATATCTGCTCTGGCATTTTTCTAAATTCATGACACAAAGTGAACTTCAAAGTGAGCAAATGCAGCATGGGAGTAGAAGAGGAAAGTAGACTTCATCTTGGCTTTGGGGTCAACTCAACAGATAATAACAAATGACACCATTGATGGAACACCAACTACATGCCCATGTGTGAGGCATTTTACTTGTGTTCATTCTGTTCCTCAGAATGACCCCTCATGGTAAGAATTATTGCACCTATTTTATAGACAAAGAAACTGAGGCCCAGAGAGATTTGTGACTTGGCCAGGTTCATTCAAGTGGAATGGTAGAGCAACCCCAGATCTAGGTCTCCTAGCTCAGAAGATCCTGCTGTCTTGGGGCCACCAATTTGAGCACAACCGATGTATTTTCCTCTCTGCTTGCACAGAGTGTTAAACGGAGAGAGGGAAATAAAGGAAGTTCCTCTCTCTTCTACCCAGGGAAGTTGTGCTGCTCTCCCACATGGGAGAATAGAGTTCACAGTGTGCTAGTAAATGAGATCATGGGTAGGAAGCCCTTGGACCTCCTTAGAAGTAAGTGACTATAAAAAAATCCAAACCATTTGTATTACTCTTGTAGGTGATGTGATTTCAAATGGACAGAGAGCACAGTTTGTCTTCTGTTCAAATTGGCATCCCTTCATGCCATTCTGGGAATTAGTTCAGAACTGACTACAGGAAGCATAAATCACCTTTGCTACCCAGTACTATTTCCTAGCAGGCCCATATTTTCCCAGGGGGTTCTTTCTCTGTAGTAGATAAAAGTTTGCCTTCATTTCATGTGATCTCATTTCATTTTCCCCTTCAGTAGATACCAGCCAATGTCCATCATTCTGGGCAAAGCAGGATCCTGTCCCATATACTTAAATTCCAGGTGGTCCTACTGGAGCCTCACTTTTTCCATTGAATGCCTCCATCACTCCTATTGTTACCAGGGGAATAATTCTCATTCTCATTGAAAGGAAAAGCACATTCTGAATGTGTAACAATAACCTGCATGCAGCTCTCTGATTATAAATATCAAGTGTTATAAAAGCCCCATCAGTGTAGTGATCAAAGGCATGAAGGGACTCACTGCTGAAGCAGCAGGTGACCCAGAACAATCGGAATAAAAGGAAATGCTGAGTAGACATGGGGTCCTAAGAAATTCACATTAAAGATTTTTTTCTGATGTATTTCAGTTGTGCTTTATAAAAGGATTTCACTAAGAGCTAACAAGGCAGTTGATTTTGCATTGAAATGCTTCCTGATAATTAAAAATAAGTTTGAGATTTACTGACCAGTAGTAATTCCTATTTTTTCATCACTAATAAAGCCAATAAGTGTTCACTATAAGAATCACTTTCACCATAGGAAAAAGATATTAAAAGTGTTCCCACTGATACCCTCTTACAGAAAGATATTGTTCTATGAATGGAAGAGAGATCTGGGTCAAGGAAAGAAACCCAGAAAGAGCTGGTGGCCAATTAGTCAAAAAAGGCATATGTTTGGTCAATAAATTTCTTTTTCTTTTCAAGAGTGAATAATTCAGGCTGAAGAACCATCAGCCACTTAGAGTGAATGCACTCACTATGGTCCCCAACAAAGCAAGTTTGGGGAACCACCTAACACGAACAATACTTGTCCCCATATGTTTAAGGTCATTGGTTAATTTTCTTACTTAGAAACACATTTATCGGGGTGCCTGGGTGGCTCAGTGGGTTAAGCCTCTGCCTTCAGCTCAGGTCATGATCCCAGGGTCCTGGGATCGAGCCCCACATTGGGCTGTCTGCTCAGCAGGGAGCCTGCTTCTCCCGCTACCATTCCCTCTGCTTGTGTTCCCTCTGTTTCTGTGTTTCTCTCTGTCAAATAAATAAAATCTTTAAAAAAAAATTTATCTTTCACAAAAACACTTTCTAGAGAGTAAAATTCACTAAGGATGGGCCTATGTCAGCCCCAGTCCAGGGGAGTTTCTGAGAACCCAAAGGGACGTGAAACGAACTCAGAACCAGACTCCACTACTGGCCTGTCCACACAGGGAGACATTTCCTAAAAGGAAGCAGGACTAGTGCTGGAGACACCACCCAAAGCAGAGAGAAACAGGAAGAAACATCCTGGTTTCTCCCTGTTCCCACCCTCCAATCTCCCGCTGGTTGAACCTCCTCAGCAACCAGAAACTGAGAAATATAACTAGTTCTCTGCAATCCAGAGCAGAACGGGAGGGGCCAAGAAAGGATCTGACAAGAGACAGGAGAATGACCAGCATGGCGCCACAAACGGACACACTCGAAGACATTTATGTCTCTTAAGGAGGATTCTTGGTCTGAAATTCTTATCTTGGACTTCATGTCTCTGCCCAATATACTGAAACAAAACTATATCATCATGCCGTAGTTCTTCTGCTAATTTTAGGGCATATGTGCTATTTATTCTATTTATTATCTTTTAAAGAATTCAATTTAGCATTCACGGCAACAGGGAGGTCATCGTGAACTTAATGACTAGATGTAGAAGTTAACACAGCTTGTCATTAACTGCCAGGAAATACCTGATTAGGGGAACATTATTGGTACAAGTCTGAGAGAATCGTCCCTTCCTTCGCATTTCTCACGAGAAATGACTCTGGGGTCATCTTGTAAACCCCAGAAAAGGCCTGGGGTCTACAAGATGGTTCATTAGTGACTTTTAGTGACTGGGCAAACAGTAGGAAGCTGGTATTTGGTCCTCAATATCTCATTAAGTCTGCGTGAGGACAGGGTAAACTTTCTATAACCTGAAACTCGGTGTGGGGGTGGTGCACAGGGATGGGATGTTAGAGAAGGGAAGCCAATTCTCGGGATGAAACTCCACCGCTATCCTCTTGGTAGTGGTCTTAGGTAATAGTCCTTATAAAAGTGGGGGAGGAGGGCGGAGGTCACTTGTCAGTCTTATTTACTTTTGCTTCTATTGCTTGACTCTCTTGAAACAGAATATTTTCTTAAATAGTGCTTTCTCTTCTATTCCTACCCATTTCTTTTTCCTTCACCTGTTTTTAAGATTCCAAGTTCTAATAATTATTATCTTTTTTGACTATTTCAGTTTTTCCCTGTTTCCCTTAATTGGCCTGAGAAGTCCCTTCACCTACAGGCTGAATAGTTGCCTCGGCCCTTCCTGACCCAGAGAGCCAGGGTTCAACACAATTGAGGGTCTTTCACTGTGACACTGTCAGGCACTCACAGTCTGCTTCCCCGATGCCATTCCATTAGAGAATTCTGCATCGGTCATGCAGTGAAGGTGCACTCTGCTCTAACTTTGGCCGTCTTGCAATCCCACTAATAGCCTTTTACTGCGGGGAGACTATCTACAGCAGCATCTAAAAGTACCACCTGAGGAAGAAGAAAATAAGGGAGCTAAGAGAAGGCTAAATGTTTTGGTCTTCCACCATAATTGCAGTTAAGTGAAGTAGTTGATTGCAGAAGCAGTGGGCTTTCTACCTTCAACCACGTATTTCCACCCCATGGTTTAGTTACTGCAGCGGACACTGAAAATAAGTGCAGAATGGAGCACATCGTAATTTCCTGACATCTGTGACTTGACAGAAACAGAATGTTTCATTGCCAACATTGTTAATAAAATCTAGCATTTAAACTTTTCTTTACAAAAATATCAGACCAAAGCCATCTACTGTCTGTAGATGTTTGTCACAGATTATATGCAGTGGAGCTGATGTCACACTGAAATGAGTTTCACCTCAAAAGAAAATGTAGTTTTATTTAATTTTCTATAATTCATTTCATCTTATGCTTGAGAGCCCATTCTTCTGTGAATAGAGGATAAACTGCTCATGAAAAGTAAATTGATTCCTTTCCTATAAAGGGATATCTCTGAGGTTAATCTAGTTTCTCTTAGGTAAATATTTAGACTTTAAAGCCTTCTCTATCCATTCTCTTTGCATGGGTGGTATCTGGAGATAGGGAGAAGACCCCATACCCTTGTATCATAGTGTCCTCCTCTGGTTCCCACTGGCCAGCGGTGCGAGATCTTCCTAACCTTGCCACAGGCATCCTCATTGGGAGGAATACAAACTTTCCTCAGCTGGACCAACACCCTTGACCTTGGCGCTGGATGGCTCTCCTCTGAATCTCAGCCATGTCTTCAATCACCTGGGATAGTTAACTTCCCTATAGCTTCTGTTATAAGGAGACTTCACTGACCAGCAGGCTTCATCCTGGCAGGTTCAGTGCCCCTCAACTCTGCAAACTTTTTGCTTTCCCACTGGAAACTCTCAAGAATTTCACTAAAATTGGCTGTAGAGTTAGAGAAGGAATGATGATGAGAATTTTGGACTGAAACATTAAGTCCACAGCAAGGATTTCAAACCTGGGATCCTTCCTAGAGAGACGTACATGTCTTAGTATGTGCCGATTTGTAGCTGCACACTAGAAGTATGAGATATGCTTAGTTGGTTTAAACCTGAAGTCCTGGGGAAGTGTTGGGATTACTGAGGCCTGTCTTATGCAACTACTGAAAAAAACGCGGCAAGTGTCTTTGGTCTAAAGAAACAAATCCTCTGTTCTACGTGAAAGCTGGGAGATACACAGGATACTATTTCTAGTCCTTTCTATCATGAGATTTCTTTTTAATTTAAATTCAATTTAGTTAACATACAGTGTATTATTAGTTTCAGAGATAGAATTTAGTGATTCATCAGTTGCCTATAACACCCAGTGCTCATTACATCATGTGTCCTCCTTAATGCCCATCACCCAGTTACCCCATCCCCCATTCACCTCCCCTCCCTCAATTTGTTCCTTAGAGTTAAGAGTCTCTTATGTTTTGCCCCCCTCTGTTTTTATCTTATTTTATTTTTCCTTCCCTTCCCCTATGTTCATCCATTTTTTTTAATTCCACATGAGTGAAATCATATGGTATTTGTCTTTCATATGGTATTTGACTTATTTTGCTTATACTCTCTAGTTCCATACATGTCATTGTAAATAGCAAGATTTCATTCTTTTTGATGGCTGAATAATAGTCTATTGTATGTGTGTATATACATTATATATATGTCTCACATCTTCTTTATCCATTCATCTATCAGTGGGCATCTGGGCTCTTTCCATAGTTTGGCTATTATGGACATTGCTGCTGTAAACTTTGGGGTGCAGGTGCCCCTTCAAATCACTGTGTTTGTATCCTCTGGATAAATACCTAGTAGTGCAATTGCTGAGTCATAGGGCAGCTCTATTTTCAAATTTTGGGGGAACCTCCATACTGTTTTCCAGGGTGGCTGCACTAGTTTGCATTCCCACAAACAGTGTTAGAGGATTCCCCCTTTACCAGCATCTGTTGTTTCCTGAGTTTTTAATATTAGCCATTCTGATTTGTGTGAGGTTATATCTCATTGTAGTTTTGATTTATATTTCCCTGATGCTGAGTGATGTTAAGCATTTTTTCATGTGTCTGATAGCCATTTGTATGTCTTCTTTGGAGAAATGTCTGTTCCTGTCTTCTTCCCATTTCTTGACTGGATTTTTTGAGTTTTTTGGGTGTTGAGTTTGATAAGTTCTTTATAGATTTTGGATATATCTATGTCTTTTTTATCTGCTATGTCTTTATCTGATACCCTTTATCTGATATGTCATTTGCAATATCTTCTCCCATTCTTAGATTGCCTTTTGGTTTTGTTGACTGTTTCCTTTGTTGTGTAAAAGTTTTTTATCCTGATGAAGTCCCAATAGTTCATTTCTGCATTTGTTTCCCTTGCCTCTGAAGATGTGTCTAGCAAGAAGCTGCTGTGGCCAACGTCAAGGGAGTTGTTGCTTGTGTTTCCCCCTAGGATTTTGATGGGTTCCTGTCTTACATTTATTTAGGTTTTTCATCTATTTTGAGTTTATTTTTGTGGACGGTATAAGAAGGTGTCCAATTTCATTCTTCTGCATGTGCTCTCCAATTTTCCCAACAGACTATCTTTTTTCCATTGGATATTCTTTCCTTCTCTCTGTTGAAGGTCAGTTGACCATAGAGTTGAAGTTCTATTTCTGGGTTCTCTACTCTGACCATTGATTTATGTGTCTGTTTTTGTGCCAATACCATGCTGTCTTCATAATTACAGCTTTGTAATACATCTTGAAGTCTGGACTTGTGATGCCTCCAGGTTTGGTTTTCTTTTTTGACATTACTTTGGATATTAGTGGTCTTTCTGGTTTCATAAAAATTTTAGAATTGTTTGTTTCAACTCTGTGAAAAATGCTGGTGGTGGCATTTTGATAGGGATTGTACTGAATATGTAGATTGCTTTGGGTAATACAGACATTTTAACAATACGTGTTCTTCTGATCCATGAGCATGCAATGTTTTTCCATGTCTTTGTGTTTTCCTCAATTTCCTTCATAAGTGTTCTATAGTTTTCAGAGTATAGATCGTTTACTTCTTTGGTTAGGTTTATTCCTAGGTATCTTATAGTTTTTGGTGCAATTGTAAATAGGATAGGTTCCTTGATTTCTCTTTCTGCTGCTTCATTGTTAGTGTATTGAAATTTAACAGACTTCTGTGCATTGATTTTATATCCTGTGACTTTGCTAAATTCCTGTATCAGTTTTAGCTATTTTTTAATGGAGTATTTCAAGTTTTCTATGTAGAGTATCATACCATCTGCGAGGAGTTAAAGCTTGACATCTTCTTTGCCTATTTGGATGCTTTTGATTTCTTCTCTTAGTCATTTCTGACCTACTGTGTGGTTGATGTCATGTTGGATATGGTACTTATACAAGGCAACTTAATATTTTCATAGTATGTGAAATTATTAGATGAAGTGAATGGGATTCCCACAGTAGCCAGCAAGTGTTGGGATGGAGGGAGAAACTCCATACTGATCTCCAATTGCTTCAGCAGCTCCTCCTTTTCTCTCCTTTTTCTACATCAAGGATTAGAATAATTATTTTCACCAAGGTGGGATGGGAAGTTCCATTGGCCAACTTATCATCCACATGGGTTAGGCATCTTTTTGATAAGCAAAAGAGAGATTTTTGGAATCCAGACACCATTTCTCTCTTAACAAATTCTAGTTTCCAAAACAGAGATCTCATGTTGGACATAAGAGAAAAATCTCATTTGAAACTAAAGCTAGCGATGGCTGCTTTGTTCTAGTTGGAGTTCCCCAATGGGGAACCTCAGGCATTATGATTTTAAGTAGAGTGAAGAGTGCATTGCTTTATTAAGGATGTAAATATCAGAAATAAAACTTTAAACTTTTAAGAGAAAGTAAAAAGAGACTATTGTTATGATGTTGGAGTAGAAAAAGATTTCTTAAAATTCCCAAACCAATGCCAAAAAGGAAAGCTTGGGTTATAAAAAGGTTGAGGTAGGAGACTGGACACAGGAAGAGAGGCTCTCCACTGGGACAGATATCAGTTCATTGTCCGATCTCCCTGAAAAGAGATGTCTCTTTCTCTCTTCAAGTCAAATTATATATGTTTGGGCAGGAGGAGTTGAGGGAGCCTCTTGGATCATCTGACATGTTTGCTGTGGAATTTTATGGGAATATGAGGGACTGGTGTTTGATTTATGTCTCTAAGAAGGCTATTGTGAGACTGGGAGATGAAGTTGCACCGGGAACCAGCAATAAACAAAGCCTGTGAGCTGAAGTCTCAGTGTCACTCTATATGAAAGGAGTTGCTTCTAGAAATTTACAGTGGGGAGTCTCAGAAAAACCCAGTAAAGTGCCTATGAATTCCAAACTCACATTGGGAATATACTGTATTTAAAGGCCCCATCACCAGATTACATTTGTTTCTTATCTTTACTCTTTATCCTCACCTCTCCACCCCAACCAGGGATGTGTCAGAAACTCAAACTAGGGATCTGGGGTGTGGCTGCAGGAGAGATGAAATTAGGAAGGAAATGCTAACAGTGACTTCCCCTAAGGCAAGCTTCTCAGTGTAAACAGACAATGTAGCAGGGAATCTCAAATACAAAGATAACCAAACAAATAAGAATCACCAGCCACCAAAAGTAGAAGCATAAATGACAAAATATAGAAGAACTAAAGTCCAGAGAAATAGGGTAAATTGTGAGAGATTGTCCTAATTTGGGTTTCCCCAGAAGCAGACCAGAGACAAGGATTCAAGTGCAAGTAATTCATTGGAAGGTGAAGGAAAGAGCAGAAGGAGAGAGAGGAAGTGAAACAGAAAGGCAGCAAATCAAGAGAATGACATCAAACCAGCAAGCACTGTGGCAATAAGAGCTCAGTCCCACTGGGGAAACTGGATCCAGTGTCAAACACGTGAGTCAGTGATCCAACCTGAGGGTGAGGGAGTTCAGGTAATTATATACCAACTTTCAACAGTCGTTGGTTGAGGGCTGCTCTTGGGGTTTAATTCCTTAATTCCTTAAGCCTGCAATTTTGGCAGCAATGTGGATTTCAGAGGCAAGAGAAAGCCCTCAGGCAAAAAAAAAATACAGGTGTTGGCAACTGGTTTGTGTGCACATTTATGTTAGGAATGAGGAGCTATGTCTATGGGCACTGAGACAGAGCCCACTGCAGAGGCAAACCCATGACTTCTGCAATAAATTAATATCCTTAGAAGGATGTGAGAAAAAATTGCATTCACTTGCTTGTAAAAAAAAAAAATAAGTAAAGAGTTTGGAAATAACAGACACACACACACACACACCCCTGAACGAAGAGTAAATTAGTGTAGAGTTTAAATTGAAGAATTCATCCAGAGAGTAATAAAAAAGCACAAAGAATTAGAAAATATGAAACAAGGCACAAGGGATGGATCTAAGAGTACCCATCCTTCCCAGAAGAAGAGAATGGAGACAACAGGGGAGAGAAAATAAGAAAAGAAAATCCTATTGCTGAAAAATAGAAACAAGTTCTTACCAAGGGTTAATGAGGATAATGTCACCAAAACAAACACCGAGACATGAAATTTTCATAATGAAAAGTTCTTAAATAGGTCTGTGTACATAGGAGAATATGGTAGAAGGTAAAGTGAATTTTCAAGTTGTAGAGAAAATCTGTTATTCAAATATGATGTTGTCACAATTAGCCCTCAATTTAGAAAATAATAGTCAGACCTTTATCTCACATCATATCTGAAAATAATTGTAGGTGAAATAAATTTTAAAAAGCTCAAATCTATAAAAACACGCGATGAAGTGAATAAAATTATGGGAGTCTTGTCTCACATTTACTGTCAATTAATTTAAGCAACTGTGCTGAAATAATTCTACAGGGAAAGAACAATCTTTTCAAGAAATGGTGCTGAGACAACTGAATTCTACATGCAAATGAATGAATCTGGACTCCATCTCAAAGCATGTACAAGAATAAACTTAAAATGGATCAGAGACCTAAATATAAGAGCTAATACAGTAAAACTCTTAAAGGGAAGCATAATATTGAATTTTTATGACCTTGCATCTAGTGATGACTTCTTAAATATAACACCAAAAGCACAAGTTTCAAAAGAAAAACATGGATAACTTGGGTTTCATCAAAAATAAAAACTTTTGTGCATCAAAGGACACTACTAAGCAAGTGAGAAAATGACCAGTGAATGGGAGAAAATATCTGTAAATCATATGTCTGATAAGGAATCTGCATCTCCTACAACTCAATAAAGAGACAACACAATTTAAAAAGGGGCAAAGGATTAAGACATTTCTTTTTTTTTTTTTTTAAGATTTTATTTATTTCACAGAGAGAAACACAGCGAGAGAGGGAACACAAGCAGAGGGAATGGTAGCGGGAGAAGCAGGCTTCCCGTGGAGTAGAGAGCCCGATGCGGGACTCGATCCCAGGACCCTGGGATCATGACCTGAGCCGAAGGCAGACGCTTAACGACTGAGCCCCCCAGGCGCCCCGGATTAAGACATTTCTTTAAAGAAGATGCATAAATGATCAATAAGCACATAAAAATGCTTAATATCATTACTCATGAAAATGCAAATCAAAAGTATAGTGAGATACCACTTTGCACCCACTAAGATGGTTAGAACAAAAAAATCAGGGAACAACAAATGTTGGTGAGACTATGGAGAGTTGAAACCCTCATACAGTGCTTGAGGGGGATATAAAATGGTGCAGCCATTTTGCAAAACAGCCTGGCTGTCAAAAAGTTAAACAGAGTTATCATTTGACTCAAAAATTCCACTCTAGGGGTGCCGTTGTGGCTCACTGGGTTAAAGCCTCTGCCTTTGGCTCAGGTCATGATCTCAGGGTCCTGGGATTGAACCCCACATAGGGCTCTCTGCTCAGCAGGGAGCCTGCTTCCCCCCCCTCTCTCTGCCTGCCTCTCTGCCTACTTGTGATCGCTCTCTGTCAAATGAATAAATAAAAATGTTTAAAGAAAACAAAAATTCCAGTCTAGGTATAGACCCAAGGAAATTAAAAGCATATGTCTGTGCAAAACTTGTACACAAATGTTCATAGCGGTATTATTTGAAGTAATCAAAAGGTGGAAACAAGCCAAATGTCCATCAACTGATGAATGCATAATACTGTCATAAAAAGGAATGAAGAACTTACATATGCTATAACATGGATAAACACTGAAAAAATCACGCTAAGCAAAAGAAGCCAGTTACAAAAGACCAAATGTCATATGATTCCACTTGTATAAGGTGCCCATAGTAAGCAAATTCATAGAAACAGGAAGCAGACTAGTGGTTGCCTGGGACTGGTGGGGATGAGACGGTGGAGGGTGAGTCATAAGCTAAAGAGTACAGGGTTGCTTTTTAAGGTGATGCAAATGTTCTGAAGTTGATCATGTTGACAAAGACGGCACAACTCTGTGAATATATTAAAAACCACTGAACTGTATACTTTAATGGACAAGTTGTCATGTATGTGAATTATACCTCAATGATGCTTTGACAAAAATAAAAATGAGACTATTTCTGTAATCTCGAAGTATATAAGACTTTGCTAAGCATACAAACTGCACAAGTTAAATGAACAGATTGATAAATCAACATTCAAAATCTATATTTGGTAAAAGATATGATAAAATAAAAAAAAGAAGCAACAAGCTGGGAGAAAATAGTTGTAGAATATATATCAGACAACGAATTAATATCCACGATATGTAGAGAGCTTCTACAAACATCAAGAAAAAGAAAACACAGTTAGCAACTCACAGGGAATATTGTGGGAGGGGGGTAAGTCACTGAGGAGGGGGTGAGAATTGGGGAAGGAAATGAGTGGGAAAGGAGGGGTTCCATTCTGAAGAGAAAGAGCTGGAGGACAGAACAGCTTTAAGTGGAATGGAGTAAGAACAATGTGCTTGGGGGTCTGGGTGGCTTAGTCGGTTAAGGATCTGCCTTCAGCTCAGGTCATGATCCTAGGACACTGGGATTGAGCCCCACTTGGGCTCCCTGCTCAGAAGGGAGCCTGCTTCTCGCTCTCCCTCTGCCTTCTGCTCCTCCTGCTTGTGCTCTCTCTCTCTAATAAATAAATAAAATCTTTAAAAAAAAAAAGAAGAAGAACAATGTGCTTATGAGGCTGGACTGGACACTTTAGTTCTGGAAACAAGATTGCTCCTGTGATTGAAGGAGATGGGGAGCCTTTTACTCTCTGTCAGTCATTGGAAACACAGAAGGATTTGGCTGAAATTTCATGCAAAAAATAAGAAAGAAGAAGAAAAAATGAAAAAGTCTAAGTCTCAGGTTGGGCTTGGAACAGGAAGTTGTAAGAATGAATAAAGCTGTTTTCTGCTTAGTCCACGTACTTTTTATAAACATGTGAAAAATACTCAAACTCAGCCATGGCTAGGGCAAACTAAATTAAAATGATATATACTTCATCCATCAAATTGGACAAAATTTTACAAGCTTGGCAAAGGTGTGGGAAAATTGATATTTTTGTACTAGCTGGTAATATAATTTGATGGATACTTTTTGGAACATAATTTGGTAGTCTTTATCAAAATGAAAAATTCTCCTTCCTTTTGACCCAGAAACTCCAAGGCTACATATTGCTACAATGTTATTATGAAAATAGAAATGTGAAAAAAAAACTTAAATTTCCATAAACAAGGACATTAAATTAATGTTGGGGATATTCCCACAGTGTGCAATAACAATACAAAAATAATATCAATGCACAAATAATAACAAAGAATGAAAGAGAGGCACATGTACCAACAAGGAGCAATTTCCTAGATCTGGTGTGAGGTGAAAAACAGACAATTTCAGGAAAATGCATGTGAAATGGCTTCATTTTGTTTTTAACTTCCTATGCATCAAATGAGGTCTTTAAGAACACATAAAATGTTTCAAGTGCTTTTCTGGGGACAGGAATACAGGAAGTAAACGGGACCTCTCATTTCATCTTCAATTGTGTCACTCTTCAATAGAAATAAAAAGAAAAAAAAGAAAGAAAAAGAAAAGCAAGTAAGCAAACACGTATTTAATTTAAAATTTTCTAGTAGTCACACTAAAAAAGTAAAAGAAGAAACATATGACACTGTCTTTAATGGTATATATTTTTAATCTAGTCTAGCCAAAATATTATCACTTCAGCATGTAATCAATATAAAATTCTTATTAATGTAATACTTTACAATCTGATTTTCATCCAACATTTTTGGAATCCAGGTGGATTTTGGGTTGACGTCACACCTGAGCTTGGAGCAGACACATTCCACGCCCTCAAGAGTCCCATGTGGCTAGTGCTTACCATTTTGGGTAGTGCAGTCCTATATTTTCTGTACCTCTGCCTTGTTTTGAGTTATTTTATTTTATTTTTGTGTTTTATTATTAAAAATGTAAAGAGTCAGAAGCTTTAAATTTTTCCTAAGGGGAAAAGAAAAGAAAAGGAAAAAAAAAAAAGAACAGAAAAACAAAGGAAACTCACTAATCACCTGCCTTGCACCCATCATTTACTGAAAGTCTGTGTTTCTTCTCCTCTGGGGCTCTGGATCATTGCTATTGATGTGAGTGATTGGCAAAGGGTAGGGTTGGGGCGGGGTAAGCAGAGCAGAGGGAATGTGGTTTCTGTCCTATGGGACTGTGGCGTGTGGACAAGTGGTTCCCAAGGGAGTTGGGTAGCTCTCTGGTTTTAGGGGTCTTGACCTCCTCTGCCCAGGCAGTAATCAAATCACCTATATCTGGTTGATGGCCTCTCCCAAGCATGTGAACAAGTGATTATTTCTGGAACAGACGTGACCTGAATCCCCCTGATGCTGTCTGACCCTTTCAACTTGTCCATTCGCCCTGCCTTTGCCCCTCTTTATGATGTTGACACACAGACATAAAACTACTCCTTCTCTTTCTCCTGGCAGAGTAAATATCCTCAGTTCTTCTAGACTTTCCAGCACAGGTACCACATTCCTCTGGACCCTTTCCGCATTCTCTACGCTTTGTTTCGGCACAAAGCCCCAACATTGTCATCTAATTAGTGGAGTCACCCTGATTAACTCGTGGCGTCCACAGTGTCTACCCTGGTTTATACCTTATGGCATTGCTCCTCACTCCCTACCCCCCCCGCCAGCATTTTAGTCGGTCAGCTATTCCAATATTGCATTTGCAGAGAGAGCTCTGACACCAGAGTTCTTCCTCTGTTCGCCATATAATTGACTCCCCTGGCAGAAATAAGACAAATTCTCCTTTCCGGAATTATTCTTCACTCCTTTAAACTTCTAACATGACAAAAAGTGGAATTAAAATTTGGGAGAGGCCCAAGATAAAGACTGAGATCAGAGGGAAATTCCCTGATTTGAACAATACATAGGATAGATTGCGGGGGTGGATAGTAAGTTAAATACTAGTTTTCATTGTGATTCATTATCCTGTAGGCTGATTCAGACCTCAACCTCCCTAAGTCCCTGGGGTTGGGTTAGGAACCTCTCCTGTGGATTTTTCATCTATGTTGGCCCTAAAGTGGTAAATCTTACATCTTAATTGATTTTTTTTACTGTATTTGCTTTTTCCAGGGCTTAGGATATGCCTACAAAATGCACTGAGGCCAGATTTTGGTTTAGAGCAGATTTTAACTATTTGAAGTAGTTTGTTTCCTCAAGACCTAATGATAAATAGATGCATCGTATTTGGAAAGAAGATGGAGAACCATCCCCAACACCTGACCCGATTATCCAAAGAACCCTGGACATTTCTTTGGCTGCATATCAAGCACAGAAATTAAACATTTTGTGTTTTCACTCTTATTGAGTTGAGGTTCAATCAAATATTAATAATGATGCTATTCCTACTGTGATAACAATGATAACACCAGTTAATTTCCCCTAGCTCTAAGCATCCTGAAGATGGGGCCTCTCTCAGGTGCTTTGTTGGTCTGATGTGTGGTTTCTAGCATAGTGCCTGGAAGGTTGTCAGTGCTCAAAATGCGATTGCTGGATAAAGGACGTGGATTAAATGAAATCACATTAGGGAAAAAACCCACGCATTCTTTTAAGCATCCTATTTCCAGGCAATCAAATGTCACTTGATACATTTGCAAGTTTTACTCATCTAGTTATAATGTTTATTTTCCAGGTGTGGAAAGAGTAGAAATAATGATCAGTGTATATATTCATTCTTTATTTATTTTTCTTGCTGAAATGTTAGCAGGGTATGTGATGTTTACACTTAAGAAACTTACTGCAAATTCCTGTGTTGCTATTTTCAACTAATGTTTTATAACAACAATTACTAATAAAGTTAATGCCTTGTGCTCATATAGCAATTTCCATCAGAGAATTTCAAAAGCTTTCAAGTCAAGGTATTTTCAAGAACAAATTTGTATTATATTATAATCTTACTTATTTTGAGAGAGCTTGCAGATATTGTTCATTTCTTCCCATTTCATTTATTTTAAATCCTGTTTCTTCTTTTCACAATTCAATTCAATTATCTGTCAGCCTTTCAAGACTCCCCGCACCCCACACCTCAATACACACCATAATGAATTTTAGGCTAGTCAAATATTTCCTCGTAGATATTAGTCAGAAACAGCTCCTGATAAGCAAATAAACAGTTCAATTGGAATACCAGTTTACATTCCAAATGATGCAAATGTTGCCCAAGGACCAAGAAATAAGGTCCATTACATCTACTGGATGCAGACCTGCAGTTGGGATTAAATCTTAGAAAGAGAGGTGCTATGAGTATAAAGTAGAAGGTCCAAATGTAGAAGTTGTTACAATTCCAACGAATGACTTCAGGTAAGTACTTGTGGTCAACTAAAACTAGAAGTATGATTCTGCGAGAACTTAGTAGCCATCAGAATATAAATTTTTTATGTTTCAGAGTGAATTTACTTTTCTATATATTATATATATATTGAGGAAACATATATATATATAATATATAGAAAAGTAAATTCATATATATATTCCTCAAACATATATATATATATATGAGATAGTATGATTCTCTAGAAGACTCCAACTGGATTCCAAACTAGTGTGGCTCTTCCTATATTTACTCAAGTTGGAATACGAAAGGGATTTGGAATAGAAATGATCATATGCATATTAAGTGTTATTTTATATTAGTATCTGTGGGGTTTACTTATCCTCTGTTCATGTGAGGTAGAGAGAGATTAGTTAAATAACTGATAAGTTTTTTTTACTGTGACAATAAATCAAATCAAGGCATGTTTTGCATGAGTACCTTTAAAAGCACTGCCGCTCCTTAAAAGTTGCAATAACTTGGAATAAAACCATTTGAATGAGAACAGAAAAATTCAGTCATTCATTCCAATGTCTTGTTTGCACAAAGCCAGAATATGTGAATAATTGGAAATGTCTAGGTGGCTAATTGGCTGAAGTATGTGAAGTAGTG
This sequence comes from Procyon lotor, assembly GCA_028646535.1. Taxonomy (NCBI): domain Eukaryota; kingdom Metazoa; phylum Chordata; class Mammalia; order Carnivora; family Procyonidae; genus Procyon; species Procyon lotor. The sequence continues at coordinate 8,155,229 of CM053608.1, forward strand.
AGATTTTCATACTGAGTGCTTTCTTATTATTACTATTATCATTATTAGTTATAATTCATCTTCATCTTTTGAAGTTGGCAGACTGTAATCAAATGTAGTTTTTCTTAATTCCATGACTCTGAATTTGTACCTTTAGAAATATTATTTCAAGAGGGGAAAGAGGTAAATTATTCAGATGGCATATTTATCCAATAGCGATGAGAATAAAACACTTTTATTGAGGGATCAGTATGGTTATTTACACATCTGCATTGATGTATTAATGCTATAGAATCTCACACATTCGCATTTATGAAGGGGTGTGCCATTTGCATTATCTGGTTTTATGAATTAGCTTGTAAAAATAATGCAATTGCTATTGAGCCTATAATGCCTCATGGAATTTACTTTGCTTGTTTGTTTTGACAAGTGAGGTTTAGTTTTATGATAATATTTCAGAGCACACGAGTAAATGCCCTGTAGTCTGTTTTGTAAAGGTAATGAAGCCTTAGTGATCTGCAATCTCACTGCAGCTTCCAGATATTAAATCTTAGCTTGAAAGTAGAGTGAGACTGGCGTGTTCACGGAGAATTCTTAGGCCGAGTAGAAATAATAAGCATCCCTATCACAGATATTTTTTCAGCGAATTTATCCTGGTCATTATCCTGATGTATTACAGTAAATATTTCAAGAACATTATTCAGAGGATTGATTAGCTTATGTAATAATAACAACACAAATCTGTACCAACTCTTGCATTCCAGGCACTGTCAGGCTTTGAGGGCGTGGCTGTGAATAAAGACAGACAGAAGTCCTTCCCTTGTGGGACTTACCCTCTAGTGGCAAGGGCATCCAAAGACAAAGCCTTTCTTTCTCACTTGGGCTGCTCCTAAATGCCATCCTTCCCCTAGATTCCACACAGCAGCAAGAGCAATCTTCTTGAGACAGAAATTAAACCTCATCACTTCTCTGATTATATGGAAGGAAGAAGGAATGAAAAGCAACAATAGCAACCACAAAAAAACTAAACTTATTGCCAAGACTTAGAGGCTTCTGCTCATCTCAAACCTCACCTTCCAATCAAACTGTTCTCCAGCCCCAGTGGTCTTCCAAATGTTTCGATCTGCCGAACTCATCACAGGCTTTGCTTCTGCTATTCCTATGAGCCACAGTGCTCTTCCCTCCATTTCATTGTACAATGAGCTCTTTCTCATCTTTTTGGACTCCTCTTAAACCTTATCTTCTCAAGGAACCTTTACCTGGCCATCGCACCATGTTATTCTCTATGTTAGCCTCGTTCCCTTCACTGCATCCATGGTATTGGTCTTTATTACTTTACTTGGGTTTTGTATGTTTCCCCAGTAGGATGCAAGTCTACATGTATAAATACCTGCTAGTCTGGTTTATCATTCTGTCTCTTTTTAGCACCTGACATTGTGCAATGCGCACAGTAGGTGCTTCATAAGATTTTGACTAACTGACCTTGGTGGGCTGTCTGAATGAATGCATGGAAAGGAAAGGAAATGAAGAGCCCTAATCATGACCCCTCAACACGATACTTCACATTCCTTGTCAGACACATCATACTAATTGTCTTCATTGGAAAAGAACACTCTTTCTCCTGTTCACCCCCCCGCCCAATACACCATACTTGGGAACGTGTTAGCTTCCCCTGCTCTTTGCTATTATAGCATTACATTTCTTACACTGTTTTGATTTCACCTGGCACTTTTTCATGTTGAAATTTTATGTTACTTTGGGAACTATTTGCTTAATATTGGCTTCTCTAGAGAGAGTGAACATCACAAGGGCCAAAGCTCTATTAGTTTTGCTAATGCTTGTATCCACAAAGCTAGTACAAAGCCTTACAAATTATAAGCACTAATACAAGTATGCCGGATGAATGATGAGAGGGAGTTCTGGCAGCCTACCTAATTTCTGCCAGCATATGCCCTCTGCACAGATATGCTAGCTTGACCCCAAACAATATATATTGTACAGAATAATTCAGGACTTAACAATCAGGAGAGAATGCCTCTTAAGTTTCTACCAATTAAAACCTGGAATGTTCAAGGAGTGGATGTTTTTCTTAAATTTTTACCCAATTAACTAGAGCTTAGGTAGAAATTCCTTCTCTGGTGTAATTCTTAATTTATAATATGGATTATTTCTATTTTCATTTTAGCAAGTAGAATATAATCATCGCAATTTAATCTTAATTGAAAGTCATGGGCAGATGGGGTAAATGGTAAAGCTGGGTAAATGAGTCAGGAATAGAGAAATCAGTGTAGGGCTGGAGAATTGGAGAAGACAGCCCTATCCAAGACATTCAAAATGAATTAAACCAAATAAAACTAACAAGCCTCAGACAGAAAATGCCATCAAAACCAAACATTGAGGCATCTGGGTGGCTCAGTCAGCTAAGTGTCTTCGGCTCTGCTCAGGTCATGATCTCCGTGTCCTGGGATCAAGCCTGGCATTGGGCTCTGTGCTCAGTGGGAAGCCTGTTCCTTCCTTTCCTTCTCCTCTGCCCATCCCCCTGCTCCTGCTCTCTCAAATAAATGAGCAAATCTTAAAAAAAAAAAAAAAACAAAAAACCCAAATATGATCCAAATGTCCATCGACTCTTTAATGGATAAGCAAAATGTAGTGTATTCCGACAATGCAATATTATTTGGCCTTAAAAAGGAAGAAAATTCTGACACGTGCTCTGGGATGGATGATCTCAGAAGACAGTATATTAAGTGAAATAAGCCAGTCCCAAAAGGACAAATGCTGTGTGATTTCACTTATACGAAGTGCCTTGCTTAGCCAAAATCATAGAGGCAGAAAGTAGAATGGGGGTTGCCAGGTCCTGGGAGGAGGGAGTATTGGGGAGTAGGGGAGAGATGATAAACAAGCGTATTAAACAAGAAAATAGTTGGTAATGGCACTATGCTGAGAAAGTTAAATATTTTTTACGTTGTTACCTATTTTATTTATTTTTATTTTTAGTGATAAAAATATCTCCTGTGTTACACACACACACACACACACACACACACCCTTGCTATTGGGCTCCCAGCTTGACTGTGCACCAGTTAACCAAAGTTTGAATGTGAGCATGAATTGTGGCGACGCTGATATTTTGCAACACATGTCTTGTTGTTTTGGTTACAGAAAACAAGATGCATGAATAATAAAGTGTGTAATAATATAACTAAATCACATTTGTGGGATGCTCTTTGTTTTGCAAATTAAAATGCACAAACAGCACAATCCTTTTGTCTTTATTAAACAGTTTGCTGGATTACCTCAACTTGGAGCATGTACATAAATATTCAAATTGAGCTTCTCACTCTGAGGCAATTTTGACATTTCCATATTGGGTTCCTCCGTGATTTATCTAAGAAAAATTAACCACAGGTGACCAAAATGCGTTCACTTATATTTGTATTACAATTCTTCCAGTTATATACCTGACAAGTAGATGATTTCACCGAGTCCTCCCAGATGAAGGTATTATAAAGGGTTTAACCACTTAAAGAATTAATAATAAAATGTTTATAGGGAGATAAAACTACCATTAGCTCAACTAGTCCAATTGATATCTCTCTGGCTCTGTGTCTATTTTCTATCACTCGGAGATGTTCTGGGTGGGAAGCACTTTTATTTAAAAAGAAGGTTGTGCTAGCTAGCTGCTTCGACTGATTTCAAATGAGTATGTGAGCAGCATTAAGAAGAGAAGTGTGCCAGCCAGATGCATATGGATAGAGGAACAAAACCTGCCCTGGCCCAATCTCCCTTGCAACTCGGATGGGTCCCTTGGGGACGGTGCCTTTCTATTCCACTCTCCGCTCTAGGCCTTTGCTACTTTGCAGATGATCGTGAAGGAAAGAGCTGCGTGTCCTTGGCAAGGTTGGGCGACAGAATTGGACCAGAATCCCATGACACAGCATGGGCCAGTGAACAAGCAGGATACCCAGTGCTAGGAAGCACACGTTTATGCCCCGGTTCACCACCTGGCTGGCGAAGCAGGAGCAAACACCTCATCTCCAAGGAGAATGCCACTGCCCTCCATGGTGCTGGGGTGAGGGTGTGACTCTCTCATCTCAGAGAGTGTCCCATGAATATTTGCTGGACCTCAGAGTCGGCCATAATTTCACTCTGTTATTGGCATTTGGGATAAATGCGCCCTTATGCTTCCTTCCTTCTCGTCCCCCGCTTTTGCTGGAATCCTCGCCAAGATTTCAGCCTATTCTGGCTGCGTGTTTCAGATGAGCAGGCGGGCACCCTGGAAGGCCTTGAAGATGTTAGCATCCACAGAGCACAACTCAGAGACAGTGGCAGAGGAAGGCTGTGGAGTTAGTTCTATTAGCATAGACAGAGCAGCTATGTCCATGAAAAAACCACAAATTGGGCACTTTCCACCTGTTACATATCTATACCTCCATATATTGGAGTAAATTATGCTTTCAGGGATTCTCTCTAAAATGCTAGGTCAAATTCTCCCTTGCCGAAAGCAATTTTCAGGTCAGGTCCAAGGGCAGCTTTTGACCCGAGGTTATTAATCATAATGTTAGATCACAGTATTCTGCGTTATGGTTATTTAATATGTATGTTGTCTCTCTTTGTCTCTGTCTGTCTGTCTCTCTCTCTATATATACATATGTATGTATTTATATGTATATATGTGCACACACATGCAAATGTATAAATACACATAGACAAAAGAGTCCTATTTATTTTGCCTGCAATATCTACATTTTCAAGCGTTATAGGTTTATACTTTCTTGGGCTTAATGTTGCATTAATGCATTTTTGTTTGCCTGAATGACTTATCCCCAGCCCTAGCTTGAGTCTGTTCATTAAGATTTCATGAAGTCAGCTCTTGATGAATTCACAAGCCAGAACTGCAACTTTCTCACTGTTTTTGCCATGTTAAAAAAGCGCAGCACCAGCTTTTCATACTGGTGGATGGTAGAGATAAATCCTCCGATGCCAACTCGTCACCTCAGGATGACAGAACTCCTGCTGAATGTACACGAGTCCTTTATTATGTGAAGTGATTTGAGTGAAACAAATGGGTTAGTTACTGTGTAGCAGGCTAAGAAGTGACTCCCTTAAAATGGTAAACATTATAGTACATCATATCTGGAAAGAATTTTTTTTCCTGTGTGTTTGTCTGAGATTTCTGCAGTTGATGTGAAAGTTGCACCTTTCTTTCGAGAGGAAAGTTCCAGAAAGGGGGATGGGCATCTTCCCCAGAGATTTCTGAAGGACTTGCACAGCACTGGTTTTGTTCTAGTTGACAAGTTATTTTCAGGCGTTTCCTCACTGAGGGTTTTAAAATTACAGAAATCCTATTTGGGGGATCATGGAGGTATTGGCTTGTCTTCAGTTTTTAGCTTTTTGAGCTCGGGGAAAGAACATGATTTGAGAGCAGGACACAGTGTATTGTCATCAAAGCTTCTGTGAAATAATGGATTTGGGGGGGGATACCTTTACTTAAGTAAGATTAAGAAAGCTGGAGCATGAGCACTGTCCACCCTGGCTCACGAGGACTGACTTCAGTGTTTGGCATAAATACTTGGTGTTGAAGGCTACTCGAAGAGAGCCAAGAACATGGGCAAGGCTCAAGGATCTTGGTACCTCTCTTTTCATGTCCTTTTCTTTCCTGACATGCTCCACTGCTGGGGCCTCTGGTAAACATTTCTGGCTGGCCAATAAAGACAATAATATGCATAACACTTTACTGAGTAAATACCAAGGATTAGGGATTATACATGCTTTTAAAGTTGTAGACATGTTGGGGCACCTGGGTGGCTCAGTGGGTTAAGGCCTCTGCCTTC
>CM053608.1:8161538-8179791 GCA_028646535.1 Procyon lotor
TCTTTCTTTCTTTCTTTCTTTCTTTCTTTCTTTCTTTCTTTTGAAACTGGAATTGCAAAGGGGCTGGGGCTGGGGTGGGCATTTGGGAAAGGCGGGAGGTGACCTCCATTTTTATTTTTTAATATCCACTGACTGCCATGGGTGCACCATCCTTATAAGTGTCTTCCCAACCTCGTGTAGCTATTTTCTAGGGCACACAAATTGTGTTCTGGTCCCCCACCAACGAGAGCAGCGAAGCAGCAGGAGACCAAGCAGGAGAAGAGGCAAATATCTTATGTCACATTTTTGGCAGAAAAGGCAGATAATTCATGACACTTACACAAACAAGGTGAGCAGTTTTCTTCTTGCCTTTGTTTGTTTTCTTGGTGTTTGCTTTTTGGAGCTAGCTGCCCCAGAGGAATGTGGAGTGCAGTGATGCTGGAGGAATTTTGTTTCTCCATTTAGGATGATATCTTGGGTTTCATTGTGGGAGACTGGAACTCTGTTCAAGAAGCAGTGGGGAATTCCTTTCGCTAGAATTCTGAGAATTGGCTAGTCAGCTTGACCTTTGCCCTCAAGTCACCCCTGGGTGCCCCATGGAGTTCAGCAGAAATGCTGAACACAAATCCAGACCACATGCTTCGTTATTAAGATAGTAATTATCTAGGCTGATACTGTGCGGGTGTTACACTGTTTGTCATTGCCCAAGGTCATTCATCCTGTGCTCTGGTGGAGGAAAAACAACAGCTACTTCTTTCGAATACTTTGGGAAAAATCTCATTTCACAGGGATTCTACCTAGCACTTCAAGGCCTGTCGGATACTATGTTTCTCAGCAGCCCTAGAGCAAAATATTGTCAGAACATCCATTTTTTTAATGGGTTGCTATACTTCTCTTTGTTTTCCTGTGGTACAGAACGTTGCCTGTGAGTGCACATGCTTTCTGGGGCCCAAGAGACTTACGGGTAACGTCTCCAGTAAAGAACAGTGACATTCCTGTTGTTTCCCCCCTGGGAGTGGGCTATGGACCACAAAGCGAAGAGAGGAAAACCTCCTTCCCCTCATCAAGGATCAATTACTGGGTTGGTCTGGAAAGGAGCTCATGGCTCTACGATTCTGGACAATTGGTTGGATGTTGAGGAAGTTATGCCTTCCCCACATCTATCTTTTCAGACAATAAAAGTTAGGAGTTGAATGTATATTCTTGTATGTGCATAGATAGGGTGGTTGGGATCTAAACAACTTACAGGGAGGGCCTGAAAAAATTATTTCTCCCACAGAACTATAACCACACATTCCCAGACAGTATAAATATATGGTTGAACTCACATTAATACACATTACCATTTTATCAATTACATAATAAAACAAATTATCAAGTATCCAAATATTAAGTTACACAGCTCAAAAGGCATATAAAATATTAGATGTCTGCTCAATTCATTAGCAGAAACCCCCCCTTTTTTTTTTTTTGCAAGAAAGGTTGGGAAGGGAAGGAAAAAAAATTACACTTCAAACAAAAATAAGTTGATAAACAACTTTAGATAAAAAAAATTACAAGAATTTCAGAAATTTTATGATTAAGAATTGTTTTAGCTACAACAAAGCATCTCTACCTTTTAAAAAATATTTACTAAATTAAAGAGCATATTCTACATGTTCTGCACAAGATAAAGGCAACATTTTACTAAAAATACTTAATAGCCCCCTCCCGTTCCTTTTTCAGGCCCTCCCTATAAGTTGCACCCCAGGTAAAACAAAATTAGGTTTTGTTATGTTTAGGGCAAAACTTACATATGATAAAACAAAACAAAATGAGAACAAGAAAGACAAAATGAAGTGGAAATTAGGCCCCCCTCCAGAAACCAATCCCTACTAGCACTTCTCTACCTCAGAGAAAATCGTGTTATTAGTTATGAGTTCTGTATTATGGGTAATTTTTGCACATACAAGCATGTGCTAACTTTTATAGTGGGGTGTTTCCCATGTCCTACAAATAGATATGGACCTTGTTGGGGACAGTAGTGGTAAAGGTTCTTAGGACTACAGGTCAAGAAGTTCCTCCTTGGAAGCAGGAGAAAACCTACCAGCTTAAATTTCATCATTTTATACTAGAGGGTTGGTTGGGGAGGAGAAGCTTGTAATAATTATGTTACAATGTAAATAATGGTGTCTACCAAGCAATAGGCATCTCGCAAAGAATTTTACCTACGTGAGACCAACTATATAATTTGTAGTAAAATATAAATGTCAGATCCCCCTTGCTGGAAAATGAAGAATTTAAAACAGGAAGGCAGAGCATTATACCAAGCAGGGGGAGTGCTAACACAGGCTGCTGTGTGACTGAACGAGTTGCACATCCACGACTGGCCCTGTTGTATTCATTGTCAAATTTACGCATGAAACCATCCTGGGACTGAAGCATCACTGCTTTCATTTTGCAGACAGAGGCTGAGATTTAGAAATTTCAATTCTCGATCTCTTTTCAAGTGCATTTACCTGTCAGATGTTGTGGCTTGAAAACAGCATCCACACCAAAACAATACGAGATCCCAAAAGAAGGAAAATATTTGACCCTGATATTGGTCATCTGGACAATGCGAATTTTATATGTTAGAGCTGTTCCAACTTCCAGCTACCAGATGTCTGTAAAAATTCATAGCAGGCTATTAAATTTAGCAGATCCTGTCTTAATTAGATTAGCTTTTGCACAGCACGATGGCGGAGTGTCTCTCTGATGGAGGGTTTATAAAGATTTCTGGTGGGAATTCTTTATGGAAGATGGAGTCTTTTATCCACAGAGACTGACAAATAGAAGGAAAAAAAACCCCACCTCATAATAGTATAAAAATGTGGTCATGGTGTGTCAAAGCCGAAACATGGGTCTTTGTTTCATTGATGTTTCCTTTTTATTTGGCTTAAGAACAGGGATGGTAGGGGATAAAGATGGGGGAGGGGTGTTCAAAATGACGAGCCAGGAGAAGAGCACAAGGGAGGTGAAAAACTACAAGCAAATTCTTGTCGTCAAATCCTCCAATAAATCTAGCACCAAAGGAGTGCTAAGCGCTCAGTTGCCTGTCAGTACATGACTTTTTTTTTTTTTTTTCCAGACAGGAAACAAAGCTGCACAGTTTGTCTTGAGCTGGTCTTACGTGATTAAACTTGGCATCTATTCTCACTCCCCATTTAAGGTCACTCAGGAAGGCTCACGTGACACACAACCCACAGCCCAGAGTCCCCTCTTTGTCTCGTCCTCTCCATTCTGCCCAGGGCAGAGGCCCTAACCTGCAGGGCTGTGTGGAACGGTGCTTGTTTATGGATGGAGGTACACAAATGGCAACAGTTTCCAGGGCTCCCCAGCTCTTCTGGGGGCCCTGGTGTGTAGGTCACTCCAGAAAGAAGGCAGGTGCGAGCCATTTTTCTTGTCATATGATTCACCGGTGGAAAGATCACGTTCAAGCAAAGACCTTCGTCCCTGGGCTGTGGAGTCTGTGGAGAGAGACCAAGAGGACAAAGGAAAAGATGATAAAAAAGTGTTCCCACCTCCCATGCTCCTGCTCCGGGGCAGGGGAGGAATTTGGGGTTTCCAAACCCCAAAGCTCATGAAAGCAGGACAAGAGAGCGCTGGTAGAAAGAATGGCCCATCGTTCGCTCCAGGGCAGGCTGATCAGATTCACATCATACACAGGCAGGGTTACTAGGCAACTGATTAAATAAACGTGCTGGTCCTACAAGCAAGCTCGCAATTAATTAACTTAACCATTTTCATTTCGACTGTTTTCTTCCCTTCTCTAGCTCAACCTGCTTTGAGATACTGAAATGTGAGAGGCACCGGGGAGGAGGGGGCTGAAGACCCATTTTTTGCCTTCAGTGGGAAGTACCCGATTCCTGTGAGTTCTTTCTACAACTGAAAAGGAAAAACCAGATCGGCAGGTAATTCGCCTTTTGAGCGTATAAGAAAATACACACGTACAGCCGTGAAGGGTGTCAGTCATGTATTTATTTAAAACCCGTTATTCTTCCTAATCAGGCTAGTCAGTGGGCGGAACAAGATGAAGAACTTACACTCCGGGATATCATTTCAATAGACAGGTCATTTCCAGGTAATATGGCGCTGCTGGTGCTCCATGTGTATCCCCCCTTGGATGCTATGACGGGAAGCAGAGCCTTTAACCAGCCCAGGCAGTCATATTCCTGGAGGCCAAGTGACCCAAGTCTTGTCTTGAAAGACAAGGAAGTCAGGAGAACAACCCATGTGAAGGGGCATTTGGGGAGAGAGTCGAGAGTAGGCAAAGTCACAGTTATATTGGCACCATTATGAGCAAATTGGTTTTGAACAGGTAGAAGAGGCAAGGTCCAGAATGGGGCTGGGATCACTTGGCTGGGCCGGATTATAAAGACCCATTCCTATCCATGTAGGGAGTTTACAATACATCGTGTGAGTGGCAGAAACCACTGAAGGATTTTATAAGGGAAGCGGCACAGGTAGACTTTCATCATTGATAGTTTACTCTTAGTCATATAGAATTAGGATTTAAGAGGACACTAAAAGAGAGAAGACGCTGAAGAGGCTTTTGTAATAGTTCAGAAGGCAGAGGAGGAAATGGGGCTGGGCAGGAGCGATGGGTCACAGAAGCAAACTACTTGGTGCTGGGAGGTTGATTGGGAATGGGTTGGGAGGAATGAGGACGGTCTAGGTGATAGCCAGACCTGATTTGAGAGCAGGAGGGGGTAGTGGAGGCACCACCTGAAGGTGGGAGTGCAGAAGGAGGAGCTGGACCCAGGCAGAAGGCAGAAATAAATGAATCTGACTCACACTTCTGAATCTGAGATTCTTGAGTCCAGCGGACTACTGGCTAAATAAAGCCATTACTTAATCTTCCCTAAAAGACAGGAATTAGGGAGATTCCTTACAGAACCCACATTCCACAATAGACTTGTATAGGATTTTATTTCTAGAATTATATTATATATAATTATAGAATGTGTAGACAGAAGGGTGGGGTATAGAGATGGGAGAGCGGGGTCCAGAGCCTTTTTCACTTAAACATATTTTAATAACGGCCAAAGAAAATAAAGACCTAATAGCATCGATAGAGTTATTATTAATCATGACTACTTGATTCACTCTAATCTCTCCTTCTCATTATGGGATGGAGTTGTCATATTCAAACGTGAAACAGGCTGGAATTACCCACGGCAAAGAGATGAGCCCCTGGCATATGAATCATCCTGGGAGATCTGACATCCCCTGTGCCCTGGATCAAACACAGAGTCAGCCTCTCTAGCGAGGGTGAGATCATCTCTAATGGCAAAAAGGGCTCACGGCACCAGGGACCGAATGCAAGACTCCTGGCTGCCCTGTGGGAGCACTGAGTAGACAACTATTCCTCCAGGTCCTGGGAACCAAGAAGCTGTTTCCTTTGGTAACAACTGGAAGATTTATGGTCTTGCTCTCACATTTGCCCCAAACCAGCCAGGTCTCTGCGTAGCCAGTTTTCAGCATTTTTCAGTGAAATGTGAATGACCATTCTGGACACACAGGTGGTGATTCAAAGAGACGGCGCGGTAAGTGGGATAGTGCACTTGCGCAGTGAGTTCGAAGGAAGATGCTTTAACAGGTAGAAGGAACTGAGGACACCTATCCATCTTACCCCAGGTTTTATATTCATTCCCTAACTATTAAAAAAACAACCTTTAAGTCTATGTCTTCTATAACATGTCTTTTTTTTAATTCATAGACTATTTCGTAAGTTATAGTGATTTTATCTGTAGAAGTGGCTATAGATGGTCCAATGCTGGCAAAATAGTTCACTAAAAAATTTGAACATGTCTTTACTGCTATTTGCTGAGCTTGCTGCTTGTGACCTTGCTTCTCAGACACTGTCCTTCCCAAAAGAATTATTATTATTTTTTCTGATTGCTTCTCTTCAGGCACAAATGCTTGCTGAAATTACTCCAAGGGAGCCCTTATTCCAAGCGACTCTGTCCACTTAAAATGTGGGCAGTTTTATTCAGCGCTGTGGTGCTCTAGCCCTAACCACTCTGACCATTTAGTCCAGTTGGCCCAGCCTTGGGCTATTCAAAGACTTTTGCCCCCAATCCTGGTAGAGATCTGGTTTAGGGGATTAGTTAGTTTCACAATTGCCATGGCCTCAAGCTACAGGGAAGCCAAACACCATTGGAAATGAAGCAAGCTGAAAAAAAAATCATTGTGTCTTGCTTTTAAAATTTATATTAACAATGTCATACTTAAATTTATGTATTTCTTTTTAAAGGTTATTTATTTATTTATTTATTTATTTATTTATTTATTTATTTGAGAAAGAGTATGAGTGCAGAGAGGGACAGTGGAAGAGAAAGAGCAAGAGAAACTCCAGCAGACTCCTCTCTGAGCTTGGAGCCTGATGCAGGGCTCCATCTCAAGACCCTAAGATCATGACCTGAGCCAAAATCAAGAATTGGATGCCCAGCCGACCGTGCCACCTAGGCATCCCTGTCATGCTTAAATTTATTTTAGTGCAATTTGGTGTTCTTCACCACCATTTTGTTTTTGAGATTTATCTGCATGAATATATATTGTGCATTGATTTTAGTGATTGTATAGTATTCCATTAAATAAATCCATTACAATTTACTTATCTTCTTATCAATGAACATTTAGGTTGCATTAAGTTTTTCATAGATACAAATGAACAATATTGATTGTTTTAAGACTTGCCTTAAAATCTCTATTGTCTAATATTAATATGGGTATTTTATTTTGGTTAATTTTCCCCCTTTTTCTCAAACTTTCTATATCTTTATGTTTCAGTTGAGATTTCTATAAATAGAACATAGTTGGAGCTTATTTTCTTATTTTTGTTTTTTACAATAATCTGATCTAATGCTCTCTAGTCTTTAACTGGAAAATTTATCCCATTTATATTCATTGTGAATTTTTGGATTTGTTTCTATCGACTTACTATTTTTTTCACTCTTCATTTTCCTTCCTTTTCTACATTCTTTTGATTTGTTCATATTTTCCTACAATATTAACACACATAAAATGAGCTAACAAAGTCTAAAATTAGTTATTAATATCTCAAACTTCCTTCTGAGTGATGTGGAACTTAAATATTTTATTCTGGATAAAAATTTTCCCAACTTACATGTTAAAGCCATTTATTTCTACTTTATTTTACCACTGAAAATTAGGTAGCGTTATTGTTATCCTTTTAAATAGCCAAGTTTCTGGGGCGCCTGGGTGGCTCAGTCGTTAAGCCTCTGCCTTCGGCTCAGGTCATGATCCCAGGGTCCTGGTATCGAGCCCCGCATCGGGCTCCTTGCTCATCAGGAAGCCTGCTTCTCCCGCTACCTTTCCCTCTCTCGCTGTGTTTCTCTCTGTCAAATAAATAAAATCTTTAAAAAAAAAAAATAGCCAAGTTTCCTTGTTCACAATTCCTTTTCTCCCTTCTGAGATAATTTACCTCTTTCTTGAAACATATATACTAGAGATTTCTTCAGTGAAGTTGCTAATGATAAATTTATGTTTCCATTCTAAGCATTCCATTATTCACTTTTTTTGCAATGTTTGCATTTCAAATAATTATAGATTTTCAGGAAGTTGCAAAGATAGTACAGGAAGGTTCCATGCTCTTCCATGCTCCCTCTTCACCCAGCTTCCTCCAATGGGAACGTCTTGCATAGTGATAATATTGTATGGATACCAGGGAATTAGCTATGAGTACAAACCACAAAGTTTTTTTCAGATTTCCCCACGTCTACATGTACTCATTTCTTTCTCTCCTTCCATTTCTATCATGTGTATAGCTTCCTGTAATGACACCACAATCAGTATACTTACTGTACCATTGCCACAGCATGCCATCATGCTATCCTGCTTCTGTCCCTCATCCCACAGGTATTGACTCCAGGAGCACTCCCTAGGAAAGAATTCTGCATGCTGAACTCTCATAAGCTCTCATAAGCTGAACAACCTGTGTCGATGGGCAAGCCCTCTTCCATTGATCATGCCATCCATTTTGGGTCCTGGGTTAGTGCAGGTGTCTCTGGTTACATTCCCCACATCATACAGCCACAGTCCTCATCTTCTATCCTTGCTTAGGCAATAAAACTGTCACATCAAGGTCAACCACCACTCATTTCCCACTTCTTATTTGCCCCTTAGAATTTTTCTTATTGTCTCATAAATTCAGCTCTGCGTTAAAGGAATGCTTTCTATGTTGAATTCATTATTTCTAGGTGTTTTGTAGCAACAGAGTTTTTTAAAGTTGGATAGATCACTGCAATGTCAGAATAGATTGGCACAAGCGTTTCAGATAGGACTGCTCAATATTTTGGTATTGTCACTAATGATTATTATTATTCCCGTGGAAATAACAACTTGCCGATTCTCCCTTTCCTTATTTTGTGGATGTTTTTAGTTCTTGCCTCTACCTCTGCCACTTGTGGTGATTTTTGGATGCACTGACCCCTCAGTCAGCAAAGCTTTTTCAGTCCCAGGAAGAGTGCTATTCAGATTGTTCTGTCTTCCTCAGGTCCCTGGGAGTACAGTATTTGCTCTTTCAGCCCAAGTAGACTCAGGGTAGTCAACCTACCTTACCTCTTCCAAAACAGAGGAAACACCATTAATAATTTTCTAAGAAATATTAATACCCAAAGATAGAAGATACACTCTAAAATCAGTGTTAATTGAGGTACGATTGGCACATAATAAAATATACCCATTTTAATGATACTTAATGTGCTTTGACAAACTTATACAAGCATGTAACCATCAAACACAAGATGGATATTTTCATCGCTCAGAAAAAGTTCTTCATGGTCACTGCTTCCAAATCCCTGGCCACAGGCAACCATTGATATGTTTCCTGTCAGTATAGATTACATTTATTTTTCCTATCCGTTCTATGAGTGAAACCATACAAAATACTTTGAAGTCAGGCTTCTTTCACTTAGCTTAATGTTCTGAGCTCATCCTGTGCTGTGTGTATTGGTGGTTTATTCCTTTTTGGTTACTGAGTAGTTTTTAATTGCATGGATGATTTGTTTATTCATTCACCACTTGATGGACAAATTGTTTCCAATTTGGGTCATTGTGAATAAAGCTGCTATAAACACTTAAAGGCACTCAACTGTAGATTTCCCTATAAATTCTCCTTTTCTTTATGCCAAAAGAGTACCCCAAAAGACTTTGGGGTTCCGAAGTCCTTAACCTCTCAGGTCTCACAAGATATTTCTGAGATAAGATACATCAGACTTTAGGACATCATTAGACTCTCATTTCCTCTAAGAACCAACATCTAAGCCACATTGTAGAAAACAAAACAAAAACAAAAACATGAGTTTTTGAGACCTGTAAAAATGTCATTTTTATTATCACCATTATTATTTTATAGCAAATTGTCATTTCTTTACATGCTTGATGATGCATGTATATATGGGATTGGTGCCAACTGTTTTAAAAGTATTTTCCTTCCTATTCCTCACTGATTTTAGTCTTTCCAACAAATATAATGAAACCCTTCTTATTCTTGCATGGTCCGTCCTTTCTGCTATGCTCATAACTCTTCTTAACTGTGCTTAGATGAGGGCTGGACCTTTCAGTCTTCAGGGTTCCTTGTTGGGAGATGAATGAACGAGGCCAAGTTGAGTAGGGCAACAGAGATCAGTACGAAGAGGAAAACAGGGAGAGCGCAGGAGAACTGTAGACTGAGAAAAATAACAAAATTAGAGGACATTGAAAACTTTGTTCCTATTGAGGGCAATAGACATCGGGAAAATATTATTCAAGAGACACACCCAAATATAAAAAGCAAAATATTAACTCCAATGAGGTATTTTCTTTTCCTATTAAAAAATACTACCTGAAAACTTATACAAGCACAGGCACATTTATGAAATATAATTTCACTATAGGTTGTGATTGTTCAGTTGAAAGGAGAAAATGAAAGAGGGCCTCTGTGTTTATACTTCTTGGTCTCCCATTTCTTCTCCCTGCTCTGTCATATGGCTGGATGGGTTCTGGACATCGTTGTCTATATAGAACTTAGTATACCATTAAATAGCCTGGACAGTGAGTCAATGATGAGCTGTGGCTTGATACCCACATGCTCACTCATGAAAGGAGTGACGTATGTCTGGGTGGCTTGAAAAGAAAGCAGAAGACAAGTGCAATGATCCCCCAATCCAAGCTTTTCTTTAAATCCCCCTCTTTATTTTTATGTCTGCAACATTGACCACCTTAGTCACCCTCTTTCTTAAAAATTACTTCCTCCTTGACTTCCAAATTATTTCCTTACCCTCTGTGGTCAGCTGAGAAATGGCCCTAGAGAGTTATCTACTTCCTAATTCCTAGAACATGTGAATGTAACCTTATATGACAAAAACATATACATATATGCCTAAACACACACACATATATAATTATATATATATATATATATATATATATATATATATATATATATATATATACAGTAAAAACAAAAAAATACCAGAATTTTTGCAGATGTGACTGTTAAAATCTTGAGATAGATTATCCTGGATGATCCACGTGAGGCTTAAAATACAATCACAAGCATCCTTATAGGAGAGGTAAAGGAAGATTGGACACAGACACACAGAGGAGAAGGTGCTGTGAAGAGAGAGCAGAAATATTTAAAGATATTGCTCTTGGGTTTGGGATGATGGACCCATAAACCAATGACTTCCAGTAGCCACCAGAGACTGAAAGAGGCAAGGAAGGGGTTCTTAGAGCCTCCAGAAGGAATGTAGCCCTGTTGATACCTTGATTTCAGTCCCATGATACTGAGCTGGGGTTTCTGGTCTGCACAACTAAGAGAATACATTTCATTGGTGTAAGCACTTAGTTTGTGATAATTTGTTACAGCAGCCACAAGAAGCTAATACACTTTGACAGTTTCTTGTCTGCCTTTCCCCCTTCTGTCTACCCCACCCCTCTTTTTAGCTTATCTGAATAGCAGAATTTAAACTCCTGATCTTCTGATCAGGATCACTCTTTTCTTGAGTGTCTGTATCTCTTCCTGTGAGTTTGTAAATCAATATTTCTGGTCTCAGCTTCGAAAATTGCCACCTAGTCAGCATGGGGATTTTCCACATTCTAAACCCTCTGCTCACTGTTTCGATTGAGTTAATAGGATGTGAGGGGTCTTAATACATGTTGCACAGAAGATTTCTGTGGTTAAATTACCTTGTGAATTGCTGGCTTAAACAAAGTGAAAGAATGCTAGTCCTTTACCAGGAGGCTTCTCCTCTAATGTGTTATGAGATACTTCTTGGGAAATGCCTGCTTAAATGGTGATTTAATTGTAGATTAAACCCAATTCCTTGTCTGCAAGCTTCTGTATCCAAGGCTTCACCTAGAGAAGGCCTGCCCTGTTCCTTCTGCTCCAGGGGCTCCCCTTCTCCTGGTGCTGCCCACAAGCACTGCTGGCCATGATGGCTGCCAGCTGTATACAGGTTTCATTCCTCTTCCTGCCAG
Source organism: Procyon lotor (assembly GCA_028646535.1). NCBI lineage: Eukaryota > Metazoa > Chordata > Mammalia > Carnivora > Procyonidae > Procyon > Procyon lotor. The sequence continues at coordinate 8,173,023 of CM053608.1, forward strand.
ACTCCGCCCTTCACTTTGAGTCCAGCTTGTGAAGCTGCTGTGAGTAGAAAGACAAACAAGATTTTCTTCTTTCTTTTTTCTCTTTGTAGTATACAGAGCACAATAGACTCCAGAGTAAGAACACAGAGAGTCCAAATTTGAAAATAATAACGCCAATCTCATATACTTTTGGTCTCCAGAGAAATAGTGATAAGCTACTGTGCCTTTGAAAGGAAAACAAACACAATTCTTAAAAATGTGGTTAGCCAAGTAACCCCAGGAAAGGTAATGAAAGATAGATTGGGGAGAAATTGGGAACTGGAACCCAAGTCCATATAGGGTGGCCATCTGCCTCCTCCCAGACTTTCTCAGCCTCTCAGTGTTGGCCGATGGCCCCCACCGACTGTGAGGCATTCCAGGGGACTCGTAAGCACCTTCCCCTGAGCAAATTTACCATGTTCAAGCCCGACTGCCTGCTGACTGAGTCTGTTCTCCATGCTGTCTAGTATTCTTGGCTGTTCCAGACCTCTCCACAGTGGTTTCTAACCTGGGGTCCTCACACCCCTCAGGATTCTGAAATGCTGAGAGGTGCCTTCACTATTTCAGCATTCACTATTTCAAAAATCAGTGGTTCTCTGCAGTGAGGCTGTGATTATTAACCATGCAGTCACCATTTTGGGGGGGGAGGGAATCATTCTAAATCAGTTGTACTGATAATATAAGTTAGTCTGTGATGATTAAAAGCTCCAATTGGCAATTCTGCATGTCGTCAGTGAACACAAATGATGAAGCAAATTAATCAGCCAGCAATAAATGTTGTGTGGTTAGTAGACAAAAATTTGTAAAAATATGCATCCTACTGAGAAAAGTAATAAAGGTAGCCCTCGGTGGGGAAGGAAATGGGGCATTCCGCTGTAAATCTTTCCCAGACGGTCTTCACACAAATTCTTAACCTGATTACTCACTTTTATTTTGCTTATTTTTTTCTCCCTTTCCTGAAGGTTTTTTGACATCTGCCTCTTGCCCACCCTTTCCCTTCTTTACCATAGGATACGTACCCAGCAAGTGATTTACGGCACGGTTCTGTAGTCCCTAAAAATGGTGACATGAAGAAAGTGTTTCTTCTGTCACAAAAGTGACTCAGTTTACACAGGCAGAAGAAGCTTGCTCCCTGCTCCTTTGCTCTTATGTGACCACAGCCCCCCACACCCAACTGCAAACCTCCCTTGCTGATGTCGCCAAGGGCCAGGACCTTGTTCCTTTTCTTTCTCTCAGGTCCTCTAAAGGTCCCTGGTGCCATTCTGAACACATGGTATTCAAGCATTTCTTGTACTAATTTAAAGTTATCCGTATAGCACTTAACAGACCATTAAAGAACCCTGGGCAATTAATAAACACAGGATGGGCCTTGATACCTACACACTCGTGAAAAGTTTGACATTTGTCTGCATAGATTGCAAAGGCAGCGGAAGACAGATGACCTTGTTCTGGTGCACATTTTGGGATAATTAGGCTTTTTATCCCTCAGGCTGCTCAGCAGCTTACCCAAGCCCTCAGAGTGGCCCGATGGGATAGGAGGAAGGAGTGAAGAGGTGGGAGGGTTAAAGTGCGTCCCCTCCGCAGGGGCTCTGTGTGGCGAGCTGGGGGCATTTCCAGCATGCTTGCGGGCTCTAGGGAGGGAAGTTGCAAGATCAGCTTCCCACTGCGAGAACGTGAGCATGGAGCTGGACAGGACTAGACATTTCATTGATTTTCCATGTCACACAAATAACAGAATACGTTAATGACAAGTGAAATGGGAGAAAATTTTTGCCTGTAGTTCGCCATTGCAAGAAACGGCCGTTTCCATCTCTTCATGTTCATTGTTCCCTTACCAAATGGGGACATTTTTATGTTGTTATAACTGTAATGTAGACGTAGTTCCATAGTGTTTTACATTTCACATTTTATCACAACCATTTTTCTGTGTCATTTGCTGAGGCTCACGGCTATGCAGCCTGGAGCTTCTGTCGCCACTGGTTCTGTCTAGTGCATCCCCAGAGGAGGGTCAGATGGGGCTGGCTGAGGTCTGGTCTGGGGCGAGGCCAGGCTTTCCCGCTGCCCTCAGGCTGGGTACTTGGTGGGGGCTCATTTTACCATGAGGGATGAGGGTTTGCAGAGGAGGGCCCTTGAGATTGCATGGAAAGATCAACTTTTCCATTTTTTTTTTCCCAGAATAGGTCCTGGGGACCTATAGGGCACTCGTGGGGATTTTAGTGCATGGGTTTGGAGAGGGAGTGAACAAAAGGGAAGTCAGAGCTGGGATTTACTCTGTTAATCACCAGACATGGGTCTCCGGAGCATAGCAACCTCACCAGAGGGCCAAGAAGAATGTCTGTGTCGCAGACTATTCTGTGCAACGGGGCACGGGAGCACATATTTACACTCAGGCTAACTCTGGCCAACGAGAAGCCAAGAGAACCTGGTGGGTGCTTAGGACTGATGGAAGCTTGGGAATCACTCTAGTGTTTGCTTATTTATCCCAATTTTAGTTTATACTGCGTAGGCCATTTGGGTTACTTATTTTGGACTCCTACTCTGCCTCCTTCCATAAAAGATTTGAGATGTCTTGCCCAGGATTCCACAGATTCAGTAAATCTAGCTTGTACATTAGCATTTGTGTCCCTTTTATTTAGACCTGGGTAGTGTGGAGTACAGAGGGGAAGAAGAAGAACCGGAGAAAGACAAACAAAGCTCAAGGAGGGTTGTAAAATACACGGAAGTAAACAGGTGAGCTTGGCCATTATTTCTTAGACAGGGCACACCAGGAATAAAAAATACACAGCCTACTATTCCTTGGAGGAAATGATGCATGAAATAAATGTTATTAGAGGCCCAGGGGGATGCTTTTCCTTATTTGTTAATGTACTTCATGCTGAAAATATGCCAAGGGCTGTCAGCACTGGGCTGCAGAATTATAGGAAGCCTTTCCTTCCGAATCTTCTGGTGAGTGAAAGGCAAACTCTCCTCGGTCTCACAAGGCCTACAGCACGAGGAAAGTCTGTATTCCCTTTTCTTTCCACATCTTTTTATTCCTTTTCTTCTTGGCCAACACTGGACAACGAATGCCTTTCCAGGATGAGTATAACATCTCCCCTTGCCACCCTGAACACTTCCCGTTCACCCCGACAGCATTTTTCTTGCCCTGACTGAGGGAGCATCATTCTCTTGCTCCCACAGTTGACAATACGTTGTAGGCAAAAAAAAAAAAAAAAGAAAGAAAAATGATTGCCGCTGAGGCCAGCAGAGTAACAGGGAGTGAATTTGAGACTTCCTGATCTTGCCTCGCCACCGTGCTCAAGCATTAGTACAATGCATGGCTGTCAGGCATGGGAAATAATCCCACCCAAACACATTTAAAAGATCTGGAGGGTGTCTCCTCAGTCTTATTTGTCTAGCAGGGGGGGAGGGAAGGGGGAAGAGTGAGAAGTGCCGAGCACCTGAAATTTGTTCACATAGCTGACAGGTTGTAGCTCGCTGTGTTCTGCCTCTGTCTAATACTTTGTATTCAATGCTCTCTAATTGTGCTTGCACTGCCTCTCTTCTTTTCATCTCGCAGGGTTTGTGCCCAAATAGGGCTTCATTTCAGCCCTTCTTTTCCGCTTCACTTGAGACGCTCAATCCTGTGGGCTGGGCAAAAAAGGCAGTTTGCCAAGTCTAGGACACGACTTGTGTCTAGAGGAGTCCGTGAGCATCTTCCTGACTTTGTGTGTGCGCGCGTGTGTGTGTGTGTGTGTGTGTGTGTGTGTGTGTGTGTGTGAGACAGAGAGAGAGAGAGAGAGAGAGATTGAGAAAGGGGGAGAGAGAGATCTTCTAGGAAGCCCTTTGGAGAGTGCTTCTTTCCATAATGGCAGCTCTGATTCCATCTTTTCGATATATTAATGTCCTTGTAAAGTTAGAGTCCAAGGGTCACAGTATTGACTTACGCACTCACTCGCACATCCATTAACTCAACAAATATTTTGTGATCATAGCTGTTGCATGCACAGTGTGCTTGTTTGTCAGTTCTTTTCTCTTGGATTTGCTGTTTCTGCCCAAGACTTAATACAGGGCGTATACCCACAATAGATCGTTACAGAGTGATGGCTGGTTGTTCTGGAATCATTCAGTTCTTTCTTTTGTGGTCCAGGAAATACATAGCCATTATATTTTCACGACCCAAAGCAGGGTTCTCAGGGAGAAAGTGGCCCAGCTTGCTATGATGTGGCAAACTCTAATTATTTATGTATAAACACTCATTTTGAGGTTGACCAACTTGGATTTGAGTCCTGGATCTGCCACATTTTTGTGTGTGACCCTTGGATAAATTCTTTGGCACCTGTGAGTCTCAGTGTTTGCATCTATATTGGCTTAATTCCTATTTTTGTTGTTGTTATTTTTAATACCACAATGTCTGGTAACTTCTTTCCCTCCTCCTGCATTTTTGATCACCAAACATTTGACCACATGTGTGTGTGTGTGTGTGTGTGTGTGTCTCCATTTGTAGAGTTAAGTATTTCTCATCCTTAGTCATTGACTAGCAAAGTACCAGACAGGTCCTCAGAAGAGCTTATTTCTAAATTCTAAATTTCTGATAAATAAGGGATTTCTCATCTGCTCCTACCCACCCTGCTGAGTGCTTTCAGGGGCTGCAAATTGGAGCGAGTGGAAGGTCTGTTGGAAAAAGAGCTAGAGATTGGCTTTGTGAGGATGGGCTCTTGAGAGAAAACACTGACCATTTATTTTATTTATTTATATTTTTAAAATTTTTATTTATTTATTTGACAGAGAGAGAAAGATCACAAGTAGGCAGAGAGGCAGGCAGAGAGAGAAGGAGAAGCAGGCTCCCCGTCAAGCAGAGAGCCCAATGTGGGGCTCTATCCCAGGACCCTGAGATCATGACCTGAGTCAAAGGCAGAGGCTTTAACCCACTGAGCCACCCAGGCACCCCCATTTATTTTTTAATATAATAGAAAATGCTGACCATTTTTGCAATTAAAATTCTGTTCCTCTTGGCTATTTTTTTAAAGATTTATTCAAATGTATTTAGAAAATAAATTATTTTAGCTTAAAATTATTTTCACAGGTGGAAAATTATTTTCTTAAAAAAAGAAATGCATTTTTATAGAAAATATGGAATATTTGGAAAATCAAAAGTTATGTTTCTGGTGGGTGCAGTGCTTTCAGTGTTATTTTGATGTTTCCTTCAGAAGTGTATGTATTGGCTTGGGTTCATTCTATAGGAAAATTCATGACTGCATGTGTCCCGACAAGTAGCCAATTGTTTGGGCCTAATTTCTGCATCTGAATTTGAAAGAAATTCACCAACTTAAAATTATTTTTAACGATCGCTTTACTACAGCTTCTTTATTCATCTCTTTTCCTTAAAGGTGCCTTCCAGTTTTTGTGCACATCCTTCCAATTTATTTTTTGTGTATTCTTCAATTTATGTTTTGTTTTATCCTTATACACAAGAAGTTCCCCAAACCTAGCCTTCCATCTTATTTTGTAAATAAAGATTTATTGGAACACCATCGTGCCTGCTCATTTATGAGTGGTATATGGCTGCTTTCTTACAACGGTAGAGTTGGGTGGTTGAAGGAGATCAATATGACCTGCAAAGCTGAAAATATTTACTATCTGGCCTTTTATGAAAACAGTCTGCCAACCCCTGGAATACGACACAGTCTCTTATGGGTGGGCATTTAGGTTGTATACAATATGGGGCCTGTATGAATTGCCCATCCTTGAACATTTGGAAGTTGCTCACTGTCTACGTGTATAATCATCTCTCTATGTTATAAGCATAAGAGTGGATTCAAAGGGGTTGAAGGGCATGAGCATGTTTAAGTTTATGTGATTTTGCAAAATTATATTCCAATCCTCTGTTAGCTCTTTTCAAAGTGTTATGGGCCTCATGTCCTAATTGTCTTTCTTTCTAAGCAATACTGTAAAAAGGTATGCATTTTCAGGTCATGCTTTTTCTCCCCATGAACTTATATGCCTTGTACTGAATGCTGCAGTTATTCAGAGACTCTGAAGTATGAAGTTATTTTTTTTAATCTCTCATGGGTTCCTCATTATTTTGCTGTTTGTTTAGCTTACGTATACTAAAGGAAGATAAAAGAATCTTCTTTTATTTGAATCTCAGGAACTCAGTTCACTTTGTATCAACTACTGCTGGATTATCGTTTCCTATTCAATATAAGTAATAATACCAGGCATGGGATAATAACGCTTTCCTCCAATTTTCTACAGCTTGTTCCAGAAGCTTGAGGGTACCAGCCATATCCTGGGTCACAGTATTAGGTTGGATTTTGTTGCCCTCAAATTCATGTCCTTTCTGGAAACTTAGAACGTGCCTCTAAGTTTCCTATTAGGAAATAGGGCCATTGCAGATGTAAGTAGTTAATTTAGGTGGGCCCTTAGTCCAATAGGACTGGGGCCCTTATAGGAAGAGAAGAGAGACAGAAACAAGCACACATAGAGAAGAACACCATTTGGATATGGAAGCAGAGGTTAGATGATACATTACAAGCCAAAGGTTATAATACAAGCAAAGGATACATCATAAACTCCAAGGATTGCGAACTGCTCTTAACTAGCAGAAGTTAAGAGAGAGGCATGGAAGAGGTCCTTCCCTAGCACCTTCAGATGGAACCCATCCTTCTGACACATTGATTCTGGACTTTAAGTCTCCAGAAATTCTGGGGTTTAAGCTACTCAGTTTGTGAGGGCAGCCCGAGAAGATGGATATAGTCATGTTATTCCA
>CM053608.1:8179891-8240949 GCA_028646535.1 Procyon lotor
CTCAATTTTTAAGGAGTTAAACAATATTTGGCTGGTAGCAAAACAGAGATAGATCCTGTGAGTCCTCAGAAGTGGGAAGAGCAGAGGAAGGATGAGATGACTCTGCAAAGCAAGGTTTTAACCCTTTCTCCCTTCTGCCAGTGAGTAGTTATTAATAGATAAGAGTATTTTACTATTACTAGTTGAGAGTTTTTGAATAATCGACCCATTCTGAAGGTACAATTTAGGAAGATAGTATTTCAGAGTAGCTCTTCTCACAGTAAATTATGACCCATCCAAGGTACAGCCGAGGCTTAGCAAATTATTTCCAATTCTTCACTAGTTCTTGGAGTCCCTGCATACTCTGTTGAACTTACGATGTGTTCACATCTTTCCCCAAAATAGCATGTTCAGGCTTTTTTTTTCTTCCCGTTATTACTTGGTCATCCTTGTCAGGCTAATTCTGAATTCTGCTGTGTCTTATTTAAACTGACCTGGATAAAACTGATCTTGGTGCTTAGAATCAAGGGGCCTGTGCTTTTGCTACCCATGATGGCACACGTTAACATCTCATATTCACTTTGAGTGATTTGGGGAAGATTATTGGAAGTGATTTCCAGCACGGTGTCACTTTTCCTTATCTAAGCTGAATTTCATTCCTTGGCCATCTCTGTGACTTATTTCTGCCTTCCTCACAATTTCTCCTAGCCTTGACAGACTGTGTAATTATTTTTTATCAGCACATTTTACACTTCCATGTTGTTAATAAATATATGGGAGAAAATTAGCACCAGAGGATTAACTGTAATCAGATTCTTAAGGCAGTAACTATTAACATTGTCTGAGGCTGAGGAATGACCATTGATTTCTGTTCTTTAGGTTCTTCCTTTTAACCAGCTCTAAAAATCCATAATGGGATTTTATATTTTGCCTTAAGTATTTGCTAGGTTCCCCCCAAAAAGTCACTAAAATTTTTTGAAAGCCCAAATATATTTTGTGCATTCTTTTTTTTCTCCTTATCTACCTTCTTTTAAAAGATGCCTTTAGGAAATTCTCTGACCTAAACAGTCACAGTATCCTCACTAGAGAAATAAGTATGTCTTTATTATAGAGAACAGATTTTTTTGCAGGTATATTATAACATCACAGTTATTAGCCCTACATTCTTAGTCCATCCCGGATTGCTGAAGCAGCTGAGGCAAAGGGAGGGAAGGGCTACCTTGTAATAGGCTTGCAAGAGGGTAGCTGATGTATTCCTACACCCCGAGCTAAGGAAGCAGAAGAGTGGATTAACAGATATCACACTTTCCCCAAAGATACTTAGAGATAAATTCAGCCTAAGGCATTTAGAAAGTTGGATTTACTATACCTTAAAAAAGGGTTTCTGGAAAAACCATGTCTGTATAATTTTAAATTATGCAGCCTCATGTCTGTATCTCTTTAATCTTTGTCACTTTTCATCTAAAGACATCCCAAACAGGGGGCTCTGGGTTTAGAAAAGGAAGTGTTTAGGCTGGAAACAATCTTGGCATGGTTTTATAACTAGTAATATCTCTTTCTAGGCACTCAAATGAATTTGAACTGAAGCCAATAGACATATCCAGTGTGAGATCAACACAGGGACAGATACAAATGTGTGGCTTGCTGATCTTGGTAAACAGCAGCAATGGGAAAATTGATTTCAATGAAATAAGAAACCCTTAGACCTTCTATCAAGGTGGTCCCTTGAATCCTGCTTCTTCCTAGTTTCTGAACAAATTGGACAATGGGTACTTTCCACACCTCTTATTTAGGTGCATGCCAAGAAAACCCAACCATTCTGATTCCCATTTTCTCCAACCCACAGAGCCTCACAACGTTCCTGATAGAACCAGTTTACCTCTCATTTGTGTGTGTGTGTTGTTGTCTCTGTGTGTTGGCCCTCCATTCTTAACCCTGGTTTTACTATAGAGCATTACAGAGCTGATATGTGCCCCTCTTCATAGGACCTAATTTTTAGGAGTGGTCTGTCACAGTACTGTGCAGTACTCATCTCTGTCGGATGCAACAGCAATACAACCAATGTCGTGCTCTTGTTCATCACCCATCTTTATTCCTTCTGATCTACTGAAACCTCCTTATATAATTGTTCTGGGTATGCTCCTGACTTTCTCTGAGGCATGAATATGAGAACCATTATTTTACCTTATTAAGAAAATAAAGTAGGTTTAAGAAGATTGAGGAATTTATTCTACAAGTTACTGCAGAAATATAGTGAAGAATAGAACCATGTCCTAGGTTGAGTTACCGTAATCTACCACATGGGTCTTCCCAGGTTTCCTTCAAAAGTTGTTTGTTGTTAGTGTGTCTCTATTCTGTGGAAGTTCTAGAACCAAAATAATTCAGAATCCATTACAGGGTATTGAGGTTTCAGATAAATGAATGGAAGATTGTTGGAGATTGCTATGGACTGAATGTTTGTGCTCCCCTCAAAATCCATAAGATAAAACCTAAATCTCTAGTGGGATAGTACATGGAGCCTTTAGGAGGTTTTAGGTCATGAAGGTGGAGCCCTCATGAAGGGGATTAAGGAACCGGTATTCTTTCTCCTTGCCCTTTGAGAATATAATGAGAAGACATTACATCAAGGAGGATGCTCTCACCACACACCCAATCTTCCAATGCCTTAATCTTGGAATTTCCAGCCTCTGGAACTCTGAGAACTGATTGTTTGTTGCTCAAGCCACCAAAATCATGGTATTTGTGCTATAGAAGCCTGAGCTAAGATGGAGATCCTTAGTAAAATCCATAGAGCTCTCATTTCTGAAGTGGGTGGTAAGGCTCTAATACTTACTTTATGTCTTGTCTTTTGTGCACAATTTCCAACAAAAAGATATTTTTACAAGTCCTTATCAGAGCTTTCACCATTCAATACTCCCTTTTGACTATATTATGGGCTGTGTATATTAATTTTTAACAATCAGATATGTTCTTAGGGACTCGGGGATACATATCAGAGAGAAATAACCATTGCTGCCTTGGCTTCGAGATTCCTAAGTAGAAAGGGTGCTTTCACTCTCTTTCTTTCTCTAATTACACAACTAATGGGCATCAATCCAGTATATATAGTTAATAAGCACATTAACTAATATAAATTATGACTAATCCTGCAAAGCATCTGCCCTCTGTTATGATAGTTTTGTTAGATAAGATTAGAAATTTGACAAATGGAGATGATTTCTGGCATATAGTTGACAATAAACATTTGTTAATTCAATAAAAAAAGACATTGATTTAGATTGTTTAGTAAGTATATGTGGAATTTGTGGATCTTCTCTTCTCTGCTTATTCTCTATACCTTCTCGTTCCTGACATATACAGGGTGGAATGAAGGAAGTATGCTTTTTTGATTTACACTGATAGTAGTAAAAGGCTACTGTTTAGTGAGTGCTGTTTTAAGAAGAATAAAATTAATGTAGAGAACCTTACATTATTACATTGGCTTAAAAACTGCAAAGTTTATATTATTCTTTACATTTTAGATATGAAGAATCATGGTTGGAAACTGCATAAGGAATTACAGATGAGAAGTCACAGGAATGAGATTCAAGCCTAGACTGGTTTCATTCCAGAGCCTGAGCTCTTCCAATGTTGCTCTTCTGTCTCCATTTGTCAAATCCCAAGACCTCAGGTGTGCATTTGTGGTGACAATAATGGTGGAAAAGGGGGACAGCTAAAGAGAAGAAAGAATAGCTCTTCCTAGTTCTGTGGTATTCCCATGACATGGCCCATGATGACAAGAGACAGACACATCAAGTGTCCTGTGTCCTTATCAACACTACACTCCCAACCAGTTGTCAGATGGATTTCTCTCACATTTGTTGCTGTGTTTCATGAGTGTAAACTTGAGAACCTTATCGAGGATGATGGTCTCAGTACTTGTAAGGGATGACACGCATCCAGTTTTAAGTCTTCTACTTGTCTGTCATAGGGTACTTTTGCTCATGCATTTGGTGTATGGTTTTGTACATTTACATTTAGAAAGTTTTTGTTTGATGGTTTTTCTCTCCCTGTGGTTATAGCAAGATCTGTCATGTCATGTCTTTCTGAGCCATTGGTGATTTATTATATCTGTATTGTTTGGAATTTTCTAAAACTGTTCAGACAAGCTTACCAGGATTGCAGTGCTATTGCCGCCTCTTATGTTTTCGCTGTCACTCTTTTTCTCAAGGGGGAGGCACAGAGTTGGGTTTGTGACAGGATGAGGGTGAGGGAGGCACACTTCGTCTCTGTGAAGTTGCAGTTCATGAGGAAGGAGAATTGCTTTAATTAATGTGTCTCCTAGGAAATCCGAGATAGAGTGGGACAATCTCATCACAATCAGAGCTGTCCCCTACCTAATTAGTGAAATATTAAAGCAGAATTGCTTAAGTCAACCAATCTCATGTTCATAATCAAATGTGCACCCCGAATTTGCATGCATTCTGACCCAGGCTTTCTACTCTTAATTTATTCCATGGTCCGGGTGAAAATTACTTCAGAAATGATTGTCCTCCTCAAGAAATATGCAAGTAGCTCTGGTGCCACCTTGGTTAGCCGATCAGATTTATGGTATCTTGGGTGTTATCTCTTCCCCCAACATCATTCCAAGATGCTTTTTGTCAAAGCTCATTTGTTTCTTACCTTAGTTTGGTCTTTAAGACAGAAGCGACGGCCTCATAGATTTAATAAATGATACATACAAATCTGACATAAAAAGATATGAGTAAGATTCTTGTTCTAAATTTTTTTTTTTTGCTCTTGGACATTGTTTGCTAAATGATTTTCATTCATAATAGAAATTTGTAGTTTTGAGTAAAGCTTTAGCATTTTCCAAATGTCTACACACTGAATTGTTTTTGTTAGAAAAGCAGACATCTCATCATAGTAGAGTCCTGTGAGATTTTGAAGGATATGGCTTTCTTCCATTGCATACAGCTGCTCAAAGTATGTCAGATTGCAATTTGACATTTCCACTTCTGGTTTTAGAGGGGAAAATGTGCTATAGAAATAAAAAATTGGACATGTAGATTTGTGTAATAATTTATGAAGTATACATTTGAGTCTAATGTAGAGTAAAATTTGGTATTCTTTATTTAACAGCTACTTATTCAGCACATGCATCATGCTAGCTACTACCCTAGGTGCTGGTAATTCAAGCAAGCATGAAAACAAAGTGTCTGTTCTCTAAAGTCTCATTTACATTCTAATTGGGGTGGAGGAACTGTGACAATGAATTAGGAAAGTGTAATTTTTTTGTATTACGTGGTGGTAAGTAGGAGTCAAAATAAAGCAGAACAAGAGGCATGGGGAGCAATGGGGATTGCTATTTTATGAGGGTTATCAGGGATACTTGAGAAGACACCTGCAAAGTAGATATGGACCATTCTTAAATATGGTCATTCAGTTTACAAATTAGAGATGCATGTGTTGAGAAGCTCCTACCACGCCACCACCAAAAGTGACCCTTTTCTCCATTCTTACCAAAGTACTAAACACGTCGCTCACTCTGGCACCTTCCTAATTCCTGAATGCTGAGGTCATCTTCCTATACTTGAAATCTAGGCAGTTTCTGGACATCTCTTCCCCTTCTATCCAACAATCTTTTACCAGATTCTGGTGGATTTGCAACTCAGGAGTTTGGCCTTAGAAGACAGTAGAGTTCACATAAAACGTAGTTCACCATTCAGTCACAGAGAGTAAAAAAAATCCCTGTTAAATTTCTGCTTCTCTTGGAGTCACTTATTCCCTCTAGTTTTGTGTTGTTTTCATGTGTTTTTTGGTAAACTTCTTAATGAATTGCACAACTATAAGCTCGTTTCAATCTATCATGCAATCTATCTGTTCAATTGTTTATTGCAGTGTCTTCCTATGCCAGTGTGAACTGATGGTTCTCTGGGCCCAATGCACAGCTGTCCTTTTGAGTCTTTCTTGGATCTTCACACAGGAAATTCCCTGTGCCTCTCTCCATTGTTCACTGAACCCTGTGTTTCCTCTCTCTTGGTTTATTTCTTGTTTTGGTGAAATACAGCTTCTAGTACCTTGTTAAGATTGTATGAATGTATTCATACCATCTGCAAATATCTTTATGCTATACTCACACTTAAATAGTGGTCTAGGTTAGAAAAAATTTTCTATAGAATCTTGAAGGAATTCTTCCATTGTGTTTCAGCTTTTGGTGTTGCTTTTGAGTTGTCAATTATTTTTCAATTCCTTATCTTTTTATATGGGACCTGTTTCTTTTTTTTCTGGAAATTTCTCGTATTTTTTTCTTTTTTCACATTATTTTCAAATAATTTTAAAATCATATGAACTAGTGAGGGTATTTTTATTTAATGAGCTGGACACTTGATGGTAGGAATGAGTATCCATGACATTGTACTATAACTCCCATCTTTTTTCTCTGTTCTTTCTTTCTGAAATCCCAACATTTGCATATTGACACTCTGGGTTGATCTTCTAATTTTATACCCTTTTATGTTGACCATCTCTGACTTTTTTTTTCTATTTTCTGGTAGATTTAAAAAAATATTTTATTTACTTATTTATTTGAGGGAGAGAGAGAGAGTGCAAGTGGGAGAAGGAGCAGAAGAGGAGGGAAGCAGGTTCTACAATGAGCTCAGAGCCTGTTTTGAGGCTAAATCTCATGACCATGACGCTGAGATCATGACCTGAGCCAAAGCCAAGAGTCTAACACTTAACTGACTGAGCCACCCAAGTGCCCCTTTCTTGGATATTTTCTAGGCTTATTTTTCATGCCTTCTATTGATATCTTCTCTAAACTCCCCACATTTAATTTCTAAGTCTTCTTTCTTGTTCACTGAATATTGTTTTTTATAGATTATTGTTATTTCATTGATTAGTGATATCCTTTCATCTCATTGAAAATATTGTTGAAAGTAGGTTTCCCCACTGCTGTCTGCAATAGAAGTGTCTATTTATGCCACATCCCTTTTAACTTGTTTGTTTTTGTCTCTCTTTGTCTTTCTTTCATGTTGCAGCTTCCTTCAAGTAGCTGTTGATCCCTGTGTGTCCATTTATATATAAACATGGGGCACTGAAAAATGTGTGAATGCTGATAAGTGTCTCTGCTCTAGAGAGATGGAAAGGGAACGCAGCTGCTCCACTGGCAGTACCCTGAATGTTAATTTATGACTCTTTTTCTGGGCTCATCAGTCCCTCAGACAGGACTTCTCCAATCTTCTGCCTGTAGAATGTAAGCTTTTCCACTACTACTCTGGGAGCCACCTGTAGGAGGGGCTGGGACCCTCCCTATTGGTGTGCAGGTTTCCACTCAAACCCCTCTTCTGAGATGCTCCCAACACTGGACCAAGAGGTGCCTAGTGTTCCTGAGTCTAGAGAACACACTGTGTCTGCCTTTTGTAAGAGTACCTCTTGTAGAGTCCTCTGCCAAGGTGGAGGGGTGACTGGCTGCACATAGAATTCCATGTTCAGTAGGCAAAGCTCCATTATATCTTTGTATACAGTGTTGCTGGTTAGACAACAGACACTGATCTAATTTCCATTTCTGTGACCTGCTTCCCCCCCACCCCCGCCCTGACCCCTGAAAGCTCTTAGAATGGTCTCTTCATATCTGGTGTTCTTTTTTTTTTTTTTTTTAAGATTTTAATTCATTCATTCATTCATTCATTCATTCATTTGATACAGAGAGAGAGAGCAAGAGAGAGCACAAGCAGGGGCAGCAGCAAAAGGAGAAGGAGAAGCAGGCTTTCCACTGAGCTGGGAGTCTGATGTGGGGTTTGATCCCAGAATCTTGGGATCATGACCTGAGTCGAAGGCAGACACTTAACAACTGAGTCACCCAGGCACCCCAATATCTGCTGTTTTGATGACACTGTGTATGACTATATTGATCCTCTTCATTTTGAGGCTTCTCCTGGGTCTTTTCATCCTGGCCACTCATGTCATTCCACAGCTCTGAGAAATCTTTATTATGTCATTTCTTTCATATCCCCCCTTTTGCTTTCTCTGCCCTCTTCCAGAAATTCCTCTTACTTTTATCTCCTGAAGGGATCAATTCTGCCATTTATCTTTTACTTCCTATTTCTTTTTTTCTCTTTTAATTTTCTTTGGTGTGAGAATGGTTTTATCTTGTAAACAGTTTGTGAGAGCCTTTGTTTCGTCAAACTAATTTTCCTGCCAAGACATCTTTCCGGTTTTCCTATATATTTGTTTCTTTTTGATATTATCCTATTCTTCTTTTACAAATTAATGACTTCTTAATTTCATTGAGGTTACTAACAAGAGGCTATCACTCCTTTAAAGACCCTTCACATTATGTTCTACGTTGCTTCTCTTGTTGTTCTTCTTCAAGTTCCATCCTTTCCTCAAGTTTCCTGTTGGTATATTAGATTGAGCAATTGTGAAGTTTCCTGCAGTCTTTGCCCTGTATGGAAACTCATAGCTTTAGATAAAGCAAAGGAAATGGCAATTGAGCTTTAAGACCATTAAAGTCAGACTGGACTTGGCTTTGAAATCAACATCCATGTATTTCCTTCTTTTTATTTAGTGGAGAGTCATCATTGTACAAAGAGATGGTGGTTCTCAACATTTGGCTGTCAGACATTCTACTTGCCAGAACAGGAGTGAGGGATAAGATGATTCATTGTTATGTATATCTGACTCTCAATTCGTCTTCCTGTGCTCCAGCTTCATTTTTAGTCTCAACTTCTGTTCCTGGTGTTTGGGTTGGTTTGGAACAGAGATTTCCTGGGTTTTGCCAGGAAGCGCTCTCTGTTGCTCTAACCTACTACTTTTCTTTTTTTTTCCCCTGTAATTTTACTTTTATTGCTATAGTGATTGGAATACTTTTCTAAATAATCACACCTTTTGCATTATATTTTGCATTGATACTAATTCTTATTGATCTTTGATAAATTCTTTTGGATTTCTATGCTTATACCATATAACTTATAAGAATATTTCTTATTGATGATGCTCATACATATTAGGTGAATTTCCTTTTTTCCTGTTTCCTTTCATTTCCAAAGCAATAATGACCAATAGGGTAGAGTGGACATCTTTTCTTATTCCTGATTTAAATACAACATTACTAGTATCTCACTCATAAGCCTGATGTTGGTTTGAAATGGGTATTGTTGATCCAGCCAATATTTGCATTGTATTCATTTCTTGTGATAACATTGTTTTGGGAAAAATTATTATTGATTTAGTTATAGAGTCAGGAGAAAGAAGCAGCTTCAATGGAATTCTAGAAACCTGTGTTGACTCAAATGGGAGATCTAGGGAAGGAGAAGGAAAGGAAACACTCATACTGAAGGACCACTTGGCATGTATCAATGGAGGGATAGACATCTGGGATAGATAAACTGACTTGTTGATTCATCTATGGAATTCAAATTTTCACTTATCTCCTGGGGCTGACAAGCATAACTTGAAAATTAGGACACCATGTTTTGATCAGCTACAGAATAAATAAGGAACTGAAATCAGCTGCTAGAAAGAAATATGACTACAGGGCTTGCGTTTGATCAACAATCTTCAAATTTTTAGGTGATGTAAGTTATCTGTATAAAATTCCTTGTTTGTTCTTTGTAAATTTTTTTTCTTTAGGATTGACAATATTCTTTAAAACAAGATGATCAAACCTTGGTTCATTAGCAATTTAACTTCTAATTATCCAGATAAGTAGGTTGCTAGGATTTCCTTCCTAGAGACCCAGAAGTTTTAAGGGACCAAGACATGTGAGGCAGGTCAAACAGGGACCTTTGCTCAGTACCACTTACATTTCAGTATTTCCTGGGAGAGAGGCTGGCTATCCAGGGTGAATAACCAAAAATACTTCCTTTCCCCTTTCTTTAGACTTGCTCAAATTCTTCCTCGATTTCTTGTGATGACATTTCTTTATTTCTTCTCTTCTCCTAGCCATTCGACATTCTACAACAGCCCTTCATGATCTAAATCATACTCATGCTGGACCTGACCTAGAACGGGGAAGCTAGTTGTGATACTAAAATAAAACATACAAAAATATCATAGAAAAATTTTAGCTTTCTGAGCTCTGGTAAAATTGGTTTTATTTGGTTTAACCAAAAAAAAAAAAAGTATTTTTACCATATTGGAAATGGCCTAGAATTGAGATTATGTTCAGCCTGGGGAAAGAGGGAAGAAAACAAAACAAAGCACACCTTTCTAGACTGATTCTCAAATGGAGCCCAAGACCTAGCTAGACTCAAACTAGGCTGGGGACACATCTTCTCTGGGACCTTGAAATTGCCACAGGAGTACAACTTTCCTGGATTACCTTGCTGGATTCTTTCCCCATGTGCTCTCCTATTTTCAGGGATTTCCGTGCGAACTGTCACACCTATGTCAGGATCTGCTTATTTTTTTGGATTTCGCAGGAAGACTTGTGTTGGCAGAGGAGGGGGCGTGTGAAGTTTCCTGGGAATCGTCAGGGCGCCAGGCCATTACCACAGCGGTTTTCCTTGGCGAAGTGGCAGGTGAGAAGACAACACTTGTTAGTCAATCCCCATCCAGCCTCCGTCTCTATCCTGCCCTACACAGAGACGGGAAAGCCAAACACTAACTGCACGCCATTGGATTTCTCTCCCCCTTATCACTTTCCTCAGGGGTACAAAATGCTGATGCAGTCGAGATCTCGAAATAAGTGATTTATAACTAAAAAGGCCCTCTGCAGTGAAAGGTCTATGAGAGATGGGAGAATTTATTTGGTGAGTTACTATGCAAATTCCACAATTAAATCTTAACTCAGCTCCTGAGGGAATATCAGGGATTACTAAAGGAAAGGGGCTTTGACACGATTTTTAAAAAGGAAAGAGAGCAAAGAAGTAGCAGAATATCCTACAGTTTCTCCGCTCTGCTCCTCCATGTCAGTCTCTCAGTGGGAATCACTTTGGAGAGAATCAGGTAGAACAGGGAACCGGGAAGAAATAATCAGGGGAGAGGCAAAGAAACCCACTCTCTATCTGTAAAACTGAATTAATGAATTGTTTAAAGCGTGCGTTGCTACAGCGAGCTGTCTAGAGGAAATACATGCAGAGACCCGTAGAGTCACACATCTATTTCTTTATTCCTCGCCATGTGCCCTAATCCCCCTTCCTTTTCTTTGTGCATTACCCCCACTCCCATTGTGGAAAGCTGACCTCCCCCCGTCTCCCCCTTCTTCTGCCTGAGCCCCTCCTGACGGCCCACGCTGTCTAAGCTACGTAGTTTCAGCAAGAGACTCCTGTTTTGACAGGCAGTCTCTTGGGTCTCTCCACTGAAAAGGCCAAAGCTCCCAGTGCAGCTAAAATCTTTGCCTTTAAACAGCTTCTCACTTCCCTGAACTGCATGCAAATAGGAGGGCTCTCAGAGCATCGTCGCTTCCCCAGGCTCCTTGGGATCATCTCGGCCCTGGAAAACCAGTGCTTGGGAAGGTTTTTGAGGGGCACTCATTCCTCGGATGCTGGTCCACTGGTGACAGCCAGGCTGTCCTCAGAGCCCCGCCTCCATGGTATTCACAGGTCTCAATCCTCTGCTTCTGGGAGGAAGCCCCGGGTGCAGCCGGACCAGCAGGCAGCGGGCTTGTTCGTGCTGGCCGCTAGCCCCTAGTGCCTAGACAGCACCCTGACACATGAGCTCAGCTTCACCTCCGAAAAGGAAACCTATTTCCTTTCCCAGCAAGGGCTGAGTATGGTAGCCAGCCCCCCACATACCCTGACTATTGATCCGCCTGCAGACCAACATCCGGAAACTTATCTGTATCTTAGAAAATTAAGGTGAGGTTGAAAATTCCCATTATACCCAAGTACTTATTTTTATTTCATTCCTTTCTTTGTGCCCCTTCCCTGAGAGACATCCACTCCTGCGAAGTCACTTGGAAGTAGTTGGAGGGCTTGTGGTTTCTCTGTGCTTCTGGGTTGGTCACATGTACCCAGGACAGCGGATGGTAGACGGAATAGACCGTAAAAGCAGCAAGAACAATGGAGAGCAGCAAAAGGGTTTCTCAACCCTGTAGGCTAAGAGAAAGGAGAATGAATAATTCTGGGCTTTCTTAGAGTGTGGAGCTTTCCTGATTTGGTTACATGGGTTGCATGTAGCTTTTCTGTGCCTCTTTTGTGCCTCCCCAAAGTTTATTTCTATGGGGGGAGGGAATGGACATTTTTCCTTGGGATGGGGGTAAGTTTGTAAGTCTTGATAAACCTTATCAAGATTGATCTTGATATTACATTGGAATCAATTGAGGGTCATTACATCCCCTGAGATGTTGTTTATGATAATAGCAACAGATTACCGTTGCAAAGTTTGCTTATCCTAGGTAATAGAGCTTTCTCTTTAAACAAATAATTAATTTTTTCCCATCATAGCTTTTTTTTTTTTTTTTTAAGATTTTACTTATTTGACAGAGAGAAACACAGCTGGAGAGGGAACACAAGCAGAGGGAATGGTAGCAGGAGAAGCAGGCTCCCTGCTGAGCAAAGAGCCCAATGTGGGGCTCGATCCCAGGACCCTGGGATCATGACCTGAGCCGAAGGCAGATGCTTAACGACTGAGCCACCCAGGCGCCCCTCCATCATAGCTTTTATATGGAAAACATTCACAATTATGCCTGAACACCTTAGAAGGAGACCTCATGCTGTGGTGTTGAGCTATGGAAGCTGTACATTTCAAAAGCAGATGTTCGACTGGGAGTACACTTGTGTGGCATGAAGATCTCTTGTTGCCGCGTCTGTTACATTTCTATTGAGTAGATAATTTTTGGAAAATCTTATTTAAAGGTTACCATAGCCCTTTGAAGCAGGCAGGACAGGCAGGCTAGAAGTGGATTATTTGGAACTCATATGTCATGGAGTATATTTTTCATTACAACATAACCTCCTTCCTCTACTTGTCACTGATCAAGAGAAAATTGAGATCGTACAAGCCTTTTCTGAGAAACGAATGCAAATAGAAGGGAGTGCAACACGAATAGCAGGAATCGGAGGCACTTGCTGCAGAAAGGAACCTCAAGTATCATTTATTCTCAGATGCCACAGGATGCACCAATGCACTCGCCACCTGGCCCGTTCCTGGTGTGGCAGACCCTCCCCACCATGGACGTTTGGAATGACGGAGGCCTTTCTGGGCTGATCTCTTAACCCACTGGGTAGTTGAAATACGATTTCTTAGATTGAGCACCCTGAAAACTTTTGCTCATTGGTCCTCATTGTTCCTCTGTTTACTCACACAGGGAGACCAATTCATTATTTCATGTATTCAGCAAGTATTTATTGAGCATCAACTATTTATTGAGCATCAGCTATGTGCCAGGAATTGTTCTAGGAGCTAGGGATACAGCAGTGAGTGAAGCAGACAGAACCTCTGTCTTCTGGGGACTTCCATTCCAGAGGAAGAAGATGGTCAATAAAACAAGGAGAAGATAGACGTGACAATGTTATTAAGAAAAATAAGGCAGAGAAAGGGGAGTGGCAGTGTTGGAGTCTGAGCTTCTAGATTAAATGATGTGCTGAGAAGGGGACATTTGAGCAAAGACCCGAATAAGCGAGTGAGTGAGCCAGCCGTATAGGCACCGGGGGAATCCCATTTTAGGCAGGGGTCATGGCCAGAGCACAAACTTTGAGAAAAGAGTGTACCGGCCTTGCAGAGGAGTGGCCAATGTCCCAGCAGTTCGGTTGTGGCAGTGTGAGCTGGAGAAAGCACAAGAGGAGAAGATTCTGGGGAGGAAAGACCTGGGCGGGGTGAGTGGGCAGTGCATGTTCTGTGCACCCTTGGCTCCTACTTGGGCTGAGATGCGAAGGCACTGGGGCGTCATGGAGAGGCGATATGACCCAACTTATGTGTAAGGAGCACATTGGCTCTGGGGTTTAGAATGGATTGCTTGAGGGCTTCGGGCCAGGCAAGAGTGGAGGAAGCAGGCAAATTCAGGGGTTATTAGAATAATCCAGTGACTTAGAAATGGCGGGGATGTTGACAAGTGATATATCCCGAAGATAAAACCAATAGGATGTAGGGTAAGAGGAAGAGAGTAATCAAAAATAACTCTTGAGCTTTTAGTCTGGGCCAGTGAAAGGATGGAGCCTCCTCTCAGATGAGAAGAGCTGTGGGTGACACAGAATATGAAGAAATAATCTGAAATCCCTACCCCATGATATTTCAAATATTTGAAGACAATCGCCATGCCCAGATAATAATCAAGCATAATCATTTTTACTATAATGGACCTATATGTCCCTAAAAAAACCATCCTGCAGGCAAAATTGCACAATGAAAACTATAGGGATTATGGGAAAAATAGGGTTGGACCGTAACACCCGAAAACTTTTTTGGTGACACATCAAAACCAAAAGGGCACAGTTTCACAAGTGTTAAATGTTTGAAATGAATATGGCATTTTGCCCTGAAAAGAACTGGAAGTTTGATAAGTGGGCTTTGGAAGGGTTGCAGTATGTGATTAATCGTGAGTCAGTGAAAGGAGACCTATCTAAAATCGCGTGGAGAGCGGCGAGGCTGGTGCGGAGGGGAGTGTAGTTCGGTGCCGGCGAGGAACAGCACCGCCAAGCCAACTTCTGTAGCCTTACATCCTGGGGCATGTTTTCCTGCCTTTAAGATGAAGGCCCTTCAAGGTGTATATTTATAACAGGTCCCTGTTTCATCAGAACTGAAAGTTTGATGCAGTATATATCCTTCTTCTTTAATTAACTTCTGTATTTCCTAGAAATTCTTTTTTGGATTTAAAATTGTTAGCGATGTTTGAAATCATGAAACCAGCCACTACCAGCATCAAAAGGAGCTACTTCTGCAGGACTTGGCAATTTTCCCTTCAAGTCTTTATATACGGATAGTGTTTTCCTTTTTACATGGACTGCTTGGCATTTTGAACCAGGGCCCATGGACAGGCTTGGGATGTTGAATGCATGTGTGTTTTTGGTTTTTGTCGTGCGTGTGTGTGTGTGTGTGTGTGTGTGTGTGTGTGAATAGAAAAGTTCACAGATACAAAAGAACGACAAAGTGTAGTCCTGTGGAATAAGGCACATGGTGACCTGTGATGGCTGGTGGGTGTTTGAGGTGTGTGCACATGTGTTCTTATGCAGCTTTGTGTGCACTCTTGTGTTTCTAAGGGACAAAACTGAGCAGGAGCAAATGCAAAATTCATGGTATGGTCCGACTGTTCCCTAGTATATCAATTGCACTGAAATAAATGTACAATTTCAGCGTAAGTATTATGGGAGAACTAGCTGTAGTAATCCTAATATAGGAAAATTTAAAAAAATACTAGAAATGTGAATTGTATAGAAAGCAAGAGAAGACTCTGAGTCCCTGGTGTAAGCTTGATGTAAAAGAGGGGCGTCTGCGGTCTAAAGCCAAATGTAGTTTAAGCAAGACTTCACTTTATGGAGAGGAAAATGAGTGAGAAATCTGTGCGAGACCTCTTACGGTGGAAGAGTTTCAACAGCTTCCAATCTCTAACCGGCTCTAGGACTGAGTCTCGGGCAGCTGAGAAAACTCCCCTTCCAATGGGATCGCCCATGGCCTTCTGGCCCCAGCAGGGCTGAGGAGTAAGGATTGCTTAGTAATTGCTTGCCCTGTGCAGAGCTTTACCTTGACCCTAACCGGGCACATTAGCACGGGCCCAGAGGCCCAGCACCTAAATGAAATGTAGCTCAACTCTCAAGGAGCCCATGTCTCAGCAAATAAGAACCACATATAAAAATGAAGACTTGGTCCCATATGTCTTTAAACCCATGACGGTTACTGCTGATATGATACTGCAGGGGAAAATGACTTAGATTTTTGTTGGGTAGATGGATTTTTGGGGTCTCTCTTTGCAATTTTCTTTAACATAGTGGGGTCTTTGTCACTGTAATGAAAACTGCCTTGAGCCAGAAGGAATAAAAAGAGGAAAAGAGAGAACAATAGCAGCCTAAAAGCAGAATTTTCCAAATAAATTAAACACTTTTGAGACACAGGATTTATATTAGAAACACCGATAAGACCTTATCCTTGAAGGTGTGAAGATTGAGGCTCTTAAAATTAATGTAAATAGCAGTATTGCCGCTGCCAGCATCAATGGAGATCTTTGAGAGTATGAAAAGACAAGTATGGAAGGAGGGGGAACCCAAGAAAGGGTCACATCCAATAAACAGTGTTTGTAAAATCTTGGGGAAATTTGTGCAACTTTGAATAATAACACCTTCCACTCTTGCTTCTTCCACGATATTATATAAAATGAAGCAAAGAGAAAATAACAAACGGGTAGCTTTTCGTGTGCTTCATTGATGTGAACAAATGTGGATTTTTCAGCATGTCTTCTATTCTGTGTGTGTGCGTGTGTGTGTGCGTGTGTGTGTACAGAATTCTGTGGCTTAGTTAAACCCAGGACCCAAATCAGGATATTTGACATCTATTCTTAGCCGATCACAATGTGACCTTCGATGCATATTTCCTACCTAGAAGTATAAAAAAACGCTCGCCTCTGAGTTTTATGGGTCAGGTTAGATGAGTCGATGCATATGAAAATATCTTTCCAGTAATAATCTGCTGATCGAAGATCATTGTTAATGTGGGGATATGGAAGGAGAGAAAATGGTCAAGAAAAGAGGGGGATTGCTTTAGTTCCTCCAACTCCCATGGGAAATGTGTATTTTGCTAGTGGGGGAGCTGGGGCAGCTGGGTGTGTGAAAACCAGAGAAAGAGAGTGTGCACATGTTCAAGTGTTTGTAAATGCAAGAGGGACAGCCCTTTATTAGGCAATGGATATGCTGAGTTTCAGGTTTACATTACCAGGAGACTTGGAAAAGTTGAAACTCAGCCTAACTGGGGCTGCCAATGGCCTCTAATGAAAATTTCCATTTGGAGAGACGAGATGTTGACTTGGCATGACACCAAACAAGCAGGCTGCTGCAAAATTTTACACCAATTGTATTTCTCCTAATTAAACCCTGTCTGACCTCAGCATTAAGAAACAATTTGTTTCAGGATATAACCAGCACACATAAGCAATTACATTCTGTTTGCCCCATTAGTGTTATTTGGCTCCTTTGCTATCCAGGGTTGCTATTGCCGCAAATGCCGCCCTTGAGCCAGAACCATAAAAAGCCTGGAGTGTTCAGAGGCTTTTTCCCCCGTACTAAGAACTAAGAATATCATCCTATTTGAGCCAAGCCAAAGATTCTGGGAACAGTGTGCTTCTGTGTTTATTATGAGGGAGTGTCTATATATATATATATATATATATGAATATTTCTTATGATTTAAAAAAGACTCTACTTATAAAAAACCCGAGGAAGCTATAATAATCTAAGTTTATAATAATCTAAGCTTCTCTGGTATGCTATTTTTCATTTTCCCATTCAGCTATGACCCTTGTGCTTTTACTTATTCATAGCTGTCAGGCTCGGTACATTTTTTCATTTTAACCCCCCTCCCCCCGCCGGCCCCAAAGGCATCCTGCACAGCTTTCCGTGGGGTTGGGGCAAATGTTGTTTTATCAAAAGAAGCATCACATCCATGTAAAAATGACATGAAACAGAAATACTTTCAAACTCAAAAACTCTCAGCGGACCCGCTTATAGAGTTCATTTCAGTAGCGGGAGCTCAGGGCCCGGGATCACGGAGATGGTTTGGTCCCCTTGGCCCGGCCACTTACGCCCGCTGGATCTCAAGCTTGTCACCGGCCTGTCTGAGTCTCCATTGCTTCTTTCACTAAATGGGACGGGAGATACCTGAGCTATGCCTTCTGTAAGACTATTAGGCGACTCATATAGGTAGTGTTTCTATTTGATCCGTAAAAGCTGCAGAGCATTAGATGGATATGAGAATATTCTTTGTTCTAACTTCCTTCTGCAACTTTGAGCTGTAGGCTTCTATTCTTCTGCCATCTTGACCTTGAGCCGTGGTGGGAAAGACACGGCGGCGGCGCAGCACATTCCGTATAGGAAGCAGAGAGATGGAAACGAGGAAAGAATCCCCGATCATCTGCTGGACTAAGCAAACAAAGTAAGTGTTGGTCCTCAGCATTTGTCTAATTTTACCTTTCAAACCTTGAGGAGACATTTCCTACTGGTTTTTCTACCTGTAAAACGGGAAGAAAACCATCTCCCCTCTTCTTGTCTCACAGGGGTAGTGTGGGAACAAGCGACTCTTGCCGGCTGAGAGCTGTCAGAGTCTCAGAACGCAGGTGTTAAGGAAGGAGCGAGACGTGCTTCCCAGCTCTGCACGGAGGTGTGTCGGAGCCGCCCCGAGACACTGCTCGGAGCAGAGCTTCTCTCTGTGAACCGAGAGCACCTTCTGTTGGCAACTAAGTCTCATGAGCCTGAACAGTAGAGGTGCATTTCAGCATCGAAGCAAGCTTGCAGGAGACTGAGAACAGAGAAAAGGTGCTTATTGACTTGGATAAACCGTGAGTTGGAACAGCCGCCCCTTCCTCCTGTCATGATTATAAAGCCCGTTGCTGTGATGCTGAGTCATGGCAGTGGTTTGAAAGCGTAACAGATAAAGTCCTGTTCTGAGGCCTGGTGTCTAGCACGTAGCATGTTACCGCGGAGCGAGAACTATTCTTTGCAATGGAACGCTTTCGCAGGGACCTCTTCTCATTTACAAGTCCAAGTACCAGCGGTACTAGCCTAACTACCTCTCGTTTTCCAGATACCAGCATCTACACCTGGTGTTTCTCTACGTATTTCTCCCAGGTCAAAGGCACGGACATGCCTGTTTGTATTAACCAGCTGGTAGGTCGGAGAGTCTAAGACTATGAAAATGCAGATCCCCAGACTCCCTTGGAGGTGACTATAGCAGGCGAGGGGCCCAGGAATCTGCATTCTGGAGAAGCCACCCTCCCCACCTTGCCCTGGGGAATTGGATGCACTTGGGCTGAGATGAAAATACACTTGACTAACGTAACTGGTCCCCAGAATAGTGTCTGATACAAAGAAGGCATTCAGTAATCTTTACTGAATTAATGCACAAATGGTGGTCCGACCTATCCACATCAGGAAAGACTGCTTTGCCCAGGAAGAGGTATAAAAGCTTACTGTTTGGGATAACTCTTTATCTAAATATAAAGGTCTCAGTTTCCTGTTAGGAAGAGAGGAGAGGAGACATCTACTAAGAAGCAGGGTAGAAAGCCCTGGGATTTTAAAAGGAAACCAATGACACAAGACCCTTGTGACTGGCGTAGGACGAACCACTCCTCTTTTTGAGAAGCATTCTCTGTTCTCTCCGATCCTTTAGTGGCTCTTGATTTTTACCTAATTCACAACTTTGACGCTGGTATATGCTCTATCCTGCTCTTGGTATCTCCAACCATAACTGTTCTTATTTTCTCCCCTCCCCCCTGCAGTTCTCTGCCAATCTATTGCCTCGTCTAACATTTCACTGATATTGATCCAGTTTCACCACACCCTACTTAATGGCTCGGGAATTCACAAGTTCTTTGTATGGGGTTGCTGGTAAAACAGAGGACCCCCAGTTCCACTTGAATTCCAGATAAACGACACATCTTTTTTTAATATAAGTATGTCCCAAGCTTTGCACAGGTTAGTTATGGTAAGAAATTATTTTTGGCTCTTCAAATTTAACTGGGCATCCTGTATTTTTATTTGCTGAATCCGGCAACCCTATCTCTGGGTGATTTTGCTTTGTATCTTTGGTTCTTGTTAATCTCTTGATTGTCAAAGTTAACCGGCCTTCTGCTGACTTACTCTGTTGACTTTTCACATGGGTGCCAACCAAAAAAGTTTTCATCTTTCTACATTCCTAGTTTTTCAATTGGCACCTTCTTCATTCTTGGTGCCTATTTTAGTCTTAATCCGTTGTTTCTCTCTACCCAGCATTGCCTGCAGGGGAGACTGTTCTAAATCCCTGTTTCTAATGCTAACATTGTCTCTGAAATATACTTGGACACTCTGGTGTAGATTTTCTCCCCATGATGCCTATCTGGTTGCTAGTCCTGGAAAAAAAAATAGGAAGGGTTAGGAGAAGCAATCTTGTTGCAAAAGGGAACTGAGCTTCCATGGTCTAGCACTTGGTACTCTTGCTCGTAACCAGCAGGGATTGCAAGTGAAAACAGGGATGCCCAACCTGCCATTCTGTTTCTTATTTTTTGGAAATTGGGAAAGGGGAACTTGGACATCAATGGAGGATCTTGCTCAAGATCTTGAAGATGACTCTTTCTTTTTCTCATTCCCCAATCCTTCCTGTCTATCATATTTCCTTCATCTCTTCACAACCAAAAGATCATTTTGTCTTGGTTATTCACTTGTAGTGTATCACCCACATATTCTCTATATATTTTCTTACTGTCAGAGACTATTCTGTTTTTACTTAATAATAGCTAATATTTATTCAGTTTCTTCTAACTGTTGACCACTGTGCCAAGCATATTATATAGGTGATCTCATTTCAGCCTTACATCGTTCTCATTTCTGTGATATAGAAAACAGACAAGCAGATGCATAAAAGTTAGATGATTTGTGCTAATTTGGATAATTTGGTGAAGCCAAACTTTGAATCCAGCTGTAATTGATATGACGGCCCTGTTTTTAACGTTATGTTGTATTTCCCTCCATGTAATTTATACTAGGTTCTAAGAGAAGAATTACTGGTTATTGAAGCTATTTGCAATACTACTTCAAGTTGGGGGTTATAAAAGAATCAGCTCTAATCTCAGTATGGAAATGCAGGCTAGAGAGACTCATAGTCTTTTGCAAAATCATTTGTTCTTCAATTTCTGCCACAAACTTTCTTGTTAGACTTTTTCTTCTAACCGCTTGGCCTTGACCTGGCATCCTCTCCCATCCTCTCCCACCCTTTCCCAGAATCTCTCACTCATACATACACCTTTGACAGCATCATCTGTTGTCCCCATATTGATAGATATTTCTTATCATGTATAACTAAAATGATCTTCCTCTGTCTACAATCAAATATTTTTCCTTCAGCCACAGGATGTATAAGATTCTTGAGGATCTCAATTTGGAGCAGTGAACCTACTGAAGCAGTTCACTTAAGTTGGGAATGTTCCTGATGTAACAGGGTTCTTTTTGACATTCCACCAATGTCCAAAGAAAATACCTTTCTCTCTTTCCTAACCACTACTTCTGGAAGACATTGATTCCATATTTACCCCTGATAGAAAGCATGATGATGGCAGGGGTGTCCTAGAGCTCCATTTACCAAATTATCACCCAAACCCAAATTAGTTTGTATTTGCATTATTTCTGCTCAGATGGTCATCTTGTCTCCAAGAAGCAGCATGATTTTTTGTTTGTTTGAATCAAGGGAGAGTAAGTGACATCTAAAATTACAAGGATATTTTATTTATATTATTAAAAATTTCTCTGAAAAATTCTGCTATAATCTTAAAATCTTACATATTTTCTGGAGAGTATCTTCCTTCCTGGGTGCCTCATTCTAAAAGCTGAGAGTCTTATTATTCTCCTGGGACAATGAAGAGTGCATCTTCTAAATGCTTTTTGGACTTGGTCTTTCTGGTTAGTTTCAGATTGAGATGTTGAAGGGCATGTGCAATTTGTGAAACTCAGGATAACAGAAAACTTTTAGGAAGCAATAATGTCTGCCTACTGAGTACACATGCATGCACACATATGCACACTTTCTCAAGAGCTAGGGTTCTGGGTTACCACATGGTCAAGTCATCCTGAGATCCGGTCTGCACCTTGGAGGCCAAATTTCTAGTGGTTCATCGGGTATTTGAGCCCATGATCTGGAAATCACTAAAATGTCAGGATGTCCAAATCTCTGTGATGAAGTCCTCCTTGCAAGACAGCAGACATGAAAGCTAGCCTTTTTGTAATGAGTGGAAATTTGCATCACTCCTCAAGTGATATTGCCCTCATCAAGACATATGGAATTCTCTTCACTACTGGCAAAGTTCTCGGGGGTTGAGGAACTAGGCGACAGTTCAGCTGAAAAAGGTCATGATCCAATTAAGTAAATGGAAGAAAGAAAGAATACCCCCAGTTAGAATCTGAGAAGGAGGAAGAGCTTTATAAATAAGTCATGGGGTGGAACCTGACATGGTAATTTAAGGAGGCGGAAAGCCATATTGGTTAAGAGCCTTGGTGTCTGGATGTGAATTATGGTTCTACCATTTACTACACATACGTCTACATTCCAGCACTCTAAAGGCCTTTGTGGCCTATAAAATAAGGATATTTGTATCCTACAAGTAATGGTTGGTGTTAGGATTAGATGAGATAATTACGTAAAGTGCTTAGCAAAGGGCCTGGGATATAATAAGAGACGAAAATGATGGTGATTGTGTCAGTTTACTATTGCTGTGTAACAAATTACCACACATGGAACAACCTCAAGCAACACAAATTTATTACTCACAGTGCTATGGGTTATAAATCTGGCAGGGCTCAGATACCTTCTCTGTTTAGCTTTTTACCGGGCTGAAATCAAGGTGTTGGCTGACCTGGGCTTTTTTGTGCAGCCTCTAGGGAAGAACCTGTTTTCCACCTCTGTCAGGATTCTGCCAGATTTCGTTTTCTGCGGATGAAAGCAGAGGCTCTCTGATTCCTTGCCTGCTGTTAGGTGGAGGGCCTCTCTCAGCTCAAGGTCACTTGAATTCCTTCTCATGTGGGTGATTCTGTCTTCAAGCCAGCAACACTGTCACATCTCCCTGTGCTTGGAAGCTCTTTGACTTCCTCTCCTCCTACTAGCCAGAGAAAACTCTCTGCTTTTAAAAGGGTCACCTGATTGGGTCAGACCCACCTCGATAATCTCTGTATGTTAAGGTCAATTGATTTGCGGGGCTTCAACAATCTGCAAAATCTTCCTAGAAGTAATTCCTTCTGTTTTTGTTTTAATAACCAGGGGACAGGAATCTTGGGGAGGATGTCTTCAGAATTCTGCCTGCCACAGTGAGGATGAGGTGATGAGGATCAATGACTAAACTTTGACTGGTTTTTGCATATATAAAGAGAGGGCTGAAGCAAAGTTTGGAGGTTGACAGTAGAAGCTGCCCAATTGTTCTGCATCAGAAAGCAGAATTCTTAATTTGCTCCTGAGAGGGCAGGAGAGAGTTGTAAAAAGAGAACTAGATGGAGAGGAAGAGAGGAGCTAAATCACATGGCAGGGAAACTGAGGAATCAGGGTATTTCATATTATATTTGAGGGGTTTGTTTGTTTTGTTTTTCTATTTTGGTTTTTTTTTTTTTGGTGTTTTGTTTTGTTTTGTTTTGTTTTGTTCTGTTTGCATATTTGGCTTCTCCAGCCTTTCCATGTCATTGCATGTGAGTAGCTTTCTGTGAAAATGTGAGAAAACTGAATTCTAGGGCTGAGATGATCTAAGCACTGCACTGATTCAGTGGAAGAAGGAGATCCAAGCTAGGGGTGGCCCCGGGAATCTGTGGAGTCTTTAAATGGACACTGCTTTCCCCACAAATTTCGGGTGAGGGTTTGTTGCAATCTTCCCTGATCTTCTGAGACACAACAGGCATAAAATAGTATTTCAGCTCCATGTAAAACATAGAGCTGGGCAGGCAGCTGGGTATGATGAGGCCCAGCCTGCTGTGTTCTGGGATGAGACCGTGCAGGTGTTTTTTTCCCTGCACTTAAATGCGTCCATCCATTCATTCAGTCATTTGACATACATTCTGTAGTATCCAATACACGACATAAGACACTCTTTTAAGTATTGGGGATTGGGTGTTGAGCAAAACCGAGTTGCTGGTCTCCTGGAGCTCAGCTCATCTGGAGGAGCTGGAATAGGTAGATAAACAAACAAGTGCTAAATAATATGATTTTCGTTAGTTACAAGTACCAAAGGAAAATCCAGCAAAGTAAGAGAACAGATGCTAAGAATAGACGATGCTGCTTTGGATGTGGCTGGGGAAGGTCACTCTGAAGTGACAACAGAGAAGATTCTGAAGAGATCAGGGAAGATGGAGAAGTAGGCTGTATCACGTTAACTGAGGGGCCTGATGAGTGTGGACCCCGGGAGGAGAGGGGGCAGGAAGGCAGCTCCAGATAATTCTACGACTTGTGTTACATCCTTTCTTGCTAAGCCTGCTTTGGAACTGCTTAGGTAAATGCTTCAAGAATGATTAATTATTAATGAAAGTGTGTTCTCATTAGGTGCCTGGAAAAACCACAACTGTCATGACTTCCAAGTATCCCCGCATTGCCTGGGAGATCAAAGTGGACTGTCTGGGGCGTGTGGGGAATGATATTCCAAAAGGCACCTCACCAACATTGTTTGAGGGCTGAATTTAGACTCCCTTCCCTAATCTTGTAAAGAGGGGGAGGAATTGATTGTGTCAATTAAATTTAGCCATCCTTTCTAACCCTCTTCACCCTACCCCCTCTGGCCCTAGGGTTTCAGAGCAAGGTAGAATGGGTTTTTGTTAATATAAATCAAATCTTAGATAACAGGGTGTCCCACAAGTGCTGGATTGGGCTGAAACACTAGAATTCACATCAGTGGGACAGAATATGGAGATCAGTGTTCATTTCTAGGTACTACATGCCATGCTGTCATGATAGGAATGGTCCTAGGGTGAATGGGAGGATGCTGTGTTTATTGAGAAAGGAAAAACTGAAATGAAACAGATTATCTAGAGAGAAGTGAGTTAAGGAAAAGAGAGCATTTATCCTGATTGTAATTCTCTTCCCCAGAGGCTGAGTGCTGGGGGAACAAGGGGCCATGTCCCCAGCATCTAGCCCAGACTTTGCATGCTCTATAGACCCCAATAAATATTTGTGAAATATGTGGATGGTGAATGAGCAATAAAAATTTTTTCTATGCAGAAGAGCTATTTTTGTGAGAATGGGAGTCAATAATTGTCTATTGTTCTAAAAGATCCACCGTAACAAGGAAAATCCTGGGTGCAGATTCAGCACCATGAAGGGAGAATTTTATAATAATAATAATTATAATAATTATTTTATAATAATCAGATCGATACAAAGAGAACTCAGTTGCCTTAAGAGAAGTGGGACTTCTGGACCTTGAAAGTATTGAATGGAGGACAGAAAACCTCTGTCAGCTGTTCCTCCATTGAACGAGAACTTTTTCAAGGAGACATTTAGGATCACTTTAATTATATGAGTCCTTGGTCCTAAATGTAGGAGATGGGCAATATGCATTCTGGAAAGTAGGAAATTCCCCAAGATAGTGGCCAGGGGTATTACTCTGATAGAGTTTGAGAAGATACTCTAATTAAATGAAGAATATCATGCAGTCATCTGACACCCATATAATTCCTGCTCCCCATCATGCCTTTCCTGAATCCCTGGATATCACTCTTTTAACGTGATTTCTGTTCTTAGAATCCCAGAGTACCTCCCACTAAAATCAGAATGCGGTGGAATTTTGCATTTAGCAGTACTTGGCATCTACCATCCCATTGAATGATAGAAAGCTTTTCTCCTCTTGCTCTTCTTGCTCATGGCCTGTGAATGAAGAATCAATGAAATGAGTTTGGGGGCAGATAAATACCCTTGAGGTGCCGTGGCCCAATCCTTTCCCTTAGACCATTTGCTTTTAACTCTCTTTTGAGCAACCGTTCAGCAAAGTTAATAGCCGCAAGCTCTTCAGGGGAAGGTTTGTTAAAATCATGTCCAAGAAAATAAATATAATGAATGAACAATCTCTGGAGAAAGCCTTGACATTTAAAAAAAATGTAAATTAGTCTCACAAGGATCCGCTATGAAATAGGCAAAGTGCATTAGTACAAATGAGATATTTTTACAGCGATTATAGGAGCCATCTCCTGGGGACCACACCTGAACTCTTAAAAGCTGAACCAAAACCCAGTTGTGTACCCAGGAATCTAGCGTGACAGATTTGAATGTATTCCACTAATAACTCTCCTCACCCCATGCCTGCATTTCAGTGCACGGTTCCCCTGTTGTTCAATGAGCTTTGATACAAGGATGCTGGAGCATGGCTTTGAACTCCTCTGAACCCAATTATATCCAGCCATTTGGAAGTGCCATGGTGGGATGATGGTAGAAGAGTGCTCTCTGAACTAGCACACAGAGAGTTCAAGAAGGAGTTGACTGTAGCGGGTCTGGCAGCCAATTCATACATGGAACTGGGCCACTGATGGCACCGCTGTCTGCCAGCCTGCAACGAGGACGGAGCGTATGAAAGGGAAATTCAATTAGTTCACCAAAAGTGGATGGAGCAGAGTGAAGGGGCAGCTGGTAGCAGCTTTTATTCTTTGATTTGCACGAGAAGTGTCTTGCTGCAGCACGTGGTCCTTGCACTGGGTGAGTGTGTGAAAGCAGTGCTCTTCCCCCGCAGGGAGGGGAGGCATTCTCCCTCCCCCGAGCATTTCCCAGCTCTTCAATCGTAATGGAAGTCAGTTCTCCAGGTGAGAATCCCAGCCTTTCTCTCTCCAAATCAGCTTGGGACCAATTAAGATGACCCCAATAGAAAAAAGAGGAGCTAGCAAGCGGGCTATTGCTCTTCTCCCAAAGGGCAAGTGGTTGACACTGTTCCCTTTCAGACAGAGGGCATGGCCCCAAAGTGGAGTATAGTACCCAGGATTTAAAAAAAAAAGAAAAAAAAAAGAGGGCTTTTGTGACCAAGCTCTAAGAGAAGGAGCTGTATTTTATTTATACCGTAAATCTGTTTTGTTTTATGGTCTGACCGTAAAACCTTAAAATGACATTTTAAATCTGGACCCCGTAACACGGGTCTGTTTTAGTTGATTGAAGCAGACCTGACCTGCAAACCCCGACAGGAGTTTGGCCATTCGCACTTGTCCGCTTTAAAGTTTGGAGGGGTCACGGGGTGAGGAGCTAGAACGGTTAATTTCTCAATTTTGCTGGAGGTAAGAAATCACTGAACCTTTAAAATGCAGCATTCCATTTTGTTAGACTCCTGGACTCTTCAGACAGTGGTAGGCAAAGTGGTTTTTCCTGGGCACCCAAAATATATTACAGACGATGGGCTGTCCATCTTTAGATTGAGGGAGGGGAATAAGCAAGTAACCTCGTGACGGAAGCATTCCCAGCGTCTGGCGAGGCAGATGTGCCGTTGCCTACATATTGCGGATGCATGCGGTGGGGGGACCCGCCCCCAAGGCCAGCCCAGGGCTCCCATGGGGGACTGCGCCAGCCTATCCCCTGTGGTCTGTCATTTGGGTCCCTTTTCCCCATGGCTCCTCAGCACACCCCTCTCCTCCTATTGCCTCCTCTCTTTGCTCTCTGCATCCCACCTACCAGTTTTGGTAACAGTCATCTTGCCAATCCTGTGTCAACCCCAGAGAGAACCCTTCAGCTTTTGAGCTTTGAGAAGACACAGGCTCCTATCCCTCCTGGAACCACCAGCATCTTGCTAGTCTTGGCAACTCTTTATCTCCTCCTTTTGGCCTTTGATCATTTGTACGGCAAGCTTTCCTTGATAGATCTAAACTTCCCAAGTCAGAGCAGGCAATTGTCTTGTGGTCTTTTCCATCTCTCTTTTTAGCTCTACAAGAAAAAGCTGATAGTGACCTCATTCATTCAGAGACCCCAGGCTCAGAACACAAAGGATTCTTGGTATGGGAGTGGGAGAAATACCTCTCACTTACTTCTGTGTGAATTAATATATTGATAAAACTTTCTGCCATACTGATATCATTTCTCTATTGTATGGATCAAACTGAACATCTCTGCCGCCTTCCCCTACCTTCCGAGATACATGAGAAACAGCTATCTTCTTTCTTCTACTTTTCCAGTGTGGCTCTTACACATTTCTTGTAAGATAGTGAAGACTTTCTTTGATCCAGCCTGCTTCCTGCTCTCATTCCCTCTCATTATGCTCCTTACCTGTGGCCCTTCTCCATTTTGGTGTGTCATACAATAATAGTCTCAGCTCCTATGTTCCAGGAACTGGGCTAAATTCTTCATGCAAATGATCTGAGTGCCCCAAGGGTGAAGGATTGTTTTTGTGTGAACGATCTTTTGATTTTCCTTTAATTTTCCTGAATTTGCTGTGGTGTCAGTTTGCCTACTATATAAAGTCCCAATACCTTTAACACCCCATGGGCTCACATCAACTAACCTTCAAGATTTATCTAACTGTTGCTACCTCGAGGCAGAGCCTCTGAATGACAGAGATTTCTCTGACTTCCCTATATTTCCTTTTGATTACCCATGGTTTTGTTTTTTGTTTGTTTTATTTTACCTTTCATGCTTGTCTTCTGCTATGTCTTTCTCTTGAATGATCTTTTTTCACCTTCCATCCATCCTCACCCAGGTCAGTCCTACTCACCCATTGGTAGACACTGCTGGTTGCTCATCATATATTTTTTTCACCAAATATTGATTTTGTCTTCTTTCTTACCAATAGAGCCCAACTGTGCTTGTGTAGAAATGAGCCTCATTAAAAATACTTCCGTCCTCAGAGTCTCTTGCCAAGTGGGATGGTCTTGTCAACCAGTTCAGGATGATGCAGCAAGAGCAAAAGCGTATGAGCGGCACCTGTGAAGCCTTTGCTTTCTTAATATAATAAGCACTGTTCCCTTTTTCTGTTTCCTTCTTTCTGCCTGGAATGTGGCTGCCATGCCTAGAGGTGAAGCAGCCATCTTGCAACCAGGAGGAAGAGAGATATATACGAAGGATGGAGGAAAAGAAAAGCACAAAGGAGGCTGTGTTTTTGGGTGACTTTCTTGAACAGCTTCACCTGTTCTGAACTGCATATATCTAGACTTTTTATTTCATAGAGGAAAAATTGAATTCTCTCTGTGGTTAAGTCACTGAAATCAGGTTTCCACATTTAGATAGATACAATCCTGACATGCCGTCCTTCAGGGCTAAATTAAATGCTACATAAATTATGAAAGTAACCACCATAGTTTAAATCTAACACGGAATAGTGAAGTAACCTCCTAATTTCTCTTGCTTCCACCCTTTCTAACAATATTCCTGCTATATATTATCTACTCTGCCACCAGAGTAAGACTCTAAAAATACATACAAGGTCTTGTCATTCTCCGGTCAGCAACCCAACCACCCGATAACTTCCCATAATCATACTGAAAATAAAACCCAGCATCCTTCCAAGTACGCCCTCTACAATTGGAGACTTGATATGTCATCCCCTACCACTTCCCTCTCCCCCTCTCCCTTGGCATCCTTACAGTTCCGTGAATAATCCAAGTATGTTCTAACACCAGATTCCTTGCAATTGTTCCTCTTTCCATCACTCCCCCAATTCCTTCAATTCCCTACTTGTATATCAATCCTTAGACTTCCTTGACGAGTCCCTATAAATACCACACTGACCTACACCCTTTCTGCCTGTACGATATTATTTTTTTCCTAACACTTATCCCTATTTATGTATTATACTAGCAGACTCCCTGCCAAGCACTGAGCTTAATGTGGGGTTTAATCTCATGACCCTGAGATCATAACCTAAGCCAAAATCTTAACAGACTGAGCCACACAGGCGCCCCTATTATCTGCTTTTCTTATTAGAATGTAAGCACTTTAAATCAGTGACTTTATCTGCTTTATCCACCACAATATCTCCAGCACTTAGAGTAGTATCTAACACATAGTAAGTGGTCAATAAATAATTATGGAATGAATA
This sequence comes from Procyon lotor, assembly GCA_028646535.1. Classification (NCBI taxonomy): domain Eukaryota; kingdom Metazoa; phylum Chordata; class Mammalia; order Carnivora; family Procyonidae; genus Procyon; species Procyon lotor. The sequence goes on from CM053608.1 coordinate 8,209,428, forward strand.
TTGGAAGGAAGGAAGGAAGGAAGGAAGGAAGGAAGGAAGGAAGGAAGGAAGTCAGAGATCTTGGTTGGAGATTCGAAATAGTTGTAAGTTCCTTAAGTAAGAGAAAATGAAGGACTGATTTAGGAGCTGCAATTCCTCTGAGGATGTTTTCCCAAGAATAAGTGACAATTACTTGAGATAACATCTTCCTGGATTCCTCCTTACATCAGAAGATGGTAAAAAACACCTTGCTCTTGCTATTGCTAGAGGGAGTGGTGTTAATGTTGCCACAGCAACGATACATCTTATGTAAAAACTCCAACTTGCTACAGATGTGGTAGCCAGTTTAAAAGTTTTCTTGGGTTTTCAAAAATATATGCTGCCTTCTAATTTTGCTTAAGCAATTGCTTATGGCTAATAACAAATGATACACATAGTGCTAAAACTGCTTTTGAACTTTGTCCCCTTAGGGGAAGATCAAAAGTATTTTGCCATAAAAGGAATCCAAATGTAAACGACTGTCATAAGCTCTAGTGCCATTGATCTAAGATTGTGAAGATGAGACTGGTAACACACTAAATAGAAAATAACTTGGTGTCTGTTGATGTGACCCTCTCTTGCTCTGGCTTCCTGTATCTCACTGCCCTCCCCCAACTCCTCCACAGGATGTCTTCCTGCTTTTCCAACACATCTTGTTGCTTCTCTCTTTGGGGTCCTTAACATTCTGTTTCCTCTGCCCAGACACACCCAGATATTTTCACAGATTACTCATTCCTTTCCTTCACATCTCTGCTCAAATAATACTTACTCAGGAGGCCTTCCTTGACCATCCGCCCTAAAATCCTCAACAAGAACAACTCTCACCTGCCCATATCCCTTTCCTTTCCATCCTATGATCTGCTTCATTTTTCTTTATAACAGTTTGCTACTCTTCATATATATGTACTTATTTGTTTACTTATTTGTCTCCTTCATGAGAATATAAACTGCATGAGAGTAGGGACACCTTTTTGTTGACTGTTTATAAGTAGTCTTCTATTGTATAGATACGTAACCATTTATTTATCCATTCAGCTGTTGATGGATATTGGGTTTTTACTCAGTTTGGGGTTGTGTTACAAAGGTCTTAAGAACATTTGTGTACAGGTCTTTGTGTAGATGGATGTTTTTATTCTTTTTGGGTAAATAATCAAGAATGGCATTACTTACCATTTAGTAAGAGTATTTAAATTCATAAGAAACTACCTAACCGTTTTCTAAAGTTATCCTAACATTTTACATCGCCACTAGCAATATATGAGTTCAAGTTGTTCCATATCCTTGCCAACCCTTGGAATTTCAATCTTCTTGATTTTGACCATTTGAATGGGTATGTGGCAGTATTTTATTGAGGTTTTGATTTGTATTTCCTTTTTAAAAAATTGCTTATTTTATTTTTCCATTGTTCCATGATTCATTGTTTATGCACCACACGCAGTGCTCCATGCAATACATGCCCTCCTCACAGAAACATCTTTCAGGACATGTCTCCAAAGGCAAAGGAAACAAAAGCGAAAATGAACTTTTGGGACTTCATCAAGATAGAAAGCTCCTGCACAGCAAAGGAAACAGTTAACAAAACAAAAGGGCAACCCATGGAATGGGAGAAGATATTCGCAAATGACACTACAGACAAAGGGCTGATATCCAAGATCTGTAAAGAACTTCTCAAACTCAACACCCAAAAAACAGATAATCACGTCAAAAAACGGACAGAAGACATGAACAGGCACTTCTCCAAAGAAGACATACAAATGGCTAACAGACACATGAAGAAAATGTTCATTGTCCTTAGCCATCAGGGAGATTCAAATAAAAACCACACTGAGATACCACCTTACACCAGTTGGAATGGCCCAAATCAACAGGACAGTAAACAACAAATGTTGGAGAGGGTGTGGAGAAAGGGGAACCCTCTTTCACTGCTGGTGGGAATGCAAGTTGGTGCAGCCACTTTAGAAAACAGTGTGGAGATTCCTTAAGAAATTAAAAATGGAGCTACACTATGACCCTGCCATCGCACTACTGGGTATGATTTGTATTTCCTTGATGATTAATTCTACAAGGCATCTATCTCCTCATGTGCTTATTGATTATTTACATATATTCTTTCATGAAATGTCTATTCATATGTCTTGCCCATTTTTATTGAGTTGTTTTTCTCCTTACTCTCACTGTTTATTAAAACTCAATGTAAGAGCAATTACATGAGCAAAATTGTTGTTGAAATTATATTCCTTGTATTCTTCAAACTTAGTTTCTTGTCTAAGGAATATTTACCTCTTGTTATAACTAGCATGAGCTTTTCATTATGAAATGGGAATTATGTTCTCATAATATACCTAATTTTCCACTGGACAGAGGAATTTCAGTGCTGAATTTAATGCTCAATGAGGGAAATTATGTTACTCTAGATTTTTGATACGTGTGTTCACTTTCCTACATGTTTTTCTGGTTTTCTATTAAGTGTCTTTGGCTTTACTGTGCACCAGCTTGTAAATAAGCAGTTTCACATTTCTTTTGAAAATAAATGGCATATATCTCAGTTTCTTCATATTCAAATGTGAATAATGCTGTTTCTGACCCAATACAAGGGAGAGCTAGAAATTTCTTTAGTGCCCTGTTGTTGTTAGAATGGTTTTGGTCTTCTTGGAATAGTTTAAGGTGACCTTTGTACAAAACACTGGGCACTAAAGTCATTATTTTCCTGTGTTTCTTAAAATAATCACTTTTTACCTTGAATAAATAATCCTTTATATTTAGAGCAGCATTTGTATGCCTTTATAAAAGTATGATATTGTTTTCTAAAGCACTGTATAAATGTGTGTTCTCTTTGAATTAGTATCTCTCTTTATAGATAAGATTTTGATGTAGGAGCCATGTCTTAAACATCTTTATGTTTCTCATAACCCTCAAAGAACTCCCTGTGCCTAGTAAAGTATTTAATACACGTTTCTTAAAGAAGTGTTAGGTGAAGGAGTAGAAGTCATTACTGACTTTTGGACACCAGGCATTCATTTGTGCAGACATTTACCCACCCGGTCTGGGCCAGATCAATGTGAACTGCCTTCAGGGAGCTGAAGAGAGACAGACAGCTGGAAGGGACAACCATAATATTCTCCAAAGACAGCTGTATTTTGAGAACTAGCATGTCCATGTAGTGATCAGACAGATGAAACAAATAAGAGAGAGAAAATGCCGAGGAAATGCAACTGCTCAGAAGCAGAGCCAGATGGGAGGAAGAGGAGATGGGGAGGAACGGAAGCCCCAAAGCTCTACTGCACTGTGGCGTGGAATACCAAGGGTTAATTTGCCATAATAAAATCAGCGCGAATACTGCCAAAGCGGCCTGAGCAGACCCTCAAGTAAGTAATTAATTCTGGCTGCTTTCCGCTCTCTAGCTTTCATCATTCTTAATGTTACCTAATTGTAAAATTATTCTTCAAACCTTCTCAGTATAAAGGAAGAAAATGCCCAGATCTAGTCCGTTTTTCTTGAGGGCATGGGTGCCTCCTGCATCTTGGTGGAAGGACCCGAGACACTGCTAATTAAGGGTGTATGAACACTTGAAAACTTTTGATCAACTTTCATAAAACAGCCTACAAAAGGGTTCTGGGAAAGCTGTGTGCTTTTCTGTGTGTCTGCACAGAGCTACGAAACCCAGGGAGCACGGAGCTGAATTCGAACCTTCTGTGGCCTTCGGACCCTCACAGTGACCTTGATGGACCCTGAGACGGGGATGAACATAAAGGACAGGCATGTGAGGAGGAGACAGAAGTTCCTGGCCTGGCCTGTAGTTTCTGCTGCCGTTGGAGGTGAAGATGAGGAAAATCTTGGGGACCGTTCCACCTCAAAATACATCGAGGTTTTCAATGGCTAAGGTTTTAGACACATGTCAGTACAGCCGGATAAATAAAATCTTCACTTTTAGGGGATCTCTTTATCCCTCGGTGTCTTCCTCCTTGAAACACGATGGATCTCCTGCAGACAAAGGCATTTCTCTTTCCATGACCGTGGCAGGAGGGACCGAGCTGTCTTTTCCACTGTGATTACCTGCCCAGGCTGTAGGCCTTGGGGTCTCGAGGTAGCCTTGGCAACATAAGTGCAATACGCTATTAAAATAATGACTATTTTCTTCAGTCTAGTTAAAAAATAGAAGGGACAGCCTTGGATGGCATTCTGGTCAGGGGGGAAATATCTCATGTGTCTCTGGGGTGAGATATAAAACTGAGGGCTTGACCTCTTTTGGCCATTAAAGACCTTCGGGTCCTCTGCTGTCTCTTTGTTCCTACAAGAGTAGAGGTAGTGTTAATTCTGTGGCTGGCTAAATTCTAACTGGGGTAATTATACTGTCACCCTATATTCCCCTGGAGATTGAGTTAGAAAAGTTACTCTTTGATCATGCTCTTAAATCCTACTGCGCTGGGCTTTGTAACATGGCAGGTGAAGAATGGCTATTGGATTCCACATGCCTCCCTCCGCTGGGTGAGTGATGCTAATTCTATGTATGTATTCTGCTGAGTGCTTGGGGATCCTTCTGGGGGAAGCTGCTGCAGTGAGCATGAGCTATTATTAGTTGAGTCTCAAAAAAAGAAATTGTTGTTCTAGGCTATGTTCTTTTGATAAATTTTAGTTAAGGCTCCCAACAAATAATTATGAAAAGAATGGGGAAGATTGCTAGAAGTTTAGGGTTTCAGTTTGTGTGTATATATGTATATGTGTGTGTGTATGTATATATACAGTATTATAATATAATATGTATAAATATGTGTACATGTGGTGTATACATGTAATATACATAATGTATGTGTATACATATAGTATGTATATAAATATGTACATGCGTGTGTGTATACATTTTTTTTTGACAGAGCTAAAAATAAGTTCTTTTACATATGCAACCCTTTTCGTCATAAAGATCCCGGTGATCTATTGGGTCACAGTTGTTTGTAACTGACGAACAGTATCTCATGCTGACATGACCAGTGAATTGTGGGTTTTGGAGGTGGTAAGTAAGCTGGGCACCTTTCAGGTGGTTTTGATTTAGAGCCAAAAATTATGGCTGGAGATACATTAGAATTTTGGTGAGGGATTCATGGAGACACTGATTATAAACCGCAATGAAACTTCCCAAATGTTAACTGATTAAACTGTGAAAAGGAACCACCTAAGTATAGAGAGTTTACAGAGCTTAAGGCTTGGTAAGAATTGAGGGCTTAAGTACCCTGGCTGGCTGAATGAGAATCCCACTTCTAACTCCAATGTAATTTTGCACATCAAGCAACAGACACACTCACACATATAATTGTGTATAAATGCTAGGGGCAAACCTGAACATGACATGAGAGCTCATATTTTTCAGTCTCTTTCTGTGTCTCCTTTTCTTTTATTGGTAACTAAACTCAAAGAAATAAGTTATCAGTTTCTATATCCTCCATGGTATATCAATAAGGGATTTGCTTTTTAAGTCAGAATATACAGCAAAAAAGGACAAAGCAGACTCCCATTTGTGATCATGGAAAGATGGTAAGAGATCCCATTGTGAAATTATATTTTTATATATAATTATATACATGTGAAGGTATAAATTCCTAATTGTGGACGTAAGAAAAATAAGATTGGACAGCTGTATCAAACTTTAATGGTATTATCTTCCAGTGGTTAGGTCATGGTTTTTTTTAAAGATTTATTTATTTGAGAAAGAGAGAATGTACAAGGAGCAGGAGGGGCAGAGGGAGACAGAATCCCGAGCAGACTCCATGAAGAATGTGGAGCCTGACCCAGGACTTGATCTCCCCACCCTCAGATCAGGACCTGAGCCGAAACTGAGACTCAGACGCATAACTGCACTACCCAGATGCCCCAGTTTGATAATTGTTTTCTTTTTCAGTTTTGCTGAACACAAAAGTTATATTTTATAACTACCAAGTGATATATAAAATAAATTAAAAACAAGACCAGAGGAGAAAATATAATCCCAACACATGGCACACTAGTACATTTTAGGAAAGAAAAATTCATTGTATTGAACCTCATCAATTATCAGCCATAAAAATTGGTAGAGGATTGGTTTCTTCTGAATATAGTGTTTTGTTGAATAGAGGAAAAAAAAACTGAAGAATTGCTCTGAATTGCTCAGATCGTGAAATGACTTTGAACTTGAAGGCTCCAAACAGAAACTTTAACAAAACCCTTCAACCTGACTTACCTTTTGGTGATCAAGTGACCAATGTCCTTTGCACAGACCTGAGCTGTGCTAAAGCTGCAGGAATCCGTCCTCCTTGGGGTCTGGGACCCTGAGAAGGGACCAGTAGGGTTGGGACAGAGACCTCAAGGGCCATGCGGAATTAAGACTTTGGGGATCCTGCAGCTCCTTGGGCTGTTGGCAGTGAATAATAAGCAAAATATCCAAAAAATGATAAAATGATAATCAGATATGCTACTCTATAGAATCTTATCTAAACTTCTACTATGAGAAGTCCCTTTTCAAATGTCCCCTTAATCTTTCTCTGAAAATAGGTAAAAGAGCTGGATTTTAACAAGTGCTTGTAATATCAAATGTTGTCCCAGGAGCTTTACTTGTATGAACTCGTTTAAATCTCAGAATGAGCCTAGCAGGTGGATTATGTTATTATGCCCCTGGAGCACAGGGGAGGTAACTATTTTGCCCAAACTTAGACTCTAAATATACATACTGGAGTCAACATTTGACATTACCTTTTCACCCCGGAGCTGTGTACTGCACTGTTGTTCCAGAAATTGGAGAGAATGAGAATGGTCTTTCAGATTTTTTTCCGAGATTTTGTATCTTTATGTGTGAAACAAGTCCAATAATGTTGACTTCAGGACTATGAGGATTGCATCAGAAGACTTCCCTAAGCTTTTGAAACACGATTAATTCTTTGCTGCTCTTAGGTGGGTAGGCCCTTGGGCACTAAGCAGGCCCTGTTATTAACTGCAGAAACACTGAAAGAAGAAACCATATCTTTCTTCTTTTTGCAAAAATCAGCATGGACATAAAGTAATGGTTTAGGCTCCCCAACTGTTTCCTCCACCTTTTCTAGCCATGGTTACTATCAATTCAACAACCATGCTTTTTAAACAATAAAGACTAAACACATGATCTGATCAACTATTTTTTCAAGGTCCTGAATTTGTATATGTCTATAATTATTTATGGTTTGTTGTAAAGAGTAGAAAATTAATAATTTTTTCATACCTAGAATGAATCACATTTATCGAAAATAATAATATTGGACGAAATTTAAAATTGTCCTGGAAAAATCTCAATCACATGATCACTAGACTTTGAACAGGTAGTATTCACTATGCAATAGGATAGTATTCACTATGCAATAGGAATGTACTTACAGCTGGAATTAGACTTCCTCTTGTAGAGTACCTTTGTTGGGAAACTGCATAAGGGATCACAGAAAAAGTCGAAGCTACACTGGGGTCTCTGCTTTCGTACATCCATTCACTCTAGTCCACTCTTTTTACCATCCCTGAGTTCTCAACTGTCAACCCCAAAGGATATCACTGGCTTCCTTATTACCCATCACAACGACAAATTTACATATTTATTTAACTTGACCTCAAATATGACAAAATTGATCTTACTCTTTGATTTTTATCCCGAGTTCCCCAGTAAGACTACTCTCTTTGGCCTTTGTTTCTAACCATCCACCTTAATCTCTCTGTATGGCAACTTCTCTTTTCTTCTCTTTTCCATGATCTAGTATATTTCCCTGGCTTTAGTTGTCATTCCCAAAACACTATCCATATTTTTTAAATGCCCTCAGACTAATATGTACAACTCTCTACTAGATGTCTACAATTAAGGTACTAAGTCTCAATTTTCTCTCCCTCTCTGTAATCCCTCATGTCAAATACATTACCACGTTTTATTTATTCTACTCTGGCAATGGTCTTGCCTTAATTTTATTCTTTATCATTCAATATAGTTCCTCCTTAATCTTTTGCCTGGAATATAATAACAGCATTTTAATGATACTCTTTTTCACCCTTCTACACTATTCTCTATACTGTGGAAAGGTATCTTTCTCATATTTGGAGTAGACTGCCATGTTGATGGCTCCCATTAAGTATGCCTCCAGTATTCATGCCTTCAAGTGATCACGACCTACCTTGAGTCAGGGGTTGGCCATGTGGCTTGCTTTGACCAATCATATATGAGCAAATGGAAACTTGATAAGTGCTGGTATATAAGGACTTGTCCTCTAGAAGTCTCTTCTCTTGAATTCAGTCACCATGCAGTGGGGAGGATGGTCTAGAATTGGCCATTGGCAGAAGGGCCACATCATAGGGAAGGAGGTGCTGCAACCAGCAGTCAGCACCAGGACCCTAGACATGAGCAAGGAATCTTGGATTTCAGGCCTAGCTGAGCCCCCAGCTGAATGCAGTACCTGGGGGATGCCCGCTGACCTCACATGTTCAACTGGCCCACAGACCCCCAGAATCATTACAAATTCTAAACTGCTGTTATATTTAGCCAAGAAACTGTGAAGAGCTTCGTTAGGCAGTAATCAAAAACTGAAACATCACATGTAACCTTAGAATCCTTTGTTGGTTTCTAATTTCCTCTGGGTGAAGTTGAGATTCCTTTTCACATCTTGCCAGCCTTTCACAGCAGGGCACAAGCAGATTTGGCGTTCTACCTCAACTCTTGCCTCTTGTCTCACTAGCTCCACCAACCACACATCACCCCTTGTGGCCCTGACAGGCTATGTCCTCCACATGAAGGGCATCTTGCCTCTCTCCCGTGGTCAACCACTCAACTTTCAAAACGTTGTTCTAATATCATCTTCTTTGTGACTTTTTCCAGGCAGCTATGTTCTTATAGAACTTAGTACGTGCATCTTCTTGATTGCATGCAACATATTATAAACATTTGTTTTAGTTATATATTGCTTTATTGAATTGCTTCTCCAATTGAATGTCTCTGGCTTAGGTTTTGCTGTCACTCCTCAGCTGCTGTGGTTCTATTGAATCCTGTTCCCTCTGCCTGGTCACTCTTGCCTGCTCTTCCTTCCACCATCCTTTGTTCACGCCTTTGTCCTTCACACTCAACTGTTAGGCTCCCCCTTAGACACCCCTACCTTGGGTCAGCCTCTCTGAGCCCTGAAAGATGGCGGTATGCTACTTCAAGGAGCTTCGTTCACAGTGACTCCACTTACCCCAAAGCCAGTCTCATTATCTCCAAAGTGCCTCTGTACTTCCTGGGAGAACCAGAACTCTTAGAAACAGAGAGTAGGTCTGTCCTACCCTTGTGCTTAGAAGGAAGCCCACCACAGAATACGCCTTAATTGATATTTGCTCCAACAAAGGAAGAAATGAAGGAATGAATAAATGCTTGTTACTTATGTATCCACATGCATCCTGGACTCTTAAGAACATTATGTGTTCAAATGTTCTGTGCCAGAGTCTCTGCATGCACAATTTCACTTGCCAAATTTGAGGTTGAAAAAATAAGATCCATATACCTATAAGAGTAAAGTATGGTGGCGATACTGGCCTTCTTTATTTAGACTATTCACTTAATGTAGCCTAAACTTGCATTAACTTTTATTAGCAGCCATATCATACTGTTAGCTTATAATGAAATTGTGGTCAAATAAAATCCCCAGGTCTCTTTCACATGAACAATTGTCAAAATGTATAAACAAACTGGTTGAATTAATAGCTGGGAATAGCTAATAGGGAAACCCTATTGCTTAAAATGCAATTCTTTCCGGGCCAAATGTTCTCCCATCTTAACAGTAATTGCACAATGCATTTGCAGCTAAGGCCTCATTAAAACTTCATGCTCACCTGTGCTCAAGCAGCACTGAGGATGCACATGGGTTAGGGCAATGGCCAGGTGATTGCCTCCTGGGCTTGCCCAATTGTGAATTTCAGTTAGAGCCACAAAAGTCTGTGCCTTTGTGCCATGATTTATTATAGGGAGCTTGTATCCCAGGGGAGTTTAAGCAATTCAGAAGCAGCAGGAAGAGACAGGGAGGCAGGTGAGCAAAGAATTGAGCGACTGTTGGAGGTATTGTGACACCTTGTTAATTATTAACTCTGGCAGCAGGCTGTCAAGTTAACCGGAAGGGGAGGGTGGACCTAATTAAGTATCTAAACAGCATTTTTAAGGAGTAGATGTGGTCCAGAAATGGGCACTTCCCCTGGAGTTGGGCACAAGAAAAGCCACACACACCTTGAGTCCCAGGGAATGTCCGTGTCATCTAGCAGCCCTTGTAATCTAAATTGTATGGACCTTGTTGTTGGACTTAGGGCATCTGCATCAAGCCACCTCTATGAGAAGAGATGCTGTAGGCTTGATGGACAACTGCTAACTCAAGGGAAGATGAACGGTACAAAGAGGAGAAGGAAAAAATAATTATTTGGACTACATTATGGCATTTGCTAGAAGAACCATTTTCTTCAGTCACAGCACCCTGTGATCCGATCAGTTTTGTAAAGACTCGATATAAAGCAACTCTTCTGCAGGAAATATTGATAGAGGATGTGTGATATAAGATAGAGGGTCCAAAGTGATCAAGGGATTAAATTTGGAGGTCGCCTGAATGGAGAACACACTCCCTTGGGGGAGGCCGAGAAGGAAGAGTTCCCGTGTGGATGTGCCTGCCGACCAGGTCTGCCACTGCTGCTGGGTAACTCCTCCCCCTTCATGGAGTCACCTAACCTCACCTCACCCAGTCCACACTTGTAGGATAAGGGTGATGTCTACGTCACAGAGTTGTCATGGGGAGTAAAGAAAGAACATAAATTAATTTCACAGGACATCTCCTCATAGCAGGAGCTTGATCAACCACAGGCAACTTATCCACACCAGCCTTAAGCCAGGTAGGAACTAGCAAATAGGATTTCCTGAGGAGGAGTGACATCAAGACGTCCAGAGCCCACTTACTACAGCAGTCGGAACTTTATATTTTCTAACAGCAGTTGGAACTTTATATTTTCTAACACGTTTAACCACGCACTAAGCTACCTTCCTGCACTGACTCTGAGCTGGGCTGCCAGGTGTGCTCTTCACAGCTCGAATGGGCCCTGCACAGAAACTCTGGTGCAAAGGGTGTCTCCTAGATTTGTTTAGTGCACAGTCTGCACAACAGAACATTTACCTAGGCTGCCCCTCGCAGACTAAGTGGTTTGTAGATTTTTTTCTGCCTATGAAAGTGAACTATACCTATTATAGGAAACTCAAGACGTATAGAAAAGCCAAGTGACAAAAAAATTCAACTACTCATTAACAGTCCTACTTATAACGTTAACATGTTGGTCCATTTCCTTCCAGATTTTTTTCTTTACATATTTATTTCTGGTTATTTACAAGCTATATATTCTGTTCTCCGTTTCTAATCTCAAGTTGAAAACAATGAAACTAACTCTTTAATCATTAAAATTAGTAAGAGAATCTTTAGTGGCTCCCTTTGGAGGATGATAAATTTGGGTACCCTTCATTTCGTCCTATTCCTTAGTCTCTCATCTTTCTGACATAATCTCAAGTAGGAGAGTTAGTCACTCATAGGATTTTACATTATATATCTTCTTTTTAAGATTTGTTGTTTTGATTTTTACATGTCACAAAATGACATTAAATTCTTAAAACAAGGAGACTGTGATAGGTTTGGAACCCACAAGGAGAGATTACTGACTTAACAGAACAGAACAATATTTAAGAAGTTAGTTAAGAAATCGGAGGCCAGACCGATAACTCCGAAGCCATAGGTGTCTCTGTTACATGCAGTGATATTCAGAATTATGCAATTTGAGATAAAACTGGATATTTATATTGGGATCTTATTGTGTCTGCTTTCGTCTCACGCACCATCACCAATAGTTACTAGTAAATGGTGCCTAGTGGGGCTCGGCTGTAAATATTCTTTCTTTTTTTAATTATTTTTTAAAGATTTTTATTTATTTGACAGAAAGAGAGAGAGCTCAAACAAGGGGAGTGACTGAGGCAGAGGGAGAAGCAGATTCTCCATAAAGCAGAGAGTGTGATGCAAGCCTTGATCCCAGGACCCTGGGATCGTGACCTGAGCCAAAGGCAGGTGCTTAACCGACTGAGCTACCCAGGTGTCCTCAGCTGTAAATATTCTTAATTATTAGAGTGCTCTACAGTTTATAATGCCCATTTATTTATTGCGTGGCATTGACTTTCCATAATAACCTTTCAAAGTTAGGAATTCTTGTATTCATTTTTACAGATGAGTATGCTGAGACCTGGAATGGCTATTATTTTCCTAGGGCCTCCCATCTGGCAGCAGACCACCCATTCCGTGCCTGAGCCTTCCCCAAACTTGGATGCTTCCAGGGCAGGCATCCCACTTGCCTGTAAGAACATTAGTGGACTCGAGTTTGGGGTCAAGGTTGTGAGTTGCTTCCCATATTCCCATTCCATGCTTCCCATGGAAGACTCATGATCTTTAATTGAAGAGATCACATACCTTATCCATTCACTACAGGTTCCAAGTCTTATACTTTCTCTTAAAAGAAAGAGAGTCAATAAGTTTATATAAATATCTACAGAATAAATTTATATACTTTTCTCACTTTGTGTTACTTTTGAACTGCCTTGAACACATCTGCACATAAATTCACTGTCCTTGCAGAAAAGCAAGCACATTAATACAATGTTTTGAATTTTTTTCCTATTTAAGTTGTTAGAAGAATGAAAGAGTCATTTGCTAAATTTATAGAGTGGGGCTCCACGGGATCACATTTACCTCAAAGTCGGGTATGATTCCAAAGGATTTAAAAAATAATTAAAAATACATCTGACTCTGTCACCACAACTGTCTTCCTTCTATCCTGTACATAGTACATGTATATATATATTATATTTATATTTATATAAAGTATTTAAGATATGTATTATATATAATGTTATTTACATACTATGTAATATTATATTTTTATATACATGAAATATATGTATTTTGTTGACACTAAAGCAGGTTTTTAATGGCCCAGATTAACCTTGATGTGATTTTGCTGCGACCTTCAGAGCTCTGTATATGCAGTGATATTGTCACCCTTTTTTTCTAAGTGTTTGCGTCTTGATCAAAATCTTTTCTAAAGGATAAGAAGCAAATACTTCAGAAGTGTGTACCTTTTTTTTTAAACAAACTATTCTTTCACTGAAGAATCAGGATAAAAAAAAACTTCCCTATGAAAAGGATATGAGTAATGATATTTCAATTCAAAGCAAGAAATTTAAAAATATGACAGGTAATTTTGAGAATCTGTTATCCCTTTCCATGCTTTATAGCTGGTAATCTACCTTAATTTAGGGTTACACCTCAAGTCCAGTCTTTTTATTATATTAATTGATTTCTAGGTCTATTTTTTATTGATCCTGTCAATGTGGCTCCAACTTGAGAAACAGGAAGTGGAATTTAGGTCTTCGTGCCTTTCCAGAATGTTTTTTGATCTACTGATATTACAGGTGATGAAAGTCACCTACCATCGTTGCTTTTTCAGTAGGAGGTAAAATTTAACGTATAATGGAAAGTGTTTACTGAAACTGAAGATTTTGTTAGGTTAGGAAATGTTTGCTGCTGAGAGTAGTTATACTTTATTTTATTTATTTTTTAAAAGATTTTATGTATTTATTTATTTGACAGAGAGAAAGACAGTGAGAAAGGGAACACAAGCAAGAGGAGTGGGAGGGGGAGAACGAGTTTCTTCCTGAGCAGGGAGCCTGATGCAGGGCTCGATCCCAGGACCCTGGGGGTCATGACCTGAGCCAAAGGAAGAACTTAACGACTAAGCCACTCAGGCACGCCAATATTTTAAAGGAGCTAAACTATTATAAAATAATGTACTTTCAAACCAATCTGGAATACAAGAGTAAGTTTTTCAAATAAACCACAAGAAAATGTATTTTGTACCATTACCTACATAATCTGTAATTGGACCTTTATGATTTATATGACAGTAAAAATATTTCTACATTCTCTTTATGTTCATCTTTACTACATGTTAGGCAATGAGCTTAGTGCTTTTTATAAATTACTCCCTAGAAATCCCACCATTTCTCTGGAAAGCCAGTCCTGTATTTTCCCATTTTGCAGATGAAAAGACTGAGCCTCCCACCAGTTAAATAATGAACCTCAAATCATGCAACCAGTGTATGGCAGGGCTGGCATCTGAAGCCCATTTTGTCTAGCTCGAAAACCTGCCTTTGGTTACTTTTCTCTCTGTCCTATTGTTTCTAAGTTTCCCAAGAGTTGAGGTAGCCTCATGAAAACTTTTAGCTTCAGCAAGTCAGTTAAGTAAGTCCTGTTGCTACTTACCATGCCCCAACTAGAAATGCCTATCTCTCGATCAATCAGCACGGAAACTCGAGGTGGTAGGACTTTGGCTCTGAGCATGAAGGGAGCCCTGGGGAGAAATCAGAGGGTGTGTTAACATGCACTTAATATAAGTACCACATTTACATAGCTACTGATTACATTTACATTTCCTCATCTGTCCATTCCAGCTTCTACCCAATCACATGGCAAGTCTAGCAAACACAAGAAGAGAGGAATGCGTAAAAGAATCCACCCAATTTTATTGCTACAACTAAATCCTCTTTTGTAGTTTGCAAAAAAGAAAAAGAAAAAGTAGGATACGAATCCTCCAGTCTGTCTTCAATGTCTTATTTTGAACTCTGCGGATGCTCCATGCTTATATTCTAAGGGTAAAAACCCACTCTTTGGCTCTTAGTTAATAAAGCTGAATGGCTAGGAAGAACCTCTGCTTTTGATATGTCCTCAAATAATGTAAACCCGTGACTAAAGGGAACCCTGGAACCCTTTTTAGGGGACCGGGATGGCGTATTGGAGTGGAATGGATGTGCAAGTAGCATTGTGACAGGTCTGGGTGTTAATTAGCCCCTTGCCTCTTTGGACAAATTATGATCTGTTGACAGCCTCGGTTTATGATCTGCAAAGGGATGATGGTGTCCCTCTACCTAGAAATGGGAAAAGACTAAGGCCGTAGTGGGCCCAGCACCTAGTCCTGTTGACAAATGCCAGTTACCCCAGGGGGGTAGAGACCTCTCCTGCCAAGGTGTACAATGACAGGGACGGCTTTTATGTCCTTGATCTCACAGTGCCCTCATTTTCCCATGATTGGGATCAGGCTCTTTAGTATTTGTCTCCTCGTTAATTGAATGACTAGTTCTGGATAATGGGTAATTCTCAATTTTCTATTTTTAGAAAGTGTATAAATACCTAAATTAGATTTAGGCAAAGTGAGCTGCAGTATTTGATGTGCCAAGGACATAATTAGGTTGTTCCGTTTACCTACGCATTCGCAAGCAAACTTTACCTCATTAATCTGTAAAGGACTTTGATGAACCTTTGAACTAGATAAAAATATGCCAGTCATGGCGAAGTTCTACTCTGTTCTTTGAGAACTTTCAAAGGACTGAAAGTGACTAATATATTTGGTTTTATAATATCATCTGTGAGCTCTGATCACGCCACTCTGAAATCTTCAGAGGATTCTCCCTGTCTCGGAGTCAAATAAAAGACATTAGGGTGAGCTAAAAAAAAAAGAAAAGAAAAAAAAAAAATCCCCAAATACCCTCATTGTGCCAGGAGTCAGAAGAGCCATGCTCTCATGTTCTGGTTCTTTCCTTTACCCTTACTGATCGTGGGCAAGCTGTGCAGCCTTCTGGGCCTCAGCCTCCTTGCCTGGGAAGTAAGGATAACAATCATAGGGTCAGAGAGAGGCTTGAATGCTGGCAAGTGTGGCTACACATGGAGAATTCTGAGAGTAGTCTGGTTGTCAAGCAAGGCTTCCAGAAGCCCCAGAGCATTTGGCCTTGACGCAATTGCCCTGCATTCCCTCCCTCTGCCCCCTCATGCCTACTCCACCTCTGAAGCTCCCTGTTTCCCATTCTCCAATGTCTTGCTTTCCTGTCTCAGGGCCTTTACTGACATTCTTTCTCAGTACAAAAATGCCTCATGCTCCCCAAGAACTCACCTACCAAGGTCCTGGGGCGATACACAACTACCACAAACCCATTACCCAGGAGCCCTGCCAGGAGGAGCTAGCCTCTGCCCGCCTGGCTACTGCAGCACTGGGCATGCTATTTATCAGACTTTTCATATGCTGCCTCGTTTTATATCAGCACATCCAAATCTTGTATTTACTTAACTGATGAGCCATTTATGGTCCTCTGGATTTCCACCCTCTGTCTCCCAGAGAATTAAGCCTTCTTCTTGTGCCTCTAGTTCTGTCCTCTCTGGCCTCCTCTGAGGTTGGCCTCCACCACAGGCCCCTTTTCCTTGATCTCCCTCTTGATGGAGCTCAGATCCTAAACCTACAAACACCTGCAACTGTCCCCAATCCTAACACAACTTCTCACTGGTCGGTGTCCTTTCCTGGTCGGTGTTAGGACAAATGGAGAATGATGCAGCCTTCATCCTCACCTCCTCACTCTCTGTGCCAATCATGACCTCAACCCATAATGCTCTCTAGAAAGGGTTTTGCGCCATTTCTGCAGCTAAGCCCTCTGGTACCTTGGCCTCATTGTTCTCCCTCCAATTCATTCTAAATCCCTCTCCTAATTACTTCTTTTCCAGGGTCGTTCTTACTGTTACCTCCCTCCCTTGCAGAAAACATTTGTCTACAAGGAACAGACATTCTCAAAAAAGAAACTCAACAAATGGCTCAACAATACATGTAAAATTATTCAACCTTCCTAGAAAGCAAAGAAACATAATTTACAGTGAAATCTATTTTTTTGCTTTTCTTCTTGGTAAAGTTAAAAAAAATACCAAAATAATTGTGTTTAGGGCTACATAAATGTATTTTATAAGCAGTGGGTTATATCAACTGGTACAATCTTTCAGAAATCCTACTAAATAACTCATGCATAATTTTAATCAATTAAACTTTAGTCATTCTAGTCATTTATTATTACATTAATGTTTATGATAGCTAAAACTCGGTAACAATTCTGACAATAGAAAATTAGCTCAGATCCATACAATGAATACCATGTGGCCCCTAAAAGGATGGTGACCAAATTTATTTATTGACATGAAAATACTTTATAATATAAATTTAAGTGAAAAAAATTTACAAAACAGCATGTAAAAAAATTCTTAGTTTAAAATGTATTGACACAGGAACTGTTTACTGAGTGCCTACTATATTAGAAGAATATACAGAAAACATAAGTAATGGTGAAGACCTCCAGGTGCTAAAAATAATTTTCAGGTTTTCTACAATGGCTACACATTACTTCTACAACAACTTTACAATCTTTTGAAATACTAATGTCTTTCGAATAAACATCAAATCCTTCAATGTTCTGGTCCAGCCCCTCTCCCATCAGTCCACTTGACATCTACAATATATTTTTGTTTGTTTTGTCAGCCCCCTGAATTTCTTAATATAATACTCAGATCGTGGAACGTTCTTGTTCCATCTTTTCATGGCCAAATTCTACATAGCCTCCTTTGTAGAGGTCTACAGGGAAACTATCCTCCCCATTCCTAAACTCAGATATTCCTCCACTTCCGCTCTCTTCTTCACATGGCTGGACTGCATGATTCCACAGCATTGCTGTAGGTTTTCTTCCCACAGGATAGTGCCTTCCCTGGTTTCTCGAATCTGTAAGGTAAGGTCCCAAATGAGTTCTCACTGAATGAATTGACAAATGCATGCCTTGAAGGTGGTATCTTACTCTACTTTGCATCTTTTACGTCAGTATTCAGACAGGGTTAGGATTCTTCTGAAGATGAAAATAGGCAAGAAAAGTGTACAAGGAACTAATGTCCAGATCCTCAACTTCCATTTGTATTCACTCCCATACTGAGAAAGCATGTGCGGGCTAGAGGCACCCTTCTGGTGGCCCTGTCCCATCTCTTCTATCTTAACTGCCTTCTCCCACTTTACTAAACAAATGAAGTGTTGTTCTCACCCATCCTCTCACTATAATTCATTGCCTTAAGATGTAAAAGTCTCCTGAGTATCAAAGAAAAAGACAGTTTGAATTTTTTCATGTAATCCCATCACTTTTCCTACCACCCCTCCCCACCCCCAACGTACAGAGTCCTTTGAAAGCAGTGGTTTCTTGTTTCATAAAGTGACAAATCATGGCCAGGCTCTTTGCTTTATCTATCTGCCTTTTCACCATCTGATCTTTCTCTCTATTTTGTAATTAGAGTACAATAGGGAGATGGTTGTCATGGACTATGTATTAAGACATTCCTTTGAACTGAAAAGTGAAATCATGTATTTTCAGACAGAAGGGGAGTCCAACTTGATTGATACCTTTGACAAAAAGGGCTTGTTTTCCTATACTTCATATAATGGACATTCTCCTAAATTCACTGAGCTAATCTCCAAATGTTGACAAAAACATACAACAACAAAACACAAATAAAACACACATTTAAACCATCTCTAAGATAAAAACATTTTATTGTGTTAGCAAAGGACTTTTGAAATGTAACATTGTTCTGTTTTAAAGAAATCTTTCTTAGTCTATTGTGTATAAATACCAGCATATTTAGTACAATGTGCTTCAAAGTGAAAAAGTAACAGATAAAATTAATAATCATTTGGTAAGTCTTGATAAAGCCTTTTAGTTTCCTTCCTGGAAACCGAAAAAGAATGTGTTGAGTCTCTGGGAAAAGGTAAAAAAAATTCTTTTGCAAGTCATGTGTTTTCTAATATTTCATTTTCCACAGAACTGAAGGAGATCTGAAATAAGATCTCAGCTCGTCATGAAAATGTTTAATCACAGATCACTTTGTGATATTCGGCACATCACTCAGAGTTCACAAGATCCAGTGACCCTGATGCAGCAGAACTTCCTCCTCTGCTTATTCATCTCAACAAATATTTACAGCCTTATATCTTGAAAATGAAATTGAAATTGAATTTAATGCTAATAATATCCAATGCTAGCAATAACGAAGGCATTTACAAAGTTTAGATTTTATTTTTGAATAATTACTTATCAAGATCTGTCCCATGATGATGTTGATGATAAGTCGGTACAGAAGAATTCTTTAGTACATGGATCGTGATGGCCAGGTGAAACATAAATAAGTAAGT
This sequence comes from Procyon lotor, assembly GCA_028646535.1. Taxonomy (NCBI): domain Eukaryota; kingdom Metazoa; phylum Chordata; class Mammalia; order Carnivora; family Procyonidae; genus Procyon; species Procyon lotor. Next base: position 8,228,544 of record CM053608.1, read on the forward strand.
GAACTTTAATTTACATACCTATTTGAGTGGCAGAGATGAATGATTAAGTATAGTGGAAATGGCTCAAGAAGAAAAAGGAACAATGTAAAATTGTTGACCCATGTAGAGTTTGTCACCTTTTTTGATTGATGGGGATGGATAGCAGATTGCTCCGGTATTTATATTCAACCCGATATGTTACAAAGAGTGGGACAATCATGTTATTTGAAAATGTCAATAGTTAACAATTACAAGAAATTAACCATTTTCAATGATTTGAGTTTATGATTAAAAATATAGATATCGGGCACCTGGGTGGCTCAGTCATTAGGTGTCTGCCTTCAGCTCAGGTCATGATCCCAGCTTCCTGGGATCGAGCCCCCCATCTGACTTCCTGCTCCTTCTCCCATTCCCCCTGCTTGTGTTCCTTCTCTTGTTGTGTCTCTCTCTGTCAAATAAATAAATAAATAAAATCTTTTAAAAAAATGTAGATATCAATGTAAAAATGTGTGACACAGACCTGCATTTTCCAAATGTTTCAGGGGGAGGAGGTGAGCTGAGAAAGTTGAAAACAACTGCCCTATAAAACAGAGTGCCCTGCACTTCGTTGGTGCTCAATAAATGTTTGAAATAGAGTAAATCTAAAGCAACAATTAACAGAAGGTGTAAACCACTGATGTTATCATTTCAAAATCCTGTACAGATGGAGTGTAATTCTTGGCTAATTTCCTCTTGATAAAGAATCTGGTCCACTGGTCATGGGGATGAGAACAGAAGTGACATCCCTGTTTTCACCTCCTGCATAGCTCATATGCTTCTTCTGGTTTAATTTAAAAATAGAAAAATAAATTCCCTTCAAACTTTATCATTATTTAGACTATAAATAATGACTTTGGCCAATTAATCTATATACCAGAAGCTTATGTTGACTTTCGAGTGTTTTCCAACATAGTAACTAGAATAAAAGCAAATAAACATTGCGCCAAAGAGAAAAGTTTGACATGGGATATTGGCCAGGGAACCCTTGCTCCCTTGGGGCTCATGGCCCCACTTCTACAATTGTCAACCTCTGATCTACTCTTTGTAGAGAAGGACACAACACCTCATTTTGAATGGAAGACGCTCTGATCATGGCATTCTCTGTATCAATTATGGCAACAAATTCTGCTGACCTGGGTTTATTATTAACAGCTCTGTCAGAAAAAAAGTTGAGCCCCTATTAAATTTTTTCAACATTTTCAGAAAATTGAGACGAACGTTCAAGTAAGGTTTTTGTAGGACTGGATCTTACCAGAGCCCATGTCCTTCCACTCTTCCCCTTGCTTCCTGCAGTCTACCCACACTCCCCTCTTCCAGCTAGTCAAACATACTTTTCCTCTGCAGAATGATTTCCCCCAGAGATTCATGGGGTTCATTCCTTCCTACATTCAACCCTCTGCCCAAAAGTCACCTTCTCCAAGAGAGCTTTCCTGACTGCCCTGCCCAAAATAACTCCCTCCCCATCACTCTACTATAGTGCTCTTTTACTAATAATTATGTTGACTGTTATACTATTCACAGCACATATTAGCTGACTTTGCTTTTTATATAAGTTCCTTGAAGACAAGGGCTTTGCTTTGCTTACTTAGAACATTACTAGGCACATGGTGAGCCTTTAATAAATATTTACTGACTAATAATAAAATTAACATTAATACCAAGAATTGTTCTATGTCATTATTCTTTGACAACATGAATTTTAAAGATTTTTAGTACATATTGCCAAGCTGTTTCCCACAAAAACTTTTGTCTTTCAACAGTCTATGATAACTTTTATAACATAATATCAATCAAATATTAAAATACATTAATATCATTACTAATCTTATAGTTCTAATGTGCATCTCCATAATTACTAGGAAGAATGAATTTTTTAACATTTATTAGCCACTTGTATTTCTTTTTTTAATTTTTTTAAAAGATTTTATTTGTTAATTTGTCAGAGAGAGAGAGAGAGAGAGGGAGAGCACAAGCAGGGGGAGCAGCAGGCAGAGGGAGAAGCAGGTTCCCCCTTGAGCAAGAAGTCTGATGTGGGACTCGATCCCAGGACACCAGGGTTTTTAAATTTTTAATTTTAAAACCAGAGATTTTAAAATCTCTCTTAAAAGCAGAGATTTTAAAAGAGGAACCCTTCCACTCCCACAGACCATAAAAAGGGAATAGTACAGAAAGGAGCCAACTACAACCTGTCCAATTCCTATTGAAATAATGGAAAGAATTAAAATCAAGTATACCAAATGGTAGCTCTGTTAATTGAATTGCAATTAAAATGCTGTCGTGTGGTTTTATTTGGCAAAAGAACTCTGAAATAACTGAGTTCTGCCCTGCCATAGCTCCCTCTTGGGGTGAGCTTGCAACAGAAATGTGGTCTTAAGAGAAAGATTGGCAAAGCTGCTCATTGTCTCACATCTTGGGGTCTGGCCTCCAAACCTAACACAGACCTCCAGCTACTCCACTGTTCTTGGAGCCTTCTTCCTCCCTGATCCACCTGGCCATTTCTGAAACCCAATCCTGAGTATCTAATGTTACCAGTCAGGTGGCAGAACTAAAGTAGACTTCCCAGGCTGGGAGGAAAACTAAGTGAAGAGAGGTAGAGAGAAAGGAAAGGCAGGGGGAAGACATTTGCGCCCAAGTCTCTGCTGTGAACATTTGCAATTTTGGCCCCTTTTACCTGTGATCCAAGGCTGCCCCTTGAGGCAGGATAGAGTCCAAAGTGGGAGAGAGAAAAAGCTAAAGCTGAAGAGAGACGTTTGGGATTTCTCTGAGGGAAAATGGTCTGGTCCTTGTTACCATTCTATTTTCATGGAAGAAACAGAGGCCAAAGAGGAAAAAGCCACACTTAAGAACCACCACCTTTATCTCTTTGAGAAGTTGTGCCTATATAAAGTCCTAGGGTTTGAGCTATTCAGAACGCAACAGTTTCTCCTTGAGGGTAGGGTGCATGACCTTAACTCCTCCTTGGGAGGAGTGAGGAAAACTGTGGAGAAAGAACCAGAGATACTCAATGAACTTTTTCTGGAAGTCAATGTTCGCCATTTTGATGAGAGATAAAGATGGCATAAGGCAGTACAGGCCAATAATAGGAAGCTTTGCTGTCGTCTTAAATGAAGTAAGAATACTCACTGCAAAATTAGGTCTAAAGCTCAGAGAGATAGTATTTGCTGCAAAAGGGTAGCACTTGAAATGGGGCCATCTGGGGATTGATTAGCCTGAAATTTTAGGAACATCAAAGGAAACTGAAAGCTAAATGGGAAAACGTCAATTCTCTTTAGAGTTAAGAAATTTAGGGAAATAAGAACTATACATCAGAGAGGGGTATTGCACATACAGATTTTTATTCATTTGTTTTCCTTGATCTAAAAGAATATTTAACCTCAAACTAAACTGGAATCTTTAGAATCAGAAATCTGAAACAAGAATGGACATATAATAACTATCCAAGTTTCTGGGCTCATATGCAGTCTTTTTTTCTTTATTCCAGTAGATAATTATATCTTGCAAGAGAGCAAGTTTACTTAAAAATGATAAAGATAGGCCATGAATATAACTCGATGTATATGAATTTTAAAGACACCTGTTATTCAGCTATGTCTCTGAATAAATAAAGAATTGCATCACCAAAGAAATCAATATCACAAGTTAGTGATAGCTTCACCAATTGGCAAATACATGATCCATAATGCTCTCAGGAAGAAAAGCATTTTTTGTGTGTGTGCTGATGCTAATCGATTGTATTTTGGCCATTCATGGAATTGTCCTGACAGATTTTTTAAATGATCGCCTTACTTTTCCTGAGGAGTGTTGTTAAGTTTAGTCCACAGTTATATTCTATTTAAGAATTTTGTTGAGGCATTGTCTGGTGATTTGGTGCTTGGTATACGGAGTGGAGAGTGGAAAAATTTAATTTAGAAATATTTGCTGGAAAAACCTTGTTTTTCCTAGGATCATTTTTGTGCCTGAGACTATTGATCTTTTCATTTTGGATGCCAGGGAGCTTAGAATCAAATTTGAAAATGACCTATTACAGTTATGTATAACCATTATGGTGGAGACATCTATTTTCATTTGCTTCTACTTTTGACTTCCACCATTATTTATTCTCTTCTTAGATACAGTTCTCCATCATCATTCTTTCTCTCCTTTTCCTACTCCTCTTCTTCCTTCTCTTTTTCACCATCTGAGGGATATATTCTTGTTGTAACCCCCTTAAATCATGAGGGAATCATTACAGATAAAAATAAACTAAGTTCCATGTGTCTATATTGAGTGTAGGGACAAAAATTGATGTGTAAGAATACTTTGAGTCAGAACCTTTGGGGTAATTTTTATTCAACAATAGTAAACAACTGAAACTTTTATTAAATGACTAATTTCACAACGTAATATGGAAAGAACCACATAATTATGAATATTATGGTTGCAAAGATCCTAGAGATAAGTTTATAGATGATGAAGCTAAAGCTCTAAGAGGCTAAGTGATTTGCCCAACGTCACTCAGCTAGTTAGTGACAAAGAAAAGTAACTAGTGAACATGTATTATCATTTATTCAGTATATAAAACTGGGCCCAATATTATGTCTTACATCTCTTCTAAGATACTAGGAAAGAGGAGTATTTGTTAATATATAAAGCAAATAACAGTTAAACCAATGAAAATATGATTTTCTTTTCCTTTTTTCAAAACAAGTGAAATATGATGAGAGTCTAACAAGAAAGCCACAGGAGTACTTTACAGGTTTTTTTTCTTTTAAAGGTTTTACTTATTTATTTGAGGCAGAGCTAGAGAGTGAACATGAGCGGAGGGAGGGGGAGTGGAGGGGAAGGGGAGGGGAAAGTAGGGGAGGGAAAGGGGGTGGCAGAGGGAGAAGCAGACTCCCCACTAAGAAGTGCACCTGATTCGGGGCTCCTTTTCAGGACCCTGAGATCATGACCTGAGCTGAAGGCAGATGCCTAATTGACTGAGCCACCCGAGTTGCTTACAGTTTTAGTGCAATATGATCAAGTTTGTAAAAAAAAGTATGCATGGGGAACTCAGAGAAGGGAGGAAGGATGCCTCGCTTAGCCAAGAAAGGCTAGAGATAGCTTGACAGATAAATAATTGATTCGAACCTTGACGAAAAAGTGGGAAATAGCCAGATGGAAAAGGCTTGGGCCAACTGGGAGAATAGGAAAAAGAAAACAAGAGAAATAGATAGGAATAGAACGTAACAGTTCCTTTTCCTGCCACCTAGGAATTCTTAAAAATCTTCAGCAAGAAAAGGTCCATATTCTTGCTTTGGAATCATCTCTACAGAATGAAGTGGAGAAGAGATGGTACAGTAGAGGCAGGGAAACCAGTTAGCTGGCTATCGTAAGAGCTGAAGCGAGGAGTAAGAAAGATCTGAGCAACACAGAGGCAATGAAGATAGGGAAGAAATATTTTTGAAAAGTACGTAAATGAGCATTAACATCTGTAGTACTCGTGATCAAATCAGGTTGGTGGAAATGAGGAGAAATGGAGGACAGGGAAAAATCAAGAGTGACTCCCAGGCTGATAGCTTGGGTGACTGAATAAATAGATCACTGGACAAGAGAGGACAAATGGCAAAAAAGTGAGTTTGTGAGGAAGGTGGTGAGTCCATCGCTAAATGTGTTTGTGAGCTTTTACTAAGAACCTACCAGATAGGTCCATTAGCATTATATCGGGACTGCGATAGAGAAATATGAGGATAAAATGAGCATGGGAATTTCTATATGAGATTACTGTCAGCAATTTTTTAAAAAGTATATATAATATTTTGCAGGGAAGAAATTATCTGGAATTCTGCTGTGTAGGGTAGGTTCCTGCAGTGGATAGATAGACTCAGTAGCATAAAATGAAATTGCACAGAGGAAGTGCATAGAGCAAGAGAGCTCTAAGATATTGGCCTTCCATATTTAAATGCCCAGTGTAGAAAGAGATGTCTCCAGAGGCAACTGAGACACAGTCAGAGGGGCAGGAAGAAAACCAGAGGGCTTTATGGTAGAGAAATCAAGAAAGACATTGTCAAAGACTACAAAAATTCAACCAAAAAAAATGTCATGTAGTACTAAAACGAAGGTAAATAGCAAATAATTTCTAAAAAATAGAATAGCTGGCTATTTAAAAAATGGAATGGCTGGCTCAATTGAAAGGGCATGCCACTCTTGATCTTGGGATCATGAGTTCAAGTCCCATGTGGCGATTAGAGACTACTTAAATAAACAAAAATTTTAAAAAATGGAATAGAAACTGTCCCTTCGATTTTAGCTCATGGATAATATTATTGAGATCGGTTTCACACCCTGTCTCACACAATGTAAAGACCAAACTGGATGTAGGATAGATTCTTGATAACTGTTTACTGAGCCAATGACAGGATGGATTTTCACCGCAAGCTGGCAAAATGAAATTTGATGGTTTTATATGTGTTCTGGGTATGAAAAAGGCATTCACTCATACGATTAGCATGTATCTGTGAAATCAAGGCAGCAATTAGGTGCTTTATATCAAACAAAATCACGGAAGCCTAAAAATGGGTTAACTTTTTAAAAGAGTCAGAAAGTTCAGTTTAATGCTTTTCTCAGTCTAATTATTTCATTTTACATGGATTTAGTCAATGTAGTAAAGATTCAAGCTGGGGAAGAAAGCATGATGGGAGGGTTACATGAGAAATTATACGTTGAATAGGGTCATGTGACTCTGGGTGAGTAAAAGATGCTCAAGGAATGATAGTCATCAGTGGTATTATGACATTCTGTAATTAAAATGTTCTCCATTCAAAGGCAGGTTATGGAGCCCAGGTCACTGTGTGATGTGCTTAAGTAAAATTATTTGGGGATTAATCTCAAGAAATTAATATTTTTTTCAGTTGCATATATGTTCACAGTAACATTGGTACGAATGGCAGTAAGGTTGAGTTATTCCCATGATACTGTTTCCTTGAAATCCTGCTATTCTGGAGCCATTGTCAAAATTACCCTCGTAGGCATTTTTTATCCTGTTATAAATACCACATTCCCCAACCTTGGTTGTATGCACACGACTATTCTCACAAGGGTAAGGACAGACTCAGGAAAAAGAGGGGGTTGGGAATCATTCCTCCTATTCTTTATGTCGGCAAGCATTACAGGTATGTTTTTAGCAGCCTGTTTTGGTCGATGGCTTGTTAAAGCAATATGAAAAACTATGTAATTATATTACACCAATAATTGATATAAACATATAAAGGATGAATCACAGTCATACCTTGTATTTTTTTTTCTCTCTTTTAAAGCCTTTTTCTTTTTACAGTAGCTGCATGTTGGTTCTAGGCTGAGTGCCAGTTGTATCAATTAAACAGTAACTAATTCAAGTACATTTGCAATCTGTGTTTGAAATGCCAGCCCATACAGTAGTTACCAATTAAGCATGAGGCAGATTAATGGATGCATTGTTCTCTTGGGCTAACTCCACCACATTGTCATTAAGCAGTAAGCCCTAGTGATCCAAAGACTTCCATTCAAAGGGAAAAGGAAACACATGCTTACAAAAAAAAAAAAGTTGGGTGTTTTATATCAAGCAGAATTATTTAACAGGAAAGGTGGCGATAACCTTTTGAAGAGAAGAAATTATGGCTGTTTAGTGTTTTCTCAATCCCTTTATTTTGCATAGATTTGATCAATGGAAAAATATAAAGGTGCAAAATGGGAAGGAAAATAATGGGAACAGATCAGACAGACAAATGGCTCCTGTAAGTTCACAGTTCTTAAAACAGATGTTCTTTTCAGCTGGCTATAGTATATCATTATCTCCAGGAACCCTGAAGAGAAAGTACAAAGATCCACTAGGGATAGTGAAAATGCAGCATATTTACTGTGCAAAATACTTGGCTTTGTCCCCCCCACTCCCACCCCATCCACCACTGCCCGTTTAAGGAGACAAGTATTTGGATCAGTGATTTGATCCATTTTAAATTTAAAGCCTTATGGTATTTAGAACCCAGCATAACTGTTGCAAAATTAAGCTGTTTGGGGCACTCACTGAACATTTAACCATTGCTGTAGTTTGTATCAGAACAAACATTAAAAGGTTGAGAATATAAAAAGAAGCAATTCATTTGGGTCTCTAGCATGTGTGAGCTCCTGTAAAAATGTTCCTCCCTCCCTTCCTTCCTTCCTTCCTTCCTTCCTTCCTTCCTTCCTTCCTTCCTTCCTTCCTTCCTTCCTTTTATTTTTTCTGGTGGTTTCATTTGATCACAAACAAATATAATACCTAAAAGATATTTAACTCTTTCTTATTAAAGAAAAAAAGAAAAAAACTTCCTACATTTTTGTGATGTGCCATTTTCCAGTGGGCATGACGTGATGAAATAAATGGCTGGCCAAAGACTAAAGCTGATCAGTCTTCCAGTTTCCCAAATCTTTAAAAATAACACAGCTAATTCTTATCAGTTGGATATGTAATATTTAAGTTTTCCCTAAAGAGCACAACTTTTTAAAAGTTTTTTAAAATTCATCACCAACCCTCCCGCATGTCACAGTTTCCCACTGGCCCATGCAAGGGCTGCCCAATCAGACCACAGGTGTGCCCCCAGCCCACATAGCCACATGCCATAAATATGTTCCTTCCCACCCCACTTTTTTGCCCTTTCCCCTCCCTCAGCAAATGGCTCCTTGTCCGCTGTGTGTTCAGAACCTAGGAAGACACTGCCGGCTCCTCCGTGTGGAATGGCAGGAGAAGAGGAAGGAAAGCGAGACCCACAAAATCCATGAGAAAGGTTCTTGCAGTGCGATTCATCTTCGCATATACACGCAATGTCTCTGAAGTCAGAAGGGGTGTGTGTGTGTGTGTGTGTGTGTGTGTGTGTGTGTGTGGTGTGTCATTCTATCTGCCTCTTTCTTCAGGGTAGAAGTGGGAAGTCAGCCTTTGTTGTTATTGCTGCCTTAAATGAACTTTAATCATCATAGAGACGCCCCACTTTGGCTGTCACATCTGCTTTCTGTGCATGTAGGATCTATTTGGGACAATTAGAACATGTGGCTTTGCTACTAACAAAAGTGTGGAGGGGCTTTCGCTTTCTGCTCCTCTCTCCTCCGCCTTCTACTGGCTCTACTTTCTCCAACCTCCTCACCCCTTCCCCATCCCCCCCCCCCCATTATTGGCTCACTGGTAAAGGAACAGAAATGTTGAAATCAATATGAGAATAAATTGCCGCATGGTCTTTATGGTGGAGGCAAGGTTTCTACAGAAAATCCTTGTAATCAGAAAAGAAGGAAGATGAGATTAAACTGATTAAACTGAGAAAGTCAGAAAAGGACAACTTGAAAGATTAGCTCGCGCGCGCGCCAGAAGAGCGTGATCCTTCGTGCATGCTAAGTGGAGCTGTCCTCCCCGCTATCAGCCCCTTCATCGGGTGACCTTCTGTTGCATTAGCACGCAGCTACTTGATCCAAGGCAAATACTGGAAATTGAAAAGCCAGAATGCCAGTGATTACAGCAGGTATCAATATTATTGTAATGATGCTTCGTTATCATTAAGGAACTTAATTACTTAGGGAGAGTGAGAAGGCCAGGAAGTAAAGCACCAAGCCACAGCTGTAGTCAGCATCCAGATCAGGGCTGATATTTGGGAACTGTCTCAAGTTTAGATTCAAAAGTAATCAGAAAGTGACAGAAAGGAGACCGGCTTTAGGAAGACTGCCGTGGACACAGTAAGCTCCCAAAGCAAACCGGTTGGCCACTGGGATCCCAGACAGGGTTTTTAGCTTTTGGAATACCTATCACAGTAGGTACTCCATAAATATAGAATGAAAGAATAAGTGAATAAACAAAATAAATAAATCAACTGAACTTAATCCAGTGGCATGTTAAAAATCATTAATTCCATAAAAAATTGAGATGCAAAAAAATCAAGTTCTGAGTATTGATCTTAACCAACTCAACTTTTTAATGCAAAGCTAATCTTAGATCCCAACATCTCTCTCCCTCTTTCTCTCTCTCTTTGGTTAGATTTTAGGATATCTTAATGTCTATTTCTTCAGTGGATGCATTTTGAAATTAGAATTAAGCATTTAAGAAAACTGGAGCAAAGGAAAGACCAGCCTTTTTAAAACTGCTTTCCAAACTCAATTTCATTCTTTTCTCCCACCCCTTTCTCTTTTTCCATTTATAGTTCATCGTCTGGGTGCTGTGACGTTATGATTCTGCAATGTAGAATTCAAGCTGGGCACATGTTTTCTTTTAACTCTGACCCCTAAACAGAAATGTGGAGCATTTCTGAACTCTCTAGGGCTGTGATTGTGCTGAGCCAAGCCAAAATTAGCCCCAATTATTGACCTACAAATAGAACTGACCCGGCCCGACCTACCTCCATCAGAGTGCTGCAGAAAATTCATATTTCCAAATTTATTAAATCAAATGTATTTATTTTTCTGTAGGCATAAAAGCCAAAGTAAACTTTAAACTGCATTTGAATAAACTTTTACTTTCAGTCATAGCATCAGCAAACTTTTCCTGTCAAACTTACTGTGAAGCCTGTTAATTCTTTGGCCCATTGGAAAGGAAAAGAAAAGGAAAGAGGAAGGGAAAGGGAAAGGGAAAGAAAAGGGTGAAAAGAAAGGAAAAGAAGGAAGGAAGGAAAGGGAAGGGAGAAAAGAAAAAAGAAGGAAGGAAGGAAGGAAGGAAGGAAGGAAGGAAGGAAGGAAGGAAGGAAGGGAGGAAAAGGAAGGAAGGAAAAGAAAGAAAGAGAAAGAAAAGAAAGAAAGAAAGAAAGAAAGAAAGAAAGAAAGAAAGAAAGAAAGAAAGAAAGAAAGAAAGGAAGAAAGAAAGAAAGAAAAAGAAAGAAAGAAAAGAGGACCATGGGAGGGAAGCAGGGAGGAAGGAATGGAGGAAAAGAGAAAGCCAAAGTGGAAAAATGTGTTTAGAGAATGAAGGTACAAAAATTACAGTCAGAATGGAGTGTTTTGAAGGCTCTTAATCTGCAGATTAATTCAGAAGTCAGCCACTTTGCAGGAGCAGAGTTTGTGTTCATTCCTTGCCACTCACTCATATTTATACTTTAGTGACTGTCTGGCCTTGGGGTAAGAAGGTACAGAGTGATCTAAGTCATGCTGGGATCATCCATGATTATCATTCATGGAAAAACACATAAATAATCCTAATTAGAACATGTTTCTTTGGCTAGGATGTGGGAAAGTTGGAGAGTGCCCACTCTGTATGCTACCAGGACGAATATTTTCAGAACCCATGCCCAAATCTGGTTGCAGGATTTCTTACAATAGGTTTTTCCAGTTTCCTCTCCATGCCAGGGGTGCTCAGGCACCCTCCTGCCTTGGAGGTGAAGCTAGCTGTCTTGGACCTCAAGAAAAAGAGGAAAATCTTGTTTTGAGCCGAAGTTTACCTTCTTAAATCTTCATGTTTTACCCCAAGATGAACCTATTCTAATATTGATGGAATGGAGGTATGTTTCTAAACCATCAAGGGAAAGGCCTATCTTCTAGAGACTGTAGACCCAAAAAATAATCTCATTGGCTGAAAGGCATTTTAAAAATCCCAGACACCAGTATTCCTGGGTTGGTTTTGTTAGATCTGTGTTGCACGTTTGAGTCCTGGCGCCATGTGAGCCTCACCTGAGAATATGCTGATAAATGTCACCCCATACCCCAATATTCTGAATCAGTTGCTTTGGAATGAGGTCCTAGTTTATCTTGATTATTATAAATCTCAGGGTGATGTTGTCACTTGGCTCATGCTTCCTGATTCTCCTGCACTGCTAAGCAGCTTTCACAGTTTCTGCTTTTGATAGCATAACCTCCAGAGAAGCAATGTTTTTCTCTGTATTCGCTAACCTTAAAACTTTCAACCCTGGCTGCCCATTAAAGCAGCCTGATGGGATTTTAAAATACGAGGGTACATGGGTTCACCTCAAGATACTTAACTGGCTTTGAGTGGAACTCAGGAATCAGCTTTTTTGTTTTTTAAATGAAATTTTTAAGGGTCATAAACATACACTGCTAAATGAAGTTCAATACCACAGTTACCCTGAGAGCTTCACCAATTTTATTTGTTAGTTGGTTAGTTGATTGGCTTTTGCTTTGTTTTAACAGCAGAAGAAAGCATGAGAGGTCATGCTTGGTCCTATACAAGATGGGGGATGGAACTGAAAGTTTCACATTAAGCTGGGATTTCTTGAAAGTCCACACTTTCTATGAACTGGTGAAACAGAAAAATCTACCAACTGGCAAAGGAAGTTTGGCTGTCCAAACTTGTTCAACATTGAACTCGTCCATGTGTGCATATCCAAATGGCAAAGCTATGGGCAAAACTAACAGTGACTTTGACTTTTCCTTATTCACACTATCTTTTTATTTATTTATTTATTTATTTATTTATTTATTTATTTATTTATTT
>CM053608.1:8241449-8260211 GCA_028646535.1 Procyon lotor
AGAACATAGGCAGTAACCTTTTCGACATCGGCCATAGCAACTTCTTTCAGGACATGTCTCCAAAGACAAAGGAAACAAAAGCGAAATTGAACTTTTGGGATTTTATCAAGATAAAAAGCTTCTGCATAGCAAAGGAAACAGTCAACAAAACAAACAGGCAACCCACAGAATGGGAGAAGGTATTAGCAAATGACACTACAGACCAAGGTCTGATATCTAAGATCTATAAAGAACTCCTCAAACTTATTCACACTATCTTTGATGGTTTCATTATTAATGTTGTACTAGTATGACAGAATGTGTTGGAAACGGTGCTTCTCTTTTTGACTGGAAACATTTACGTGATTAGAATTATCCTTTTTTCTTTCTTGTGTATTTGACAAATTAGCATGCAGAATTGTTGGTTCCTAGGTTATTTTCTGTTGGGAAGGTGCATTTTGATCCACTGATTCTACTCAATGTTTTAGGACTGTTAAAATTTAGCATCTTTTTCTTGAGACACATTGACAAGTTATCTTTTTTAGCAATCAAGAAGTCACTTGCTGAATTAAGTGCTGCACTGACTTTCGTTGGTTCCAGAATCATGCTACTTCTACCATGATCTACACCAGCAAAATGCCTTTGATACCCGTGAAGCAGAGTTCAGATTCTGGAGACTCTAGCTGCTGCAGAAAACCCTTGCCTTTATAACTGATAACCAGCACAAATACATATACTCAGTATTTGTTTATACTTTGCAAGAATATAGACATGTGACCTTCAAATGATATGTCACATTTCGAGTCTAATATGTGCACATCACAGCCTGATCCTCTCTACAAGGGAGAAAATACAGTTTCTATCTCTCTTTCCTTTGGACTTTATGAGTTCAGCAAGATTACTAGACATATGATCAACATACAAAGGTCAATTGTGATTCTACCATTGGAAATGAGAATCAGGAAATGTAATTTTACAAAAGTGATAGCATGTACAATGGCATAAAAAAATATAAGGTAACTGGGAATTAATCCTGTAAAATGTATGCATAACCTTTTTGGAAGAAAGGGTAGAGTTTTATTGAAATATAATTAAAAATGTCAAAATAAATGGAGCAATATGCCAGGTTCATTAATATAAAAAGTGTTAATATCCTAAATACATCAATTTATCCCATATTGAGCTATAAATCTGAAAGAATTTCCTGCTACATCTCAGAACTGTTTTGCAAGGAATTTGACAAAGGTGTCCTAAAATTTATACAGATAGTCAAAGATTTGAAAATACTCACCAAGATGTTGATGGAGAAACAAATGGAGGGCTTTGCCCTCCCAGATATCAGAATACATTCTAAAACTATTTTAAGACTGGGTATAATCTTCTTAAAGGAAGACAAATACATTAGTGGAACAGTGGACACAGGTATAAATACATGCACCTGCAAACTTGATTTGTAGCAAAATTGGCCTTCAGAATCAGTGGGGAATAGATGAGCAATAAAATAAGTGAATATGAGATAGCTGGTTGTTAATGTGAGAGAAATGGACTGAAATTAGTATCTCAACTTACTCCTGAACAAAATTCAATTCCAGGTTGCTTAAAGAATCTGAGATATGAAAATTTTCAAAGAAAATGTAAGACAATATTTTTATTACTTCAGGGTATGAGAGCATTTCTTAACGAGATACAAAAACACAAACCATGAAGGAAAAAAAAAACAGATAAATTTGATAACATCAAACATAAAACCTCCTTCCTACCCAAAAATCTGTAAGTAGAGGGGAATTTTAAGCTGGGGTAAGATATTTACAACAAAAAGGACTTAAAATTTTTACTACTAAGAATAGCTGAACAAATTCTACAAAGGAATAAGAGAAAAGATAAGCAAAATAGGCCAGAAGAAAATACCCCAAACAAATAAAAAGGCATTTCACATAAGCAACAAGAATGAGCAACACATAGCTGAAAAATATTTAAGCTCACTATAGTTAGGGAAAGGCATATAAAAGCCGTGAGATAAAATTTCACACTCATCAAAGCAACAAAGATTAACATGTCTAATATTATTAGGTGTTGGCAAAGATGTGGAAAAATAACATCTCTAACACTGATGTGTGGCTACAAATGCAGCTATTTTGGAAAACAAATTGGAGACTGTTTGCAAAGTTGAATATGGTCATACTTTTTTTCATCAAGTAACGACACTCCTCAGTATACACCCTCGGGAAACTCTCCCCCGTGCATACAAGGACACGTGTACAAAAATCTGCCTAGCAGGATTCTTTGTAATGTAAATTTGAGAACAATTTAAATCTCTGCCAACAGAAAAATAAATATAGCATGTTCATAGACTGTAAAGTTATACAGCAGTACTTCCTCAATCTTTTCACATCATGGCACACATACAAAATAACATTTGTATGGCATCCTGCTATAACCTAGAAGGGATTTGGGGTCCTTTATATGTGGAGTGCCCATATATTCTGCTTTGTCCAAGATAATACTGATTTTTCCAGTACTCCTTCCCAGTTCAACCTCTTGTGCCAGTGTAATTATTAACAGCGACTGTTGCGCTTTTAAAATATTCTGGTTTGAATACAAAAAAATTATAAGGTCACCCTTTGTCTATGGGGCTTAGTGAAACAAATTCTATTATATTTCTGTGTTATCAACAGGATAAAGATAAAAGACGAATAGTTTGGAAACGATTCAATATTGGGGTGTTAAAAGATAAACGCAGGCAGAGTAGAAATTTTGAGAGTTTATTTCAGCAAACATCAGTTCCCATCAGGTGGGGCCAAACAAGAAGTGGTTCGGAGTGCTTTGCTCTCAGGAACTAGAAGAAAGACTTTCACAGAGAAGATGCAGAATCCAAGCAAGGAGACTCTGACTGGCTACACCTCAAGCTGATGTGTTTTCTGGGAAAGCCTCGCTGGCTGTTTTAGGTTGTCCTTAAATTTTGATTTCTTAACTTTGAGGCGTTTAAAGGCTTAGGTTTTGGTTGTAGTATCTAAAGAATTAGAAGCACCTCATTCTAATGGTCTCATTGTTTAATTAATGTAATCGAATACAAGTAAAATAATTTGTTTCATTTTTTTAAAAAAAAGGTAAAATTGTGACTCTCATAAAACTATAAAATGAATATATGTCGAAAACTTTATTTACATATTCATTAAGGAGGGGACTAGTACGATGTTAAAACAAGTCCAAAGTGGAATCCAAAGGACAGACTCGTGCACAGGCAATCAGGAAAGCTAGAACGAATGTACTCATAGATGCAAACTGATCGAGAGGCAAAGGTCAATAACGTGGAATATTTGAAATAATCTCTTCTATTTGGGAAGGAATCTATTATATATCCAAGAAACTAAGCTTATTTGCATCCGTATGAACATAACCATTTGCATCACCTTTTACCAGAAACATCTTCGTCACTGTCAGCCCTCTACAAGTAACTTTTATCTCTACAAACCTGCAGATGAGGTGAAAGATATGGACCTCCATAGAATCAGACCACCCAAAACTGTCTTCTAGATTCTTCAAAGGACATCCAGAAACCTTTCTACCCAGCTGTTTTACATAGAGCTGAAGTGATCTAGAGTATATTAACTTATTAGACTCATTTTGATAACCCAAGTTTTTACATTGAAACATTCAGTGAAACAATGTTGGCTCTCAGGGCTCCCAAAACATTTTTTTTCAGATTAATTTATTTATTTGAGAAAGAGAGAGAACCCAAGCAGGAGGGGCAGAAGGAGAGGGAATCTTAAGTAGACTTTACCCTGAACATGAAGCTCAGTGTGGGGCTCCACGCAGGGCTTGATCCCAAGACCCCGGGGTCATGACCTGAGCTGAAATCAAGAATTGGATGCCTAACCCACTGAGCCACCGAGGCGCCCCTCCCAAAGCATTGTGCAACAAAGCCTTTGCATCTTCCTGTCTTCTCAGCTGTATCATCAGTTCAAAATATACACAGTATTTGTTTGATACCTTGTTTCAAAGTATTCATTTATTACTTTCAATATTTCACACTCAGTAGTTTGTTTTGGCATGACTCTGCAGAACTAATAATGTCCTAGAAAGCATTTCTCTTGAGGACTTCTAATTAGTGCTCTTAACAGAGCACTCTTAATAATGTCTGCAGATACACCCTCTGCATTACAGCCATTCTGCTTCTTTTAATTTTCTGGATCGTGGTTGTGTCAAGCCCGTTGACAATGAATCTATGAACAGTAATCCAGTGGTGGCCCCATTCCTATTTCCTCTGCTTCACTGGTCCCAAACACGGTATTGATAATTTCTATAGAAGTCGTTAAAGGAGTGACTTTAAAATTGAATGAGGCACTTTGTGATTTTTAACTATTTATATTTATTTATTTTTGTTTAATTCAATTAAGTAACATATACTGTATTATTAGCCTCAGGGGTAGAGGTCAGTGATTCATCAGTTTTATATAATCCGCAGTGCTCATTACATCACACGCCCTCCTTAATGTCCATCACCCAGTTACCCCATCCCCTATCTCCCCCCCCAAACCAGCAACCCTCCGTTTGTTTCCCATGATTAAAGTCTCTTTTTGATTTTATCTTATTTGTGATCTTTAGCTATTAAACCATCTTCAAACTAGTTCCTCATGGAGGCACCTGGGTGGCTTGGTCAGTTAAGCGTTGACTCTTGGTTTCATCTCAGGTCAGGGTCCTGGAATTGAGCCCCACACAGGGCTCAGCAGGGAGTCTCTGCCTGAGATTCTCTCTCCCCACTCTCTGCACCACCGCCCCCCTGCCCCCCCCCCCGCTGACTCACACACTCTCTCTCTCTCTAAAACAAATAAAATCTTAAAAACAAACAAGCAAAAAACTAGTTCTTCATGAAAAGAGCCTTTCACTAATCTGGAGTATGAAGACACTTGTACAAGTCTAATTGCTTTGTGTGTATAAGAGAAATGTTTTCTAGTAAAATGCTAGCATAATTTATT
Organism: Procyon lotor; assembly: GCA_028646535.1. Classification (NCBI taxonomy): domain Eukaryota; kingdom Metazoa; phylum Chordata; class Mammalia; order Carnivora; family Procyonidae; genus Procyon; species Procyon lotor. The sequence goes on from CM053608.1 coordinate 8,246,405, forward strand.
GTTATCATTGCTTCATTTCATAATTTTTACACATAAATAAGACATTTAAACTGAAGAAGAAAAGAATTAATGGGACACAGGACTCAAAATTTGAGTGTCTGATTTACGTCTTTTTACAAGTGGGCTTGTCTTGTGAATCTGAGTCCCTATAAATTTAATAAGAAAGTTACTCCTCATGATGTAAAGGAAAGAAATCCAATAAATCTATTTAAACATAGATTAAAGGAAGACTAGGGTTTTACAAATCCCAGCAAATTTAAGTTTCATAATATTTGTTTTATGTCACCTACATTTCTGAGACTATTTTAAAATAAATTTCATTTATAAATTAAAAAAATAAAGATGCAGTAAATAAAAACTCATACAAATATTAGTATATGATGAAAGCTTCTTAGAAATTTCTTTGAAATTTTGAGTTCTGAATCTGTGCATGCTAATAGTCACTTTTATTTGATTGTTGAAAATAAATGTGTTCAGTTATTATTGACTTTGAGAAATAAGCATGTTTTCTTTCAAAAACCAAATTTTAACATTGTTATTAATCTCTACCAGGAATCAGACTGACTCATTGTTAGCATCAAAAGTCCTAAATAAATAAAAGAATCTATAATGCTTCTATTACATTCTCCTTTTATCTTCTTACAGAACTCTGATGAGTGTTCATATTGTTTTTATATTGTCTTAGTCTATCTGGGCTGCTACAACAAAATATAATAACCCAGGAGGCTCATAAACAATAGAAATTTAGGTGCCTGTGTGGCTCAGTTGGCTAAGTAAGTGTCTGTCTTCAGCTCAGGTCATGTTCCCAAGGTCCTGGATTGAGCTCTACATTGGGCTCCCTGCTGGGTGGGGAGCCTGTTTCTCCCTCTCCCTCTGCTGCTTTCCCTGCTTGTGCTCTTTCTCTCTCAAATGAATAAATAAAATCTTAAAAAAAAAAAAAAACAATAGAAATTTATTTCTCATGTTTTTTTTTGTGATTGGAAGTCCCAGATACTGGTGCCAGCGAGTTCGGGTCCTGGTGAGAGCCTTCTCCTGGCTTGTATACGCAGTTTCTCCTGCATCTTCACAGGGCAAGGGCAGAGGGGAAGGAAGCACCCTCTTTACTCTTATAAAAGCACCCATCCCATCAATGAGGACTCCACCCTCAGGACTTCGTTTGGTCCTAATCGCTTCCCTAAGACCACACCTCCTCACACTGGGGGGTTGTGTTTCAACATAGGAATTATGGGAGAACAAAAATATTCAGCCTATAACCTGTCAATTCCCCAAGTTTACTAATTTTCTTTTAATTTTAATTTTTAATTTAAATGATATTTTTCATTTCTAGAAGTTTATTCTTAAATCTGATCTTTTTAATAGCCTCTTATTTTACTTATATTTTCAGTTTCTTAATTCTTTAAAAAATATTTAAGCGTATTCATTTTACGTTCTGTGTCTGATAATTCCATTATCTTAATTTTCTTCTTTTGTGTTCAACTCTGATGTCTGTTTTTGTGGATTCTTTTTTGCTGTGGCTTGTTCTGTGTGGTTTGTTTGCTTTAGTTTTTGCTGCTTCTTCTTCCTTTTTTTTATGACCAAATTTTTGGGGCTTTTAATAATGCAATTTCTTTGAGGTCTGTGTTAAAGTGAGTTCTTCCAAAATGATTTGTATTTTTGTCAGACACCCTGGGAATCCTACTAGCCTGGAATCACTTTATACTAAATTCTTAGCTTGAGGGTTTCATTCAGATCATCCAAGTATTAAAAATTCAGGTTGCAAACTCCCATGAGGGCTAGCTGTTTACAAATTCTCAGGGCAGATGTTTTTTCTCCCTCAATTCTAAATGCCTATGTTTGAGCAATTTCCCTGACAGTGCCCGGGACGTGGGGGTCACTTTAATTCTAACATATATATTTATACTAGGGATGCAGACTTTTGGAGCTCCTGATTTATGTGGAGAAGACTCCTATTAGACTGGTCACTTTGGGCAGGCTGTGAACTTTGTTTCTTTTCTCCTGAACCATATAAAGCATATACACTAAAGGGACCACATAAACGCAGTCTATTCACCAAGTATCCCAAAACAAAAACTGGATTTATTGTTCCACTTCCTTTTTTAGGTTCTTGATTTTGCTTGATATATCAGTCAGGATTCTCCAGAGAAACAGAACCAACAAGATATGTATAAATACAGAGTGAGTTTATTTTAGGGAATTGGCTCCCATGAATGTGGAGTCTTATCAAGTCCACAATCTGCAGGATATGACATTGGGCTGGAGGCCAATGGAAGAGTTTCAGTTTGATCCAATGGCTTTCTGCTGGTAAAATTGCCTCTTCTGGTGAGGTCAGTCTTTTTCTGTTAAGGCCTTTAAAGGATTGGATAAGGCCCACCTACATTATGGAGAGTAATCTATTTACTCAAGTCTACTGATTATTTTGTAACATTTTTTACTTAAATTCAGTTAATTAACATCATATAATGTGTTATTAGTTTCAGAGGTACAGTTCTGTGATTCATCAGTCTTATGTAATACCCAGGCTCATCACATCACATGCCCTTCTTAATGTCCATCACCCAGTCACCCCATCCCTCCTCAGTTTGTTTCCTATGATTAAGAGTCTCTTATGGCAGGGGCACCTGGGTGGCTCAGTGGGTTAAAGCCTCTGCTTTCGGCTCAGGTCATGATCTCAGGGTCCTGGGATTGAGCCCTGCATCGGGCTCTCTGCTCAGCGGGGAGCCTGCTTCCCCCACTCTCTCTGCCTGCCTCTCTGCCTACCTATGATCTCTCTCTGTGTCAAATAAATAAATAAAATATTAAAAAAAAAAGAGTCTGTTATGGCTCTACTGATTTAAATGTAAATCTCATCTAAAAAAATACCTTCATAGAAGCTTCTAGAATAATATTTCACTGATTATCTGGATACCATGGTCTTACCAAGTTGACACATAAAATTAACCACCACATTTGTTTTTCAGGGTTGTTTATTTATTTGTTTGTATATCCATCATTTGCTTTCTAGTTTCTCATTATACTAGGAAACTTTTTTTTTTAAATGAGTCGTCTTAACACTGATCTGATGAGACACATTTTACACACAGTAAAAAGCACTGAATTAAAAGGCTCCCTTTGGTTAGTTTTAACAAATGTACACACCCTTGTAAACTTCACACAAAACAAGCTATGAAATCTTTCCAGTAGAGAAAGTCTTCATTTGCATTTTTTCAGGCAAATCCAGCCCATCACCTAAAGGTAAATGTTTCCGATTACTAGCACCTATTGTTGAATTGAAAGAAAATAAAATCACAGAGTACCTTTTGTGTCTTTTGTTTTTGAGATTGAGTCATATTGTTTAGTGTATCAGTACAGTAGCTCATTGCTTTCCTTATTTGGGAGGACTCCATTGTATGCATAAACCATAAATTGCTCATCTATTTTTTATTGATGCATATAGATTGTATCCAGAGTTTGCTACTCTGTGAAAATCTATAAATATTCTTGTAGAAGTATTTCTTTGAACATATGTTTTATTTGTCTTGGGTAATACTTAGAGCAGAATTGTTGCTTTATAGGATAAACATATAATTAACCTCATCAGACACCACCAATTGTTCTCCAAAGCAGTTCTATCATTGAACACAATCATGAGCAATATACCAAAATTCCAGTTGTTTCACATCCTCAGCTTCTACAAACATTCATTTTATTTCTTTATGCCATCAAAAAATGTAAAATAAAAGTAGTAATAATGTCACTTTAAATAGCATAAATGTATCAATTACTTAGAAATAAATCTAATGAAATATTTGCAAAGCAACAAGAACTATAAAGTAGTTTTTAGAGAAATTACAGACATAAACAAATGAAAAGAAATACCATGCTCATTAATTAAGAGTAACATTAAGCTGGAGAGGGCTCATAATGACTCAAAATACACAAATATGGACAGTTATTCTTGACTCCAAATTCAATGACAATATGTTGTTAGCTTGATATAAATCATGATGGAAATATTTTCATCATAGAAATTACAAAATGCTATGAATTGATGCCCTATCCCATCTCGGAGAATCCACTGTTAAACATTTACCATTATATCATCTATTATGAGACTCAGTATTTTTTTTTGCAATACATTTTTAAAATTTTAAATTCAGTTAATTAACATATAGCATATAATTAGTTTCAGAGGTAGAGTTCAGTGATTCATCAGTCTCATATAATACCCAGTGTTGATTACATCACTTGCCCTCCTTAATGTCGTTCCCAGTTACCTTATCTTCTCCTGCTTCAGCAACTAGCAGTTTATTTTCTATGATTAAAAGTCTCTTATGGTTTGTCTCCCTCTCCGATTTCATCTGGTTTTATTTTTCCTCTCCCTTCCCCTATAATTTTCTGTTTTGTCTCCTAAATTCCACATATGAGTGAAATTATATGATAATCGTCTTTCTCTGATTGACTTATTTTGCGTAGCATAATACTCTCTGGTTCCATCCACATCATTGCAAATGGCAAGATTTCATTTTTGATGGTTGCATAATATTCCACTGCACGTGTGTGCATGAGTGAGTGCGTGTGTATGTGCACGTGCGTGCGTGTGTCTGTATGTGTGTGTGTGTGCATATATATATATATATATGTATAGATATTCAACATCTTCTTTATCCATTCACCTGTGGATGGACATCGATAGTTTGGCTATTGTGGACATTGCTGCTATAAATATTGTGGTGCATATTTGGATCACTAGATTTTTATCTTTGGGGTAAATATCTAGTAGTGCAATTGCTGAGTCATAGGGTAGCTCTATTTTTTAATTTTTGGGGAAAATTCATTCTTTTTTCTGGAGTGTCTGGACCAGCTTACATTCCCACTAACAGCATGAGAGGGTTCCTCCTTCTTTGCCTTCTCACCAACATCTGTCATTTCCTGACTTGTTAATTTTAGCCATTCTGGTGGTGGCTGGTATCTCATTGTGTTATTTATTTGTATATCCCTGATGACCAGTAATACTGAACATTTTTTCATGTGTCTGTTGGCCATTTTTATGTCTTCTTTGGAGAAATGTCTGTTCATGTCTTCTGACCATTTCTTGATTAGATTATTTATTCTTTGGGTGTTGACTTTGATAACTTCTTTACAGATTTTGGATATTAGTCCTTTACTTATTAAGACATTTGCAACTATCTTCTCCCATCTCGTTGTCTTTTGATTTTGTTGACTGTTTCCTTTGCTGTGCAAAAGCCTTTTATTTTGATGAAGTCCCAATAGTTCATTTTTGCCTTTGGTTCCCTTTCCTTTGGAGATGTGTGGAAGATCCAATATTTTTAAGATAACTGTTCTTCACAAATTATCTATAGGTTTGACATAATTTTAAATCAAGGCCTATCAGGATTTTTCAAGGAAATTGTCAAGTTAATTCTAACATTTATATGAAAACTTGAGGGATCTAAAATAGCCAAAACATTCTTGAAAGGGAAGAATTTATATATATAATTGAGATGTAACTTACATGTCATATTATATGAGTTTTAGTAGTATAGCATAATGAGTTTATATATTTATATATTGCAAAATGATCATCACAGTAAGTCTATTTAACATCCATTACTGTAAATAGTTGCAATTTTTTTCTTATGATAAGAACTTTCTTTTAAAAGATTTTATTTATTTATTTGATGGAGAAAGAGGACAAGCGAGCATAAGCAGGAAAAGCAGTAGAGGGAGAGGGAGAAGCAGGCTCCCCACTGAGCAGGGAGTCCAACTCAGGGCTCAATGCCAGAACCCTGGGATCATGACCTGAGCTGAAAGCAGATGCTTAACTGACTGAGCCACTCAGGTGCCCCATGATAAGAACTTTTAAGATGTACTCTCTTAGCAACTTCCAAATACGCAATACAATATTATTAATGATAGTTACCATGCTGGGCGTGGTGAAGAAATTATCCCCAGGATTTTTTTATTTTAAAACAAGAAGTTCGTATCTTTTGATATAAAGTTTTGACACCCCTCCCCCACCTCTGGCGGCTACCAATCTGTTCTCTGTATCTGTGGGGTGTCCTTTTTGAGATGAAAAAATATCCTAAAATTGACTCTGATGATGGGTGCACATACCTGTTAATATACTGGAAACCACTGAACAGTATCCTTTAAATAAGTGAATTATATGCTGTGTGAATTATATCTCAATAAAGTTCTTCAAAAAAAAAAAAAAGAAGAGTAAACTAGCCTTATAGAATGTTAGGGAGCGTTACTCTTTATTTTTCGAAAGTATTCCCAATCCTTCCTTCCTCCCATTTGTCCATTTTGATAGTCTGTATGTTTTAACAAAAATAACTATGATTTATTTGTATTTATTTCTGCCATCTTATTTACCCTGCTGTGTTAGTTGTTTTTCCCTTTTTCTACCCTTTCTAAACTCTCAATTGAAGTTTTTCTGTTTTTTTCGTCATTCTAGTCTTTTTCCTCCTCTCCCAAATAAGAAAATATACTCCTTTTTTAAATTTAACACATTTAGTTAAATAAATACTAAAGTAAAAGTTCATGCTGTCCCAAACTTCTTGGGATGAAGAGTTCTTAGAATGTTTATCACTAGTCCTGCCTTTGAGCTGTATCAGACATTGTGTGGCATTTTCATTCCACCTTCCATTTGATTATTTAACCACAATATTTGATGTTTTATTTTATTTTATTTTTTAAAAGATTTTATTTATTTGACAGAGAGAAACAGAGTGAGAGAGGGAACACAAGCAGAGGGAATGGAAGCGGGAGAAGCAGGCTTCCCGCCGAGCAGGGAGCCCGATGCGGGGCTCCATCCCTGGACCCTGGGATCTTGACCTGAGCCGAAGGCAGACGCTTAATGACTGAGCCACCCAGGCGCCCCTGATGTTTTATTTTTGTTTCATGGTAACAATGTTTAGATTTCCAGACAGTTTTTCCTTTATTTTATTCACTGTGACATCTCCCATCTCCGGACTCCTCTTTGCTTTCATTTCACCTATTCTGGAAGTGTGTCCATTAAATGTTTTTTTGGTAAAGATGTTTTGGTGGTGAACCCTCTGTTCTTGTTGACCTGAAAATGTATCCCATCCTTGTTCTTAAAATTTTTTTTCTGAATATAAAATTCTGGGTTGGTAGTTACTCTCTGCACTTTGAAGATACTGATTTACTCTATTGGCTTCCAGGATTACCATTGAGAAATTATCTGTTTTTCAGTTTAATTTTCATACTTTTGAGTGTGCTTGTTTAAAAAAATCTATCAATATCATCTCTTTGTTTTGGGTAGTCTACATTTCACTACTATATATATATATATATATATATATATATATATATATATATATTTCTTTTATATTTATTCTGCTTGAAAGTCCCTGAGTTTCCTGAAGTTGAAGATTTGTCTTTGAACGATTCTTGAAAATTATAATTTTAATGTACATTTTATGTATATTAAACATATAATACATTTTAATATCCTCTTTCCCTTCCCATTTTTTCAAATTCTCTTTTTCTCTGAAATGCCTGGTAAGTGACTGCTGGAAATTTCTATCCTCTAGGTCTCTTAAACTCTTGGCTCATATTTTCCATTTCTTTGTCTCTCTGCTGCATTCTGGATAATTTCTTCACACACATAATATAATTTACTCATTCTCTCTTTAGCTTTATGCAATCTGCTGTTAAACCTTTCTTTTGGATTTTATTTTTTAATGATTATACATTTTTGATTCTGATGGTTTCTTTTTTTAATATCCCTATGAGTTTTAAGAGCATCTATTTATAGTTACTATTTTTGTTGCTCTTAATACTCATCCAGCAATTGTTCCCATAGCATCAGCACAACTCTATGAACAATGGGGGACACATTCCAGCTGAAATTCAACCCCATTAGCCTGCCTCTCACTGTCTCTGGCCTTTGTGTGGTTTCTGGTTGAGTTGCCTAGAGAAGGCTGTCCCTGGAAACATCCAGACTTGGACAAAGAGGCCATAAGGCAAGGAGAATCTAATTTAGAGACAAAGCTGCAGGACTTCTAGAATCCTCTGGGAAGTCTGTGAACTTTAGCAAATGCATGAGCAGACACAAGGAGGAACTGTTTGTTTCAGTCTGATCGACAGATAAATCCTGCATTGGGCTGAAAGAGCCATCCATTACCTTTCTGGAAAATGAAGGAAGTGTTAACACAGCAAGGTAGTCTAACAGCATCTCTCAAACCTACCTAACCTCCTATGCGGAGGCACCTGAGAACTGGGAGCTCAGAAGATTCCTCAGGGTAAATTAGATCTGAATTCATCTGTAGCGTACATTCTTTCATAACATATTACTAAGCATGTTTTGATAGAGTTTCAGGATATATGGTAAATCATATTTGTCAAGTATCAGTCTTGAACATTTTTTGCAGGCATGATTCATCAATCCAACGTGTCTTCCAAATCAGAGTGGAAAAAATTCCAGAAGTGATCATGATCTCCTTGAAACTCCTTGTCCAGCTTCAAGTGAGAGGGAAGAAAATCCTACTTCTTCCCCACAATGGTGGGGAGAAAAGATGCCACTGCAGACCATCAGTGCTTGCCTCTCACCTGTCATCAACCCTTCAATAACCTTGAGCCTAAAGATTGGATAACCGGTCAGCAATTCTACATATACGAGTATGAGATTACTTGCCCTCCAAATTTTGTTCTCTGGATTTCTTTATTTTTTTAAAATCTTTTGAAGTGTCAGCCAAAACTAAGATAGAAATAGTTCCATTTAAAAAAAAAATCTATGGCATCTGAATGTTGATATTTCAATCATGTAATTCTCAAGCAATGTATTCTGCACATTAGAGAATTTAAATATACAATTACATTCCAAAATCAAAAACATACAAAAAGGTAGCATTCAAAAAGGGTGACATAAAAACAAATATAAACAGAAATTCTTATTATTATTCTTATATGCTTGTCTATCTACTCTGTATACTTCTTAGGTACCCCCTACTTTGGAGACCAGAGTTCCAAAAAATAATAAGGATTTGATTCAACTTATACATTACCAAAACTACAAAAAATTTGAAAAAAATTTGAAAAATGCCACAGGCTTTTTAAAGTTCTAATTGATAACAAGAATGCACTTTCTCCATTGAGATTCCAAAGAGAGCACTTCAGAAAAATCCCTCTAGTTCTGAGCTGCTGGTGTATTTGGAAACCCACACAAGATGTACATTCTCATTATCCACCACCTCTTCAACAGATTCTCAAAGGAATTGTTAAATACAATTGTTTTTCATGGTTTGAGACTTTTTAAAATATGACACAGCATGAGGTGGTAGACGCTTCAGGATTTGTTGCTGGTGTATTTCTGAGCTGTGTGATAACTGCTTCATGCTCCAGAAGTTATATCAATGAAAAAACTGTACCCTTATGATCATATATAAGAACGGCCATCGTGGCTGCCTAAAACCATAAAATAGCTTTTTTTTAAAGAAAGGATTACAGCCCAAAAAGAAATTTAAAAATAAGATTGCTTGCTCATTCTTATTTAGCCAAGCTATGTGATTACAGATATTGTCAAAGTTGCTAATCTACAGAACAGACTTGATTATCAGCAATTGATTTGCTATGAAATGTCCTATTTCATATAAATATCTGTTTTAGTCCATTTGGAAATGCTATAACACAAGGACACAGACTGAGTAACTTACAAACAACAGAAAATTATTTCTTACCATTCTGGAGGCTGGAAGACTGAGATCAGGATGGTCTCAGGTGGTCAGGTGAGGTCTCTCTCCTATGATACAAAGGGCCAACTTAATTTCTCTGTGGGTCTTCACATGGTGGAAAGACAGAGGAAGCCTTCAGGTGCTTAGGCCCTCATATCCTGAGCACCTCCCAGAGAGCCCCCCTTCCTAGTACCAATCCACTGGGCACTAGGATTTCAACACATGAATTTTGAGGGGGACACAATTCAGACCATATCAGTACCTTATTTGGAAAAGTAGACTTGAGACTGAAAAGGAAATGCCTTGTGGTTGCATCAGTTTTATATAGTTTTCCCTTTATTTTTTGCTTTCTCTTTTTGAAGGTGGCAAAATAAAATAGTATTAAAATAAACCCAGCGAATGACCCAGGGACCAAAATACTCCTCTTTAGTAATATTTTTAAGTACACTTACATTTTTCACACAAAACTTAGTTATAGAAGTTAATGGCCCCTCTTCCTGGCCCCGGTTTGAACTAAAGTTTTCGGTGTGTGTTAGGTTTTAGTTTAATCTTAAGGTAATTAGGTTTTGCCATCTCTAGGGGGGGATTAAGAGCTAAAACTTGTGTGCTTATTCTATAGGCCTCAAATAATATTTAGTTAAGTGCTTATAGATTCCAGCAGGACATTTTCAATAGACTTCAGCAAGGTTGAACACCATTTACTGTTAAATAATAATGGTTTTTTTTTTTGCCATGAAGTGCTTGACTAGTATTAGTGAAGGCTGAATAAATCGTCTATCACCTTCCAAGAAGGATCATTATTCTCATGTTTTACTTACTTACTTACCTAGTTATTTATTTATTATTATTATTATTTTTACTTATTTATTTTTAAAGATTTTATATTATTTATTTGACAAAGAAAGAGACAGCGGGAGAGGGAACACAAGCAGGGGGAGTGGGAGAGGGAGAAGCAGGCTTCCTGCCAAGTCAGGAGCGCAATGTGGGGCTCTATCCCAGGACACTGAGATCGCGACCTGAGCCGAAGGCAGACGCCTAAAGACTGAGCCACCCAGGCTCCCCATCCTCATGTTTTAAATGATAAAACTGAAGCAGAGGATTTAGGGGATTTGCCAAAAGTTGCATGAGAACTCCATAGAAATAGAATCTCAACATTTTCCCGTCTTCTGCTTTACCTCACTGGTTTGCTTTAGAGTCATTTTTATAATTCTGTATGTTGCTTCATTCCTCTCCCTTTGGTTAAGGAGAAAGACATATGTTTTTAAAGGAATATACTTACATTCTTAAATTTTTCAGACTTTTTAATGCACGGGTTATTTCATTAGTGAAGCTAACAAAATGAAAAAAAAAGGCTTTGAAATTAACCTAGTTACTCTGGGGGAAAAGATCAGCAGTTATGATTCAACTCAGTTATAGACAATGGACATTTGACTTTAAAGTCGTACTCCTTTGCGTCTCTTTCTACATTTCTCCCTTTAGGGTAATTTGCGCAAAAAGGCAGGAAAAGTCATCATTATCATTACATTGTTTACGCCCGAAAATTCCTTTTGAGAAAACTTCTCTCATCCCCACCTACCTCTCCATGGGTCATTTGAGCCATTTCCAAATTGGAGGAGTTGTATACGTTTTTCTATAGCACATAATTCAGCTGAAGGGTGGACTGAGCCCACTCAATGGGGCTCTCACTCTTTCTGCTTCAGCCAAGTCCGAGTGGGCACTTGCACCTCTCTAAGGCAGAGAGTGCTTGTCTCATGGAGTGAAGACAGGCAGGACAGCTCTGAAGAAGGCTCAGGAAGGCAAAACTCGTGGCTGCAGATTCAGTTAAAAAACAAACAAGAACAAAGAGATTGAATGAGAAAAGTTCAGGAAAAGAAAGAGTTTAAAACGAGACATAAAAAATAAGGCTTGTAACTATAGAGAAGAAAATAGGCGTATATTTCCTTGGTTTCTTATCACTACGGTGAGTATTTATTTTGGCTTCATTTTTATAAGCTAGTACAGGAAACTTGACTAAAAATTAACGTTTTTTATTATCAGATACTGATTTTAAGGAAGAGTGAAAAAAGAGAAAAAGAATTGATACACCACAGTAAATATTTTCAACGTTCTGCATTTAACATAGTCCTTTAAGTAGCTCTTGTTAGACACTGTCGGTTGCGGATACAATCGTAGTGTAGAATTTCTTCCTTGAAAGAGTTGATGAAACTGAATATATATATATATATATGTAAAATGATTATATGAGAATTAAACCATCTTATGGTCACTCTTCTTGCTAGAGTCTAATCTAAAACCCTTTTGGGAAGTTTTGTATCTTAAACTGTGTTACAAAAATTCAGTATTGTCTTGACGCCCAAGTCAGTTTATGAATCACTTCATTTTTGATCAGTCCAAATTCTGTATATTTCCAGTAAGTATACAAGAAACAAGATGAAACAGAATCATCTGTGTTTTTTACATCAGTGTGACAATATTTTAAAAAGTAAAACCTATTTAAAACATGCTCTCTAGACATCAGACCCACAAAGGACATCAGCTCTTTCTGACCCCCTCTCACCGCTACTCTGAAAAGGGAATGAGGGTTCATCCACTTTTAACTAACATTAGTCAAAGACTTCATGGTATGAAAAAAGGGTCACTGTTATTGAATAAAAAGGTGTGTTCAAAAATTGCTTAATTCCAGGGGAAACATATTGCCGATATCTACAGGCATTTGCTTAAATATTATTAATGTCCACAGAGTAAATGCACATGTTCCCAGCATTTAATCCCTGCTACAGATGGCGGGAAGTAATCACCTTATGAGTGAACTAAAACTACTTCCTGCCGTCAGGAGAGGCAACTTGTCACCCTTCCATTGAGAAGTCGATCAGCATGGGCCGCCAGCGGAGGCGGAGAACTCGAGTTCCCTGCAGTAGTTTGACCAGAAATGGAGGAAGGAAACAAAGAAATAGGAGCAAATTCCCACAGGACAGACTGAAAAGGACGGGGACCTCTTGAATGGAGTCTTGATAGGAAGGAAACCCAGAAGCAGAGAGGGAAGTTCACACAGGGCTGTTTCACGGACACAAGCGTACGAGGTCACCCTCCGCTGCATCCTTTCAACAGGCTCTTTCAAAGGCTGTGGCACAATCTGCTCTCTGACTCTTTTTAGCATCTTCTCGCCCCTTCTGCCTTTTATTGGCTGCCGATGGGCAGATGTCAGGGTGGGAGCTAAGCTCAGACAGTTCGTGGCAGCCAATTCGATCCAGAATGCTAGAGAAATGCTGTGAAGCAGAGTCATGCGAGGCTCCCGAGTCAAAAGCGTGCTCCCAAAACACGTCCCCAGGCAGGAAGTTTCTTTGGAGCAACCGGCAGGACTTGGCGACAGCGTTAGCACTTTATCGCGGATCTCAAATCTTGCCTTTATATGCCAGTGTGGAGTTGTTTTATCTCTGCTACAAGCTTATAATCTCAGCAGTGCTCACGTAATGTTTCCATGAGCAGTTATGGTTCATATTTTTAAAAATAACATTTTCAAAAAGTAGTTCATTGTTTTGGAGTGTACCCTCAAGAAGCTTTGTGAGTGAGTGTCTGCAGTATTTATTAGTATGGTCCTCTCCTGCAAACCACAAGAAACTGTCCTTGGATCTATTGTTACAAGTCCCATGTATCAGAAGGTGGTATATGAGACACAAAGTATCAATCTGCCACATGGCCCTCACAAGGCTGTTAGAGTGTTTGAAAAATATATTGGATTAATTCTTAATTTCTTGTCCTGATCAATATTTTCTCTATGACTCCCGTGAAACATAGAATGAAGTCGAATTTTAGGTCAGGTGTACAAAGGATCAAAATGATAAGCAAATTTTCCTTTCAGTTGCTGCTTCAGATCAGAACACGAACTACACCATGGACATTGTATCTACTGTGGGGAAAAAGAGCAAGTTGGGTGACCTTCTCCCGGGCTCACTCTCCGTCTCTTCTCTCCTGGTTTCTATTCCCCTACCCAACTCTCTGAAGGTGAGTGGGTCCCTGGCTTGGTCAGTTCAGGCTGTCATAACAAAGTGCCATGGGCCAGGGGGCCTCAACAACAGATATTTATTTCTCACTATTATGGAGGCTGGGATATCTAAGTTCAAGGTGCTGACAAG
>CM053608.1:8260311-8291992 GCA_028646535.1 Procyon lotor
TGCTTGGCTCTGGGTCTGCTTGGGATTCTCTCTCCCTCTGCCTCCACCCTTTGCTGTGCATGCTATCTCTCAAATAAATAAATAAATCCTAAAAAAAAAAAAGAAAGGAAAAGGAAAAAGAAAAACTGGTGAGCAGTCTTTCTCTCACTGGTTCAAGGCAATTATTTCTTATAAGAATATTATAAGACTATAAGCTTGTGCCATTTAGTTCAATACATACAGATGAAACCTCCAATATTATCTATTTAGCCCTAGCAACCTAAAGTAAATGAAGAAAATCTAGTGTAATCTCTTACCTACACTGATTGGAAATAGGTAGATTGTAAGATTGGAAATAATAAGCAGATGACATAAAGAAAGCTATCAGCACCATCAGGGGAAAAAAGAAGAACTAAAAGGGTACGTATTTCCTAAAACCAGAGAATAAATAGTACCATTTTTATATCATCCTCCTGTGAGGTAGGCAATTGATAGCAAGTCTTCCTGAGTCTGCTGTGTTATAACATACTTCAGGGTATGCTAAAGATGCCACAGTGTGTTATTACATTGTTAGAGTAGATGATCAAATTTGCCAGGTAAGACATTTTCAGTTTTATTTATTATTGTAATTTGCTGCACATGTTATCTGGGCTACTGTAGGGTAATTTGAAAATATAAATACAACCACAAACCAACCAGCCAAAGATATCCATACGCTATTGCCATTTAGGCATATTTTCTCTCTCTGTCTATATATAGAGATATATATATATCACTTTCTGCACACAGAGATACATATATGCCCATATACCTATGTGTATATTATGTATATTTACACATATATCTAAATTTAAGAGAAATATAATAATTGTTTATCTATAGTGCTAGAACCTGTTATTCTCATTTATTATATGTCATAGTCTTTCAAATTAAGGTATAAACATTTTCATCATAACTTTATGTAACTTATTATGGCACATTCAGATTGTCTTGACTTAACTATAATACAAAGAAAGCTGTAATAAACACACATCTTCACATATATTTGTCTCTTGAAGAGTTATATCCTTAGAATAAATAGAAGCCAACTTGTTGGGATGGAAGAAATAAACATAAATCTGTTTGGTAAAGATCACAAAATTCCCCTGAAACAAATTTTAAGGTTTATATTTCTCCAGCAATGCATGCAAATTTGTATTTTTCCACATATATAACAATAAACAGTATGTAAAATTTACTTGTTTGCCAATCAAGAGAGAAAAGGTTATTCAACTTACATTATTTTGGTTACCAGTGAGGTTTAACATTTTTATATGCTTGTTGACTTTTTCAATTTCTTGTATTCTGGAATTGTCTTTCCATGCCTTTTATTGACATTTTTTTTCTCTTAGAATATTTGGTTTTTATTGGTCTGTAGAGTACATTGTGAACTCTACTCCTCTGTCATTTTTAAATGTTTTTTATCATAAGCATTTTCAAACAAATGCAAAAGTGAAAGGAATACTCAATTGGTGAGAAATGATGTATTTTGCAAATGTTTTCCTCCCATTTTTAGTTTTTTTGTGAATTTCCTTTAAGATTTAATTTAATTTTTTGTGTGATTACAGCCCCATTTTGTATTGGGTAAATTTTTAAATTTTCCTTATGCTACTTCTGGAGTGTTTGCTGCACCATCAGCTCTTAGATAATATTAGCATGTGACATTCAATTTTTAAAAGGAAATCTGTTAATCATTTTATATTAGCACTAAGTAATGGAGAAGATGCTGACTCTCCTGCATTCTCTAATCTCACCACATTATTTGTCAACACCACAGAGGTTTATTTTTTTTCCTTTTGGAAAATGTTTATTTTTCAATACTGAATTGACCTGCATTTCCAAAACATCCCATCTAATCATCGTCTTTCAGTCAGATACATAAGAAGTACTTAAAATGGAACAACCCCACTTAGGGCATTCTAAAATATGCTGAGGAAAGAGACCTTTGTTATCTAAAGACATAAAAACAGTATCTAAGCAGAGTGAGGCTTACCCCAGATCGCTCAGCAAGCAATTAAAGAAAGTGATTGCTTGAAAGAAATGCTTTAAATTGCATGCTCAAAAGACCTGGGAGTTCTAATATATACTTCCTGCCTTTCTCTCATCACATTGCTTAAAAAGTTCAGACTTTTATAAGTTGAGAAATACATGAACAGATTTGTTTACTGAAATGTTTAAGTGAGTAGCTCTTGTAACTCTGGCGCCGGGTTCCCACTTTTGTGCTATTGATTGCTTTTTCCTAAATATATGGATTACTAGATTTTGAAATTGTTTAAATAAGGTGATGCTAAATGGAAATTTTATTACAAAACCACATTCTTTAAAGTTTTGATCGGCACAAAGAGTAGATTTTGCAAATGCTCACCCTTTTGTAGCTTTTTGAAGCAGTGAATCAGGAACATTATATTAAATAGTAAAGAACATTTTCTAAATAAATGAACATGTTACCCCCAACAAAACCAAATTATTTCCAGGATTTTTTTTTCTTGTTCCTCACATTCTCCCTGAAAGTAAAAAGGAGGGAGGTAAAATACCTTTCACAACCCAAAGTTTATCCTTCGTTTGCTTTTCCACGTAGCTAAATGGTGGACAGAGAGCTGACAGAAATTTGTCCCGTGGTTTATGCATACAAACTCGGAATTACAACCTGAAGTGTGAAACCAGTGGAAAGACCTCAAATTCATTCACTATTGAGGAAAGCCAGCTCTTTCTAATTGCACTTAGCAGAGTATTACATGTTCTCACGTTTTAAACTTTCCCTTTTACAGAAATAAGTGGGTCAGCTTTTCAGAGGCCATGAGGCAGTCAAGTTAATCTGTAGAATCTGTTCGATTAGGTCAACCTGAAACTGCAAGAAGCAGGCTAATTGATTTGGAACCGAGTATCATCTCAGTTCTGGCTCATATTGACATCTGTTACAACATATTATTAAACATGAAACTGCACATGGCACTTGAAATAATACGGGGAAAGAAAAATGCTACAAAATTCAAACCTTTCAATTTTGTCACAAATGGATGATATTTAAAATGAACCAGCTGATGTCGTATTTGTGGGTAAGGCAGATAAATATATCAGAATGTGACAGACCATCTAATAGCTTAATTCGGCAGTTTTCTTCAAAAGTCATTTTCATTCATAATTGTCAGGTATGCAGTCCTGGCTTCAGTATATATACTTGGACTGCCGCCTGTAGGGAACATTGTAATACAATAGATATATAAACACAAAATACTTGCAGCAGGAAAACATTATATTACCATCAAAAGAATATTTAATCACTGGAGGACAGGTTATCTTCCCAGATCCTTTGCTTTTCTTTCCGTTCCTTTTCGTTGCCTTTTGGCAATTTTTACTGCTCAGCAAACTCGTGGAAATAAGAAATCAGGGCAGGATTTATGGGAATTCGGCAATGGGTTGTTATAACATTTCGCCTCAACTTTCTGTTTTCTTTAGATTTGACTTACATGGAATTGGCTTGTAAGGAACTCAAGTCTAATAGAATTGGAGCTAAATAAAAACCAGATCCAGCCAGAATGAATAGGGGTAGCCACCTACAGGGGTGCTGTACTCGGAAATGTACAACGTGCGGGAACTGACATCTTCCCAGGGACTAATAGCTGGAAAGAAGACATCACGGAGGCACTGACTGTTGAGTGTGACTTCCCCATGGGTAGATTCCATGCCAGTAGTGGATGACTGAACTGCATTTAAAGAAGCATGGTTAGCTGCATAGTATTCCATTGTATATATATACCACATCTTCTTTATCCATTCATCTGTTGATGGGCATCTAGGGTCTTTCCATAGTTTGGCTATTGTGGACATTGCTGCTATAAACATTGACTCAGGAAACGAACTAAAGGTGGCTGGGAGGCGGGGGTGGGGTAGGGATAGGGTGGCTGGGTTGTGGACATTGGGGAGGGTATGTGCTATGTTAAGTGCAGTGAAATGTGTAAGCCTGACGATTCACAGACATGTACCCTGGGGCAAATAATACATTATATGTTAATGAAAAGTTAAAAAAAAAAAGAAGCATGGTTAGATTCCTTGCGAAGACTTTAAAAATATTAAATATATGTTTGTGCCGAGTGGGGTATGTAAGTCTGACCCAAGAGCCAAGAAAATAGTGATGAAGTGAAGAGGTTCCTCACTCTTTTTGCTTTCACTGTGCAGCTCTCAGACTTTCCTCCAAATAACTATTGAAAAGAATACTTACAGAATATTACTTAAGAAACAGTCCATTACTTGCTCTCTTATGACTTCACATGGCTCACACTGGCTCACACTGGTATCTTTCTTCCTTTCTTTCTTTCTTTCTTTCTTTCTTTCTTTCTTTCTTTCTTTCTTTCTTTCCTTCCTTCCTTCCTTCCTTCCTTCCTTCCTTCCTTCCTTCCTTCCTTCCTTCCTTCTTTCTTTCTTTCTTTCTTTCTTTCTTTCTTCCTTTCTTTTTCTTTTTAAATTTTTTATTTTACTGCGTTGCTAGTGGAAGTGTTAAAAAAAAAAAAAACATTGTCACTGGAAAATTTAGGTGGAATGTCAGCTTGTGAAGCATATAGCATTTTTCTGGCCATGAGATTTGAACAGCAGACAGTTGAGTCCAAGGCACAAGTAGAATGGATTCTCCATAAGAACGCTCTCTGTAGGGCAGCACTTTTACTGTCTAAAATGGGGGTTGGAAATTAGGCGTGGGTATAAAATGCTCAGTTTGCTTGCACCTCCCAGAAGCATATATCATTGAAACAGCGTTTGTGATTCTATAATGCAGAAAAATAAACTAATTCATTGTCCTAAACTGGAGAAACGCAGTTTGACCTGGGAAAAAGTCTGAAGGAGAACATTTAGAAAAAGTCAGCTTTATTAACTACACAGTAGGACAAGGGAGACATTTGCCTGTGGAACTTGAACTGAATACAGATAATTTGCAATTATCATATTTATTATTAAAAAGGTTGCTGCTCTGAGGATATTTTTAAAAAGCAAGTAATCTTTGCTTATTGATGTGTTTAGACATCAATATGTTATATTGATGTGCTTTATGTAATATATAAAAAGAGAGAGACAGAACACCTAATATGTGTTGGGGAGT
Source organism: Procyon lotor (assembly GCA_028646535.1). Taxonomy (NCBI): domain Eukaryota; kingdom Metazoa; phylum Chordata; class Mammalia; order Carnivora; family Procyonidae; genus Procyon; species Procyon lotor. Next base: position 8,265,419 of record CM053608.1, read on the forward strand.
ATATTTTTTCTAACTTTATGACGCTATAACTTACATATCATAAAATTCACCCATTTTAAGTGTATAATTCAATGATTTTTAGTAAATTTCCAGAGTTTTGCAGCATCATCACAATCCAATTTTATAACTTTTTATTACTCAAAAAAGATCCCTCATGCCTATTTACAGTTACTCTCCATTCCCACACCCAGCCCCAGGTAAGCACTGATCTACTTTCCGTCTCAACAGAGTCACCTTTTCTCAACACCATCCTGGGGACCATTTCTTCACATCCTGCTCTCTAGTAAAATGCTTAGGGCAAGGGCAGCACCTTCTGGTGCTGTTGTGATTACCTTGGTTAAGGCTCTAATTCAAAAAGATGGTTCTAGATCTTCTCTTTCAGAAGGCAGTATGATTGAAGTTTGAGCTCTGGGCTGAGGCACACCTGGGTTTAATTCTTTGCTCTGCTACTTTCTAGAAGTGTAATCATGGAAAATAATTTAACCTTTGTAAACATCACTTTCCTCATATGTAAAAATGGGTTTGTTAAAATATGGCATGGGGGTTGGCCCCTGATTGGCTCAGTTGTTAAGTGGCTGCTTTTGCCTCAGGTCATGATCTCAGAGTCCTGGGAGTGAGCCCCACATTTGGGTCCCTGCTCAGCGGGAAGCCCGCTTCTCCCTATCCCACTCCCCCTGCTTGCATTCCCTCGCTGTGTCTCTCTCTGTCAAATAAATAAATAAAAATATTTTTTTAAAAAATATGGCATAAGGTATTGAAATATGACATACAGGAATATGTCATGAGGTAAAGTGCCTGACACGTAGTATGTATTCAGTAAAAACTTTGCTCCCAGCCATATCTAAGCTTTCTCATCAAGAGATGTGCATCTACATTTTTGACCCTTGGGTTTGACTTCAGAATTTTCCTACAATCCACTGTAGTATCCTTCTCATGTTTCTTTTTGCATTTAATCCAAGCCTCTTGGTTTGTTCATTAAAAGATACCTGGATGCCATCATCATATTAGTTCTTGAAAATATTCTGACTTCACCAACAACATTGGTGAACCAAGCTCAGTAAATATACTGAGCCCCTCTAATTGTTGTGTGGGAGATACAATGAAGGCTTGGTTGAGAGGCTAACAACACATTTGGAAACAAACATTTGGAAGCAAACAAGTCACTGGAAATTAAAGATGAATTAAATAAGTTTTGAGAAACACAAGCAGTAATGCCTCTCTTTGAACAGCACTCTTGTTTCTGAATGTCTACTGGAAGAAAAGAATCTTAAATGCAGAAAAGAGTTTGAACAGAGAGACATCAGTTATAGCTGGAAATAACAGGAGATAGACGGCTATTGAGCTCTTCCTTGAAAGATGAAAGGAATTTCAATAGGCAGAAAACGGCAGGAAAGGACATTGCAGGGACGTGAACTTCAACTTCATCCATTCTTTTATGTTTTCAATCACTAAATGTGGGAATACCCGCTTGTTTCAGTCAGCTTTCACTACATTGTTCTGAGGTAACTAACCAACACCAGAACCTTAGTGGGTTATGAGAAAATACATGTGTTTCCTACTCATAGTATATGTCTCTCTCAATCTCCCTCCACATTTTCTCTCTCTCTCTCTCTCTCTCTCTCTCTCTCTCTCTAAATTTGCTGTAGCTTTGCTCTTCACTTTGGGACCCAAGCTGACAGGACGGTCTCAGGGCAGTAGGGTGAGAGCAATTGAGGACCCATGAACCACACAACATGTCCTATAGCTTCTGGTCTACATCACTTCTGCTCTCATCCCATTGGCTATAGCAAGTGTGTAGTCAAATGTGATGCCTAGGATAGACTTGGTAGAGATGGCCAGCTAAATTGTAAACACACTGTGTAATCTATCCCACTCTTCTATTTTAAGAAGTTAGCTTGAGAGAATCACTAACCCTCGGGGAGCTTCCACTTCAGTCGGAGTAAAAATGTGGAGTTGAGAAAAGTACTTCCTACGGGCAGAAACTTCCTATGGGCAGAAATGATGAGTACTTTGGAAAGATGAAACTGAAAAGAACATATGTGGTGGAATCAAGAAAGTCCTTGAGTAATATGAACTAAAGTTTAAATTTACTTTTAGAATCAATGGGAAGTGACAGTTCTGTGAAGGAGAGATGTGATGGTTAGTTTAATGTGTCCAATTGGCTAGGCTTTAGTAGATGATTATTTAAATAGTAATCTAGGTTTTGCTGTGAAGTAGTTTTGTAGATGTGGTTAACATCTACAATCTGCTGACTTCAAGGAGATTATCCTTGATGATGTGAATGGATCTCATCTACTCAGTTGAAGGCCTTAAGAACAAAAACTGAGAATTCCTGGAAAAGAAGAAATTCTGTTTTAAGTCTGCAGCGTAGAAATTCTGTCTGAATTTCTAGCCTGCTGGTCTGATCCATAAGTTTCTGACTTGCCAGTCCCCACAACGGCCTCAGCCAATTTCTTAAAATAAATCACTGTACAGATATAGAGAGATAGATCTACAGATAGACAGATGTGTAACCTATTGGTTCTGTTTCTCTGGAGAATTCTTACTCTTTTAAGAGTCAGTTTTTTGTACACAGAGGAGATACTGCAGAGAGATATTAGAATGGCAAACATTTGCTAACGTCTCCGGAGTCAGAATGAGAGAGAGGTGATAAAGACAAACCCCTGGTGTCTTTTATTTTATAAGCTAAATAATACTACTAATTTTATCATTCATTCAACTTCTTCAATGCTCTATCCATTTTGATGATGTGATACTATCTTGCTAAGGACCCCAATTTGTTTATTATCCATTTTAATGTGCCTATGTGGAAATATGTTATAACATGCAAATGTCGGTTATTTTGTTACACAAATAGACTGTTGCTCAATTTCTCACTAATGGCCATGAAGTTTGTATTTTCAGGGCGCCTGGGTGGCTCAGGGTTAAAGCTTCTGCCTTCGGCTCAGGTCATGATCTCAGAGTCGTGGGAACCTCTGCTCAGCAGGGAACCTGCTTTCTCTTTTCTCTCTGCCTGCTTCTCTGCCTACTTGTGATCTCTCTTTGTCAAATAAATAAATAAAATCTTTAAAAAAATTTGTATTTTCTCAATAGGTGGGAAAGAGAAGTATCATCTAGGACCAAGATCCAAGCATGTCAGCAGGAAGGGCATGACTTTTACTGAACTAATAAATTATTATTACTTGATCTCTTCAAAACGCATTAGAATCCCTCCAAGTAAGTGAGAAAATATCATCAGAATTTCTCTTGGATGCCCACCATTATCCCAAGAGGAGTGAGAACATATCAGATGTGTCTGGAATGTCAGATTAAGGGAGGTTGTGTCTGCACCTATGTCTGTCCTGATCAATTTCATCCTCTTTATCACCACCCCATCGCCTCCCTCAATAACTCTTCAATTTCTCTCACAGTTTCACATGATCCCAGCATATAACTAGGTCAGATATTTTGGTGGAATTATTGTCATTTAGTATTTAAAAATGCATTCATAATATTAGATGAAGTTATAAAATTGAGAAATTTAATTCTTGCCATATCCCTCTGAGATAATGTGAGATGTCCTTTGAGTGAGGAAATGTAGAAAAGTAATATAGTTTGATCAGGCAAAAAAAAAGAAAAGAAGGATGTCAATAAATCTATTTTCTCATAGACATTGTTAAATGAGAACAGTGGGCAAAACTCTTTCCTGGGATTATCAAACAAAATACAACAAACTACAACAGCAAACACAGAAGCCATCAAAAAGATAATGGTCTGCTCTCCAAGAAAATATCAGTGCAAATTAATCTCCTAAGTATCTTGTTCTGCCTTAATACAAGCCTCAATTTCCTTAGCTTTGCTTACAAGGCTGTGTCTGAGTTCCCCACGGAGCATGACCTGCAGGCTGGGAAGGTGGACCTCCTGCTTGCTCTTCAGTGTATCTGTCCTTCCTCTGTTTATACCCTGTAACAGCAGGACCAAATGATTTGTATTTTTTTCTTTTTTTTTAAGTAGGCTCCATATCCAGCGTGAGGGCCTGAACTAAGGACCCTGAGATCAAGGTCTGAGCTGGGATCAAGAATCGAAACCTTCACCAAAGGACCCACCCAGGTGCCCCCCCTTTTATACCATTTGTAATTTTTTTTTTTTAAGGTTATTTATCTGAGAGAGAGAGAAGGTGCAAGAGTGGGGGCAAGGGATGAAAGAGAGAGAAAATCTCAAGCAGACTCCCTGCTAAACACAGAGCCTGGGGCTCCATCTCACAACCCTGAGGTCACTACCTGAGCTGAAAGGGTGCTTCACCAACCGAGCCGCCTAGGCACCCCTACCATTTGTAATTTTTAAACATGATTTCCACCATCACATCTAAAGCTGAAACCCAAATATTTCTCCGCAAATTTTCCTTATCTTAGTTTATTTTTTCCCAGGGTGTAGAAGTATAATTGTATAATAAATAAGTATGTCAAATAAAAATTATGTATATATTTAAGTTGCACAATGCAATTTTTAAGATGTGTCATTTGATGATTTAATAAACAGATGTGTTGTGAAATGATTCCCACAATCAACTTAATTAACACAACCATCCCCTCATATAGTTACCTTTTGTGTGTATGTGTATGGCAAGAGCACCTGTGATCTACTCTCTCCATCTCAGTTTTTGATAACTTCCTTCCAATTGCTCTGGACAAAATGTGTAGAGTCATCCTTGACTTGTTGTTTTTTTCATCATGCCATATCCAGTTGTCTACAAATCCAGTTGAATTTGCTTTCCGGTAAATCCAGGATCCAACCATTTGCCATCACTTTGACCATCCTGGTCTGAACCACATGTCTGAGGGAAAAGTCCACCAGTAAGGCTAAAAACAAAGAACCAAATGAACTAACGACCCCACGCCACTCCAGAACCCCATGAACACAGTTTCATTCAGATCAGAGGAGTGCAAAATATTGAAAGATATTTGTTGTGGTATAACCAAGTCTCTTAGCTCTTCAAATTTTTCTAAATTATACATTACATATTTAGGTTGTATAAATATAAATATCCATTATATATTTTGGGGATCTCATTTGAGTTGACCCTGCAGCTTTCTAGACTTTGGCCTTATTAGGTGCAGAGATGTTTGTGTATCACCTTCAGCATCATTGCAGTAACGAGACTACTTCCCTTGAATGATTGTTACATTTCTGGATACTCTGTGGGTACCTTGAGTCATTATCTCAAATTTCCATAAGATCCCAATGATCAAAATATTATTGTTATTAATGGTCACCATGATTAGGATTGCTTTTATTCCCTCTTAGTGAAGAAGCACTGATATTCAAGGAGCTAATTTGCCAGCCTGGTGCCATTCAGCTCCTGAGTGATGAAACAGGGTTTATGTTCAGGTCTGTCTGGCATGGAAGTCCAGGGTCTTTCCACTAGATTATGCTGCTCCCAAGTATTGAGGAGGGGGTTGAGATGAATAACTTAAATCCCTGCTAATTTTAAGGTTACCTAATTTGGGATGGTTCCTGGTGCTTCTTGGTTAAATGTTTTATATGCATTTGGTGACAATAGAGACCATTTTTCATAATGAGGACCAGTGGGCATTCAGTAGGTCACTGTTGTCCTCGTTCCTGGGGAAATACACCTGAAGTCTCTTTAAAAGTTCTGGTCAAGCATCCAGATTTAAGAAAGTCTAAAACTCAGTGAAAGATCAACTTGGAGGATCCTAGTGATGGCCAGCCAGCTGATAAGACATCTTCAGATATTTAAAAACCCTACTATATTAGTCTATTCAAGCTGCCATACCAGAATACCACAGACTGGGTGCCTTTAAAAGATAGTTTCTCACAGTTTTGAAAGCTGAAGTCCAAGGGCAAGGCTTGGTTTCTGATGAGACCTCTCTTCCTGGCTTACAGACTTACTGTCTTCTCACTAAGTGCTCACATGGTCTTTCCTCTGTGAGTACATGGAGAGAGGGTTCTCAGGTGTGTCCCTTCATTTTTTTTATAAGGTCACCAGTCATGTGCAAATTGGGCCTCTTTGGACCTCACTTAACTTTATCTTCAAATACAGTCACATTGAGGATTAAGGCCTCAACATATGAATGGGGGAGGGGTGGGATGTGATTCAGTCTGTAACACCTATCATAGTCTTTCATTTGACTTTCATGGTATTACTTATTCCAGTTTTTAATTTCTGAATAATATATGACATTCTGAACATTACATTCTGAATATTGTATTCTGAATATTGCATTCTGAATATTGTTAAATTTGAGAGACAAATCTAAACCATGTGTGAATTTATTGTTCATTAAGACAAAGTATTTAGCTACTTACCACTTGCTGATTTTTGCATACTTGCTGGTTAGTGTGCAGAGTGATCATTTTCAGGCCACACATATAAACACATTACACAATGAATAATGTATTATGCATTTAATTTTAACTGATATGATATACATTTTAAGTGAAATAATATTTGTCTTACTCTTCTGTATTAACAACAAGAAGAAAAAAACAGGCTACTTTTAAATGTCAGTTAGGTTTTAGTGGAAATCATTTATTAAATGTTGTATACTCAGTTTAAATCTGACTGGGTAACTAAACATTAAAGTAAAGGGGAAAAATCTATATTGGTCTAATTTGAATTATATGTTCTTCTCAACAAGCATAATTGCTATTGACTGCCTAAAGCACCATTGTCTAAGTCATGAATAATCATAAAACATTACAATTGGCACAAGAAGAATGGAAAGAAACCCATCAAAAAAAAAAAAAAAGAAGGGAAGCACAAAATACCAACAACCTCCCCCTCCCTTTCCCTCTGCCTAAAAGAATAAAGCCATGCAGAACACAATGACTTTATTACCTGAGAAAATGTGCTACATAATAATCACGAGGAGCCTCATTTATTATAGATAGTATTTCACTTTGGGTTTGACATTTTATTCTGGAATGAAGCTCCCTTGTTACTAAGTGTGTGTCATAAAAAAAGAGAGACCCTTAGTACCTCACCCTCCCCTCTCATTAGCTGAGCCTTCAATTCAGAGCTAGTAATACAAATTTTGCTTTAGCAGAATATTTTTCCAGAAGCTCCAGAAGTTGGCAAATGTCACAAGTTGAATATTGTGAAGAGGAGTTAAGGTTTCATGTCAATAAGCTTTCTGCCTCCAGGGCACCTATAACCACTTTATAAAGCACGTTCAATAAATTGTCCTGTACTTGGTCTTTAGCACCTTGGAAGTTAGGCATCTAGTAAGGTCTCCCACATCGGTAACGCTAGTATAACAGAAAACACATGCCCTTCCAATACCTTGGCCATTCACTGAAAATCCCTAGACTGACATGAAAGGCAATTTTCTTTAAATCGCAACGTCGGTTTTCTAAATAAATATAATTAAATAAATATGTGTATGAACAAATATGCTAATTCTATTCTGTTTCCCTAATAGTGTGTAAACCTTAGGAAAGAGTTTCTTAGTATCATCACTATCGACATTTGGGGTGGAGGGGGCTGTCCTATGGACTCTACAGTGTTTGGCAGCATCTCAGCCTCTACCTACTAAATGCCACTAGATGCCAGTAGAGCTTCCGAGTTTCCACAGTCAAAAATGCCTTTAGACATTGCCAAATGTCCCATGGGGGGGGGGCAAAATCTACACACACACACACACACACGCACACACACATCCCTGCCCCCATCCCCTCTAGCGGAGACCCTGGTCTTTGAAGGTAAGTGTATTGCAAGATGGTAAAAGTGCAGAGGAAACTTTGAAATCCCCAGTTGAAAAAATGATGAGATACATTTTATTCCACTTAAATTTGCCAGCAGCTGTTGGTAGGAACCAGAAAGATATCTGGATACTAAGGAGCAGCACATTTCTATGACTCCTTTGATGGTTCCCTTGCATGACCCTATGGAGCCCGCAGAAGACAACTTGAACAGTTTCCCATGATCTATGCTAATTAGGACTCTGATTGACTAAACTAACAGCAATCAAATAAATGGTTTAAGAACAAAGACATTTTAGACAGTGCTGATAGAATGGCATTTTAAAAGCTGGGGCGCCTGGGTGGCTCAGTTGGTAAAGCATCTGCCTTTGGCTCAAGTCATGATCTCAGGGTCCTGGGAGGGAGCCCCGTGTTGGGCTCCAGGCTCAGCAGAGAGTCTGCTTCTCCCTCTGCCCCACCCGCCTCCATGCTCGCTCTCTCACTTTCTCAAACAAATAAGATTTTTTTTTTTTTTTTTAGTTAGCTGCTTATCTCAGGGTTATCCTTGATCAGAAAGAGACTGTTCTTTCCCACCTCTGTGTTTCACAGCAATTTTCTGATCTCCACGACAGATTAATCATGTAGCATTTTGATTGTTTTGTAAAGCATCTGTCTCACTCACTGGGATATGTGTTCTTGATGAATAGTGGGCATTTTAAAGTTATTTTTGTATTCATTATGCCCAGTATATAAGAAGGGATCACTAAATAAGTGTTGGCTAAGTAAATAAATATTACACTTGATTTATTTGGCAAACATTTATTAAGTAGTTAGATTTGTTAGAAATCATTCCAGATCCTGGAAATAGAAAGATAAAATAGTGTTGATGTTTCTTCTAAGAATTAGTGGCAGAGTGGAGGGGAGGGGCCTAAGGCTAAGGAGCACAAGACTAAGGAGCAGAGTAAGACAAAATGATAAGTAACCAGCATTTAAGTACAGAAAGCCATGGCGAACTTAGAGCAATACTTTATTCTGCAAACCATACAGTCCCTTTTTTGTCAGTAAAAGGAAACTCTGCATAAAATTATGCCTTGAAAATCAATTGCAGTTACAATAATTAAACAAGGAAAAGTAAAATTTGAAAATTCTATTCTAAATATTGAAAAAAAGAGGAGCAGAATTGCACAGTGGAAAACGTAACTAGAATGGAAGTTAAAAGGTTCAAGCTCCAGGTTGGCATTATCAGGGGAAACCACTTGGGCTTTATGGTTTAACATACAGGTTCTACTGTTTTTAATAGATGGGTTCTACTGCTGTCATAACAAATTACCAAAAACTTAGTGGTTTAAACCAACGCTAATTTATTATCTTACAGTTATATAGGCCAGAAGTCTGCCGTGGGTCTCATTGGTCTAAAATCAAGATGGCAGCAGACCATATTCCTTTTGGAGGCCTTCCCAGCTTCTAGAAGCAGTTCACATCCCTTCATTTGTGTCCCCCTTCCTCTGTTTTCAAAGCTAGCAACATAGCACTTTTCTAACCCCATTTCTGTTAGCACATCTCTTTTTCTGACCACAGCCAGAAAAGTTCTCTATATTTCAGGGTTGATGTGATTAGATGGAGCCTATCTGAACAGCAGAAGACTATTTCTTCATCACAAGTGCCTACCCTTGATCACAATCTGCAAAGTCTCTTTGGCCACATAAAGTGACGAAGTCATAGGTTCTAAGAATTAGGCCGTGGACATCTTTTGTGGGGAATTGTTCTGCTTACCACATGGATAAAGTAAAATAGTCTTAGGTAATCTCAAAGATAACTTCAGCTGAGCAGCTGTGTCAAGGAAATACAACTGTCCTGTGTCTTGCCTGGGTGGAACGCTCTTCTCCAGTCGAGTGAGTATGTGAACATCTGTTTGCATAGGGCTTCACTACCTGTAGGCCCCTATCTTAAGGGGACTTAAAAAGTAGAAAATGAGTTCAAATGGAAGTATGAAGGATCTGGCTTTATTCTTTAATAAGAAATTTACCAATATTTGAGCTTAGTGGGGGCATCATTGAAGATCTGTAACAAGAGCTTCTCATTAGTCAGAAGTGTGTTGGGTTAAAGACAGCATAGATGATACATTGAGATCATTATGGATTTAGAAATCTTACAAGATTGTTGCCTTAAAAAAAAAACTGAACACAATCTGAATTCCAGGTATTATATTATCATAAGAAATTCTAGGATAATAGATACACAAAATATTTTTCAAGTGAAGAGAAAGTGGATTCTTTTTGGCGTGTGGAGCAGTGAATTCTTTATGGCAGGTCTCAGCTTTTTTGCATTTAAAATATTGATAGCAACAGCTCTTTGGGTTGTGAGGATGTTGAAAATGTACACCACCCACAAAATATTTTCTGATTTGGGGCTCATTCTTCATTGCCGTGACAAGAAAGAAGCAGGAGAGAAGTTGAGGGATATATGGTTCTTCCTATTTACGAAATGCCCTGAACACATAAAAGCTTCCTTCCTGGAAAACAAACAAACAAATAAATATAGTCTTCCACAGTTAGTGATTCTGTAACCAGGAAATTCTGAAACATCTGTTATGTTTTTTCTTATCCTACTCTAGTTTGACAACTTTGTGGGAATGACTGTACTTTGAGAAATACTGTCTGGACATTTTTACTGTTATATTTTCTCTTCAGAAAAACCTACTTGGTAGAGAGCAGAGTGAAGAAAAACTATTGAATCAATATAATAATTCTAAAGTCTTAGAATTTTAGAGTTTAAAGGAATCACACAGGCTATTTCGTTCAGCCCCTACACAACATGCATCTGCTCAGTACCCTCCTCTATAAATGGCTATCCAAATATGACTGGATTTTCACCCCTTCCTCACCATGCCAGTCTCTAGGTTCTTACTTCCTGATGGCCCACACCTGAAGACGTCAGATTGCTTACTGCTCTGAATAAGCACCTGGGATAGAGCCCGATGTTCTTGCTGATATTTGAGCTGGGAAGAAGCGATCGAGTCTATCACCTTCCTTATTCAAGACACCAGACAAGTGTCTCATCCCACCTGGGGTGCCACCACAGAACATGTCAACATCTAGTGCAACTGCAGCCACTCAACCCCCAACAACTTGGCCACGTAATGGTGTGCTGTCATGTCCCTTCTATGCCATCTTTATGCAAGTAGTTGACATTCATCTGTTTGGATTTCCTCTGTGATGATGTGAAGATTGTCACTGTCATTTAAGATTCCCCTTTCCTCCCAATGGCATTGCATCCAACAACTTGAAAAGTCATGCTTTCTGAGCCATCATCTCAGCTGGTGCTGGTGTCCTCGGCGGGGGTGACTACTAACTGGCCTATGGTTGACAACCCCAGCATAAACTCATCAAACTGATCCTGGGATAATTGTCGAGGTCTGGTTTTACCAATATGGCTTATGGATTTGTTATATATTTATTTTGTTATCTGTTGTCAGAATGAAGGAGAGTTTAAAATGCATAGGTGTGCATAAAATGATCAAATTCATTAATAGGGCAGAGCCAGTTTCTTATGGGAAAGCTAGGCTGCCTATTACATAGGCATGGGTTATGACTCCCACAGGGTCACCAGCTTAGAAGAAACCCCTGCCTGTGCGGTGAGGCTTTGAATTCCTTTAATTTGTAGCTATTGCTTAATTAGAAGTAAGCTTTAGATTAATATAAGTGGAAAGTTAACATACTGACATAATTTTATGCTGAAGAAGAAACAACTAATACCAGATTTGTTCCTGAGCAGATTTGATTCAGAATAGTAAGGTGAAGATAAGAGCGGATTGTTCTCAATTTGGTTCTGTAAATAGTTTGTGACAATTCATTTATCTGCACAACTGAATTAAGTGATTCGGGACTAAAATTGGAAACAACACGGCATGTGGCTCACAGTTCCTGAGGCAGCTTCTTCTCACTCCTTCCAAAATACTTTTCAAGACTCAGAAAGAATGAAAATTCTCCAAGAAAATGGAAGACCAAGACTGACATTCCATTAACTGCCAGAAGTTTGGAGAAAATTCCACCAACCAATGGAGAGGAACAGAGAAGTATAGTCAGCAGCTCTTCTAACTTTCACTGCATGAGGAACAAATCTGCAACCATGAGAAGAAAGGCAGGAGCGTCATTTCTCCCCACTGCCTACTTCTGATTCAGGGAAGCTTAGTTATAATTAGTAAAGCAGAGTGGATGGAGGAAAACCTGAAAATCACTCAAGGTTTCCATGTTCTCTAGCTCAACAACTACAATCCCAGTGTTATTCAACACGATTTAGTCTCTGCCACTTTAAATATATTTTGACTCAATTTCTGTATATTTCCCCAACCATGATTTTGTCAAGATTTATAGACTTTAGTTTTGAGCATAAAAAGCAATGACCATATGAAATATGCTTTTTTCAAGCAACACATCAACTCCTAAACTCTATAGGCACTCGATCCACATCCATACTCTTCAAATACGACGCAGAGCTAGCCACTGAAAATGGGGCTAAGCTGGGACCACAGTGGATTCTATCAACGTACTTGGAATTATACTGTTATCCTCCTATTGACTTTTCCTGATCAACAAGGAGGAAGAGCAAGGATCAATTAGATGCTCTGTCCAGCAATACACACAAGGACTGAAGACACATCCCTTCATTTTCAAAAAAAGAAAGAGAAAAGTACAATGAACTAATTGGTACATCATCCCAAAATGACTTCTCATGAAGTTTTTAAATGTAGTAAGTTGCTTTGTATCTTTGATATGATAGAGAAATTATGAGCTCCATGAATGAGGAACCACAGGATAAAAAGAGACTGTGTTGAAAGCAGGAGCTGGACGAGTACAGCGAGAGTAGCAAACATACGGGAATCAGTGCTGGGAGCAGGAGGTAACAGCTGATGCTGTGGAAAATAGGAAACCTAATGTGGACCATAATTTTGCGAAGCTTTCCCAGAATGCAGAAGAAAACAAAAAAGAAAAAAAAATCATGAGAAAAGATGGTAGATATGGAATAAAAAAGAGCAAAGCTAGGGAGAACTAATGTGCTTGAAGAAAAGACAAGACAAAACTTGACCAAAGCAATAATAAACTTTTAGCAATGATAATGTTCTTGGATTGAAGGGCTATATCTTCAGAGCCAATGAACTCAAGCAGCAATGGATAAAGATAGATTTGCCTTGGGACGCCTGGGTGGCTCAGTCAGGTAAGCATCCAACTCTTCATCTCAGCTCCGGTCTCAATCTCAGGGTCAGGAGTTCAGGTTCCACACTGGGTTCCCCTGCTGGGCACAGAGCCCACATAAAAATCAATCAGTCAATCAGTCAGTGAAGATAAAAAATAAAAACCGATTTACCTTATAGATATGTGATGACAATATTTAAGTGTGACGATAACCAAAATGTCCTAAAAGCATTTCACATTGGAGAAAAAGAAGGTCATCGTTAAAGGAATATATCAGGTAGCCTCAGATTTCTCTTCTGCCAGAGAACAACAAAGGAATTACCCCAGAGGTGTGGGAGGGGATAAAAGACTCAAGAATTGTAGACTTGAGGAGGTAATGTTTCATAGAGGGACTTCTTAGATAGGCAATTATAGAATAGGAGTACTTCACATAACCATTGTGAGAATGATATAAAGTCATGAATGCAAGAACACTTGACTGCTACCAAGTCCTGCATGAAGGGCGTCTCCTATTGCCTGCATGACAATCACAGATGTTTACTAAGATTAATTAGGAAGCAGGCATATGAAGATTCTGGCATGTAATAGGCTCTCCTTAATCTTTGCTGAATCCGAGAGACACACTGTGCTGGCAACCAGTCATCTCACAGTAGGCAGGGGGCATTTGTGTGCTGGTGTGAGACCCATTTTCTGAGCCTCCACTTTCTCTCCTTTAACCTGGGTTATTGGAGATGAAATTTTCTCCTAGCTCTACTGGTCTATGTCATTTAGAATTCTATGGAAATAAGTAGGGCATTATATTAATAAGGGCTATACTTTAATACAACTTTTTTCCTATGCTAGGTATTACTTAAGAGACATAAAACATACTCTAGGCAGTCATGAGGATAGGTAAGTAGTGGGCTTCAAAGAAATGGCATTCTGACTTTGGATGTCTGGTCAAAAAGTCAGGGAATGGGCTTACCTTAAAATGCTAATAATTACATAAATAGGTTCTAGGTGTATATACAATGCTTTAGGCATTGTATTTAAGGCAAGATATAGATTTGAAATGCTCTAAGCTATAATACTCAGGGTGGGTGAAAGGGGGTATGGCTGTGATGGGGTTAAAGAGCAGCACAGTAAGGTTTGTTAATGGAATCTCTACGTGGGCTGTGTAGGAACTTAAAACACATTAATAATAAAAGCCCTGCTTTAAAAACTGACCTTGTAGATGAAAGATATGCACTTGTATCATTACCAATTAATGTGCTAGGTAACATAGCTTGTACTTGGAAAGCAACAAGGAGGAGTATCTAAATGATATTCACACATCTTAATTAGTGTCACTAATAGTACTTCCGCCATCTTTTATGAAAGCAATGGCATTACGTTGCAAGCACCTTGTTATAAGCCAAACCAGAAAGTTAGATTTGAAGCCAAGTCCTCAGAAGTGGCTTTAAGTTATGGTGCCTGCATGACTGGAATGTTTCTCTAGGGTCTCTTCTTAACTGCAGGACTTCTGGAAGCACTCAGCAATACCTGAAGGTAATGGTGAGTCACGGGGAGTATTACAGGGGCTCTTTGAAATCAGGAGGCAAAATCAGAAAGAGAAATATTCAAACCAGATATCTTCTCACAGGGCCCCTCACCCCATGACTGACTGGTGATTTTATTTTATTTTATTTTATTTTATTTTATTTTATTTTATTTTATTTTATTTTATTTTACTTTATTTTTTTTTAGATTTTATTATTTATTTGACAGAGAAAGAGAGACAGAAAGAGAGGGAATACAAACAGGGGGAGTGGAAGAGGGAAAAGAAGTATTCTCTTGATGTGGGGCTTGATCCCAGGACCCTGGGATCGTGACCTGAGCCCATGGTGCCCCTGACTGGTGACTGTCGGTAAAGAGCTACAAATAGGTCATCCATGAAGTTAGTATCTGCTACTTAACAGCTGAAGGAATTTTTTTTTTTATAACTAGATTTGAAAACTTACCAAAAAAGAAGGTCCAGTAAAAAGAAATTATTGAAAAATGTTGATACAGTAGTTTATTGAGGGACTTCCAAACTGGTAGCATTTTGGACCCATCCTATCATGGATCCATTTTAATTCTTTTGCCCTCTCTGGAAGCTGTAACTTACACTTAAATTTTGTTGTGGGGTTTCTTCTGACTGCAAAAGTATTACATCCTGTAAGTGGTGCTGGAGGGGGAATGGGCTATTTACAAAATAGAATGAAGAAGAACAAAAAATTGATAATTTTTCATTCAACCTTTTTTCTGTATATAATACCTTCTTTTCTATACAATTATTAATACATGCATATTCATAAATGCATGAATTTAATGCATGAAGTGCATGAAAAAATTCATAAATTCATAAATATTTAGCTCAAGTGCAGTTTTCTTTTTGTTACTCTCTTAGGTCCTTAAATTTTTTTAAAAGTATAATCAATATAAGGTAGCCTACTTTATAGATATACCGTAATTTGTTGTTGGACATTTGAGTTAGTTCCAACTTTTCACTCCTGAAAATAATACTTGGTTAAATATATTTATCTGTAAGTTTTATTTACATCTTCAACTATTTTATTAAAATAGATCCCTGGAAACACCATGATGGAGCCAAAGGGTACATCCCTCCTTAAGACGATTCACACATATGGCCAAATGGCTCTACAAAGCTTAAACCAATCTGTACTCCTACCCATTGTGCCTAAAGGTGCCCCATCCCAACTATTTCATTTTTGTTTTTAATATTACTCTTCATTAAAAGTGAACATGATAGTTTTCAGATTTATTAGTTCTCTGTTTCTCTGTATTTTCTCTTCTAATAATCTGTTTATACCCTTTTGGGCACTAGCATATTTGTAGTAATTATCTCTTGGACTCAATTAAGTCTATGTGCATTAATAGGCATTTAAATTTAGGATTTTATGACAATAAAAAGATCGAGATCCTATTCTACACTATAGAATGAAAACCATATACTTAAACATGATTTTATAAGCAATTAATCACAAATAATATACTACAATATAGCAGGACGCGCAGAAAATCTGCCTAGTGTTTTGCTGCTAACCATTTATTTATGGGTTACATTAACACAGTTATATAAGGTCAACTAATTACATCTTCAGAATGGAATCATACTAAGAACAAAAAATGGAGTGATTATAAATTAAAGACACATTACAATACCAACTGTGATGTCACTATTTTTAAAGACAATTTTTACTAATGTTCATTTCCTCACTCCCTTCCCCATCTAATTGGTTTGTTATCATTCCGCTTTTTTTTTTTAAGCAGTACAATTATATTTGTTTTTAGGCTACTCTTCTTCTACTCTAATTTAAGCATTCTAGACACTTAAAATTTTTATAGAAGTATATTTCAGTGTTAAAAATAAAAAAAAAATCAGAATTATGGGGCTTTAGATCCTTTCTGAAACAGAGGAATAGTTTCATTGCTGAAACAACATGCAATATTATAAAGCTACATTAATTATTTCATTTATATGACTAGTCCTATTAACCTGGTTCACAATTGAGGCAAAGGTAATTTTAACTAATAACATTTTCAAATCTTTCTTACTTTTTGCATGTAAATGCAGAGTTACATTCTAGGACAGTTACTATAGCAATCCCGTATTCTTTTCTGCCATGTGAACATTTTTAGAAAAGATGGCAAGAATTTACTCTTGGAAATACCTCTCTTCAACAAAAATAGAGACCCAGTGTGGACAGAAACTTCTGAGGGCAGCCTAACTTTGTGTCTGTACTTGTGGAAGTATAGAGTTGAAATATTTTTCCAAAAATGTTTTGAACTTAACTGAAAATGTGCTTCGAAGACTTTACTTTCATTTAGCTTTAATTGGTCTGGTATTTTCTTATTTATTTGTGTCCTTTAAAAAATGGCTCTGTTGTGATAGACTTCTCTTCTGAGGCACATATCCATCCCCTATTTGATTTCTGGTCCTAAGGTTTATACAACTTAGCAGTAGGAGTTGTTTCTTTCTCTTCTATTATGTACAACTATCTTTAAAATCTGACTAACTACATATTATCTAGGCATTTTATATTTTTTTTACATTTATACTACTTTCGTTCTGTAACAAGAATGAATCAACTCAGCATCATACCCTAGTTAATCATTGACCAGAAGAAATCTGAACATGCCCATTTTATTCCAGTTCAAATAACCAACTTTCAAAAAAATTCTAATTTGGCTATGTTTCTCAGATCTGTTAAGCAGAGCAGGAAATTTTTGGGAGCAATGCCATCCATATGACCATGAATAGAAAGCAGTTTGCCTGTATCCCACACAAAAATAATCCAGACAACTTAAATATATATAAACATTTAGAAATATGGATTGAAGAGTCAAATGTCTTGTTTTTCTATTAACTTAGTACATGTCTTCTTAAATTGCTTAATTTAAACTTAATCACACTAACACATTGAAAATTTACATGTTCGTGGTATGTGTGTGTGGTGTGCATTTCTTCTTTCTACTTCCATGTTACATTAAGATAATTTTCCTAGTTCTTCACCTGCAGGGTTATCATTGTCTTTACCTTCAGCTGTGTTGATTTTTGGATGACGTAACAAAGTCTTCTGAGGTCTTGCTGTTCAAATTGGGGTGCCGAATTGTCCTGAAGCATCCCAGTCCCTGAATCAGGGTCTCCATTTTTTTTTTATTAACATATAATGTATTATTTGCTTCAGGGGTACAGGTCTGTGAATCATCTGTCTTACACATTTCACAGCACTCACCATAGCACATACCCTCCCCAGCGTCCATCCCCCAGCCACCTGATCCCTAGCCCCACTCCCCAGCAACCCTCAGTTTGTTTCCTGAGATTAAGAGTCTCTTATGGTTTGTCTCCCTCCCTGGTCCCATCTTGTTTCATTTTTTCCCTCCCTACCCTCCCCACAACCCCCCACCCTGTCCATTTTTAACAAGATCCCCAGATAAACATGCACTATAAAGTTTTAGAAGCATTGCTGGAGAGCACATCATCTTCACTTCTAAGCACAATTTTTAAATTAGAGCATTTCCTTCATCTGAGGGTGTGTTGACAGAAGTTTTATCTTGGGTGGCAAATACCTTCACTGGAACATGAGGAAAAATTTTCCACTTTGTGCTCTAAGAACATTTTCATGATCCACACAACATAACATTGAGTAGCTTGCTTTTTTTCCCAAATATGTTCATTTTTTCAGTGTTACAAGATTAATTGTTCATGCACCACACCCAGTGCTCCATGCAATACATGCCCTTCTCAATGACCACCACCAGGCTCACCCAACACCCCACGCCCCCTCCAAAACCCTCCATTTGTTGTTCAGAGTCCACAGTCTCTCATGGTTCATCTCCCCCTCCGATTTCCCCCATTCACCCTTCCTTTCCTTCTCACAATGACCTCCATCTTTTCCTTATGCTCCTCATGTAAGTAAAAACATAAGATAATTGTCTCTCTCTGCTTGACTTATTTCACTCTGCATAATCTCTTCCAGTCCCGTCCATGTTGATACCAAAGTTGGATATTCGTCCTTTCTGATGGAGGCATAATATTCCATTGTATATATGGACTATATCTTCTTTATCCATTCATCTGTTGAAGGGCATTTGGGTACTTTCCACAGTTTGGCCATTGTGGCCATTGCTGCTATGAAAATTAGGGTACATTGGGCCCTTCTTTGTACTGCATCTGTTTCTTTGGGGTAAAATATAGTTCAGTTGACTTATTGAAACAGCCCTAGAAGCTAGGAAATTCTACCTCCAAGAATAATGGCTAAATCTGTAGTATATTTATCTCTTAATGTTTTAAACCTATTTAATCAGGTGATCTTCATAAGGACCCAAAACAAGCATTGTTTGAGGAGGTTTTGAGGGAATATGTTTTCTCGAAAGACTACTCAGTTGTTAAAAAAAGCAAGTAATGGGTTGGGGTGGGGTGGTAATACCCAGGAGTATAAAAGACTGTAAAAATTTAAATATGAGGAGCGTTAATTTGGAAATGGGTGAAAGCCTTGCCTTATGTTTGGGAATGTATGGTTCTTGTTGAACACATTTAAATATAAATACTGGCAGAGCTCTTCATCTCTTGCTCTATTTTGGGATGTTCAAATGTGGTATATCGCTGAAGGTCCTGATGGGCATGAAAAAAAAATCTTTCTTTCAATAAAGTAACTGAGGATGTATCTACCATATATGCATATATATACCTGTACAACATAGATGTCTAGTCACTTACAACACACACACACACACACACACACACACACACACACACACACACACACGTTATGACAGGGGAAATAATGCTTCTGAGAAGTCCAGATGCCTCCAGAACCCGGCTTTACGTTAATTTCAACTTGACAGTGAAGCTTTCTGGTGAATCTGGTTCCTCCTGAATTTAGATGGCTCCCCGGCTCTGTAATTCTTGGGAACCGATCAAGTGTCACAGTGGGACTCCAGGATGCTTCTTTGTTTCTGTTGTTTTTCTCAATCTTGCTGGCTAAATAATGTAGCAAGCCTAATAAATTCAAATAAAACTTCTGATTGGTTTGGCAGCAGTTTAACAATCTAGAATAATTTACTGATCTCAGAGACTTCATGTGAGTCCATAATGTTTAGATTAGAAATAATAAAACGCACTCAATTGATTAAGCTGTTTGTAGATGTCTAAGAATTAGCATATTGTATAATTGCAAATATTTTATAATTACCAAGTGGGGCTGATAAAAGGGTTCAGTGCAGTTGACTGCTGGACGGATAACCTTTGATGAGAGGAGAATCTCAATGAAAGGGGAATTCTCTGTGAGGGCTGAATAAGGAGAGTGCCTAGGGGCCTGGTGAGCCCAGCCTCTAAATACTGCCTGTTACCTTGCAGGCAGCTAGCATTGCCCAAAGCCTGGGCCTTGGAACCTCATTGCCCAGGGGCTCTGTCCTAAGAAAATGCTCTACTGAGACCCTCAGCCACCCCAGATTATACCTTTTTCTGTGCATAGTTCCTACTGAAAGACTGAAATCCTTAGAACTCAATTATAGAACAAGAGAGACTGTGGACTCTGAGAAACAAACTGAAGGTTTTGGAGGGGAGGGGGTGGGGGGTTGGGTGAGCCTGGTGGTGGGTACTGAGGAGGGCACGCATTGCATGGAGCACTGGGTGTGGTGCAAGAACAATGAATCTTGGAATGCTGAAAAAATTAAATTAAATTTAAATAAAACCTCAATTATAAAAGCTAAGTGTGGAAGACCAGCTAGCTGATGAGCAGCTATAGTTTTCTAATGAGGTCTGTTTTGCTTTTATTTGTTTTTAAATAATTCCTTATGATTTTTTAGGTTTTTTTCCTTTTGAAGACCTCAATTTTACATTGTTGCTGATAGCTTTACTTTCCTAAAAGTAACACACGTTCATGATCCTGGAAATCTCTAATTTTACATCAATTCATTCAGTGAACACTGTAATTACTCACCAATCACCCCAGGCACACTTTGCAGAGGCAAAAGTTTATGTGTATTCTTTTAGACCTCGTAATCCTAAATACTATGTTCTAACCTATATTTCTTGTTTTATAAACTTTAGGGAACAAGTAAATCCCCACTTTCAAACTCCCTTCTTACATTTTGTAAATTTAAAAAAAAATCAGTTGCAGTTCTTTTGTTTACTTTTAAATTTTAAAATAATATAATTATCTCTTGATTCCTCTGCTGTAAACTTAATATAGAGTCTCTTGATTCTCGTAGGAGTGGGGAAATTTTTCCTTCCTTTCTCGGTGGTTTGGCTAGGCAAGCTGCTACAATGACATAAGACAGATTAATAGGAGAAAAACAAATTTAATTACATATAACAGGAGCCCCATAAAAATAGGAAAGCCGAAAAACAGCCACGTCACTGAGGCTTTTAGGACATTCCGAGCTAAGGGAAGGGGTAAGGGATCTGGCAATACAAAGGGAAAGAAGGCCAGGCCCAGAAAGACAGGAAGGTGTTTGAAAAACCAAGAGTGCCCTGTTATGCTGGTAAGTTTTTTAGGTAAAAAAGTATCTCTGGGAATATCTCCCTTTCTGGTACAGGCCACCTTTTCCCCTGTAAACTTAGGTAGTTGAGGGGGAGGTGCAGAGCTTTCCCTGAACCTGCTGGGTTTTGATTGCCTTTAGCTCAAACTAATCCTAATGCCAAAGTGGAATATTTGGGGGACCCTTGTCCCGCACCCTGTTATTCTCTACTATGTAAGACCAAGAGGAAATTAATGCCCAGGGTGTCAAATTTTTACATTCACAATTATTCTTTACATGTAAGTAATTTATTCTGTGCCTTGTCTATGGATTAATTCTATAAACTGGAAACTAATACAATTTGTAAGGTTTTGATAATACATTAGACAAATGTAATTTATTGTATACCAGGTCACTTACAGAAAACTAATAAAATCCTGGGTTATTAGTCTTAGCCATTTGAATAAAAATGTCCCAGCAGCAAGGTTCAATGGACTACATTTTCCCATATTTGGTAATTACTTAAAGTTATAACAAATCTTAGCTTCTACATATTTTGATCATTATCTTTTATCTACAGCTCTTTGTTTCCCTTGGGCTTTGAATCATCTCCCACTTCCTCCAAGTTTACCCAAGAATGATATGCCTTTTTGCCAAACCACAAAGATATTTCAGATTGGATTCCGTTGGAGCACTGATTCCCATTCTTCTTTGGATGTCAACTCTTAACTTCCTGTTCTCACTTGACCTGATTATCTCGAGGGCTCTACACTGCTGATAGTCTGTGATTTCATTTCAATGCAAGCTTTAGTTTTACATCTTTAAAAAACAACTTTACAGAGATAAAACTCATATAGTCACAGTATTCACCCATTTAAAGCATACAGCTCTGTGATTTTTAGCATATTCATAGGTATACAACCCTCACAGTACCATAATCAAGATCTAATTTTAGAATATTTTTGTCACCGCCCCCCCCCCCCCAAAGCTCTGTATCCATTAGCAAGGCCCACACCCTGCACTCTCTAGCCCTAGACAATCTCACATCTGTTTTCTGTCTCAGCAGGTTTACCAATTCTGGACATTTCCTGTATATGGAATCATTTATGGTGTGTCCTTTTGTGACTGTTTTTTTTTGCTTGGTGTTTTTTTTTTTTTTTTTTTAAATTTTATTTATTTGTTTGTCAGATAGAGAGAGAGAGAGAGAGCATAAGCAGGCAGAGTGGCAGGCAGAGGCTGAGGGAGAAGCAGGCTCCCTGCCAAGCAAGGAGTCCGATGTGGGACTTGATCCCAGAACCCTGGGATCATGACCTGAGTCGAAGGCAGCCACTTAACCCACTGAGCCACCCAGGTGTCCCTGTGACTGGATTCTTTTGCTTAATACGTCGTAGTCAGTATTAATACTTCATTTCTTCTTATTGTTGAATAATACTACATTGTATGGATATTCACTTACTGTTTAGAGCCATTTATCTGTTGTTGCACATTTAAGTTTTTTCTACTTCTGGGCTATCATTATGAATGATGTTTTGAATATTCATATACAAGTTTTTATGTGGACAGATCTTTTTTTTAGGATATATGCCTAGGAGTTGAATTGCTTGGTCAAATGGTGACTCTATGTTTAACCCTCTTGGGAAATTGGCAAACTATTTCCCAAAGTGGCTGCATTATTTTATATTCCTACCAACAAAGTATGGTTCCAATTTCTCCACATCTTCACTAACACTTGTTATTGTCTGTCTTTTCTATTTTTCACACCCAGAAGGTGTGAAGTGGTGTCTTTTGTGGTTTTGATTAGCATTTCTCTAATGACTAATGACGTCACTCATATTTTTATGTATTTGTTATTTGTATATTTTCTTTGAAAAAATATTGGAGCTTTTCCTATATTTTAATTTTTTTTTTTTTATTACTGAGTTGTAAGAATTCTTCATATGTTCTGGATACAAGCCTCTTGTTAGCTGAATTTTAAGCATTTCCTCCCACTCTTTGTGTTGTCCTTTCATTTTTTTAATAGTGTCCTTTGAAGTACAAAAGTTTTAAATCTTGATGAAGTCCAATTTATCTGTTTTTTTTCTTTTGTTGTTTGTGTTCTGGCATTATATCTAAGAAGTTACTGTCTAACCCAAGATCACAAAGATCGATTGATTTGTTTGCTTTCTTCTCTGGACTTTATAGTTTTAGCTTTTACATTTAGGTTCTAACTGATTTAGAGGTAATTTTTGTATATGGTATGTGGTAGAGGTCTAACTTCATTCTCTTGCATGTGGATATCCACTTATCCCAGCGTAATTGGTTAGAAAGATTATTTTTCCCCTATTGAATTATCTTGGCACACTTGTTGAGAATCAATTGACCATAAATGTAAATGTTTATTTCTGGACTCCCAATTATAGTTCATCAGTTTATATCTCTATCTTTTGTCATACTACAGTGTCTTGATTACTATAGCTTTCTAGTAGGTTTTGGGATTGGAAAATAAGAGTCCTCCAACTTTGTTCTTCTTTTCAGGATTGTCTTGGATATTCTGGCTCCCTTGCATTTCCATATGCATTTCGAGATTAGCTTGTCAATTTCTGCAAAAGAAAAAAAAAAGCCAGCTGGTATTTTGATATAAATTGTGTTAAAACTGTAGATTAATTTGATATTAAGTCTTCAAATCTATAAATACAAGATGTATTTTATTTAGATCTTCTTCAGTTATAGTTTTCAAAACTACAAGTATTGCACTTTTTTGTTAAATTTATTCTTTTTTAAAAGATTTTATTTATTTATTTGACAGAGAGAGAGATCACAAGTAGGCAGAGAGGCAGGCAGAGAGAGAGGGGGAAGCAGGATCCCTGCTGAGCAGATGGCCCAATGCAGGGCTCAATCCCAGGACTCTGAGATCATGACCTGAGCCGAAGGCAGAGGCTTTAACCCACTGAGCCTCACAGGTGCCCCTGTTAAATTTATTCTTTTTTGTTGTTGTTGTTAAATTTATTTTTAAGTATTTTTTTTTCCTTTTGGTTCTATTACAAATGAATTGTTTCCTCAATTTCATTTTGGATAGTTTACTGTCAATGTATAAAAGTACAAATAATTCTTTTGTATAATGATCTTGCTTCCTGTGAAGTTGCTGAACTTACTACTTATGGTAGGTTTTTAGTGTATTCCTTAGGACATTCTATGTACAGGATCATATGATTTGTGCATAAATGTAGTTTTACATCTTTCTTTTCAATATAGATGTCTTTTATTTCTTTTTCTTGCCTAATTGCCTTGTATAGAATTTCTAGTACAATGTTAAATACAAATGGTGAGGGCAGATATCCCTTCTTGTCCTTGATCTTAGGGGAAAATCATTCAGTCTTTCACTATTATATATAATACTAACTGTGGGATTTTGTAGATGGCCTTTATCTGATAGAGTAAATTTTTTCAATTTTAATTTCTTTGGTGGTTTTATAATGTAAAGGTGTTGAATTTTTCACATAACTTTTCTATGTCTATAAAGATGATCATGAGGTTTCTGTCCTTTAATTTACTAATATAATATTTACATAATTGGTTTTTAGATGGTAATCCAACTTTGCAACTTGTTTTGGATAAATCCCACTTTGTCATGATATATAATTTTTCCATATGTTGCTGGGTTTGGATGTAATGAAGTTATTGCATCTATGCTCCTAAGGGATATTGATCTACAGTTCTCTTTATTTTTGTAATGTCTTTGTCTGGTTTTAACATCAGGGTAATTTATACATGCCTCATAGAATGAGTTGAGAAGCATTCTCTCCATTTTGATATTTTGGGGAGAGCTTGTGAAGAATTGGTATTAATTCTTCTTTAGATGTTTGATAAACTTTACTGGTGAAGCCATTTGGGAACTAGGTTTTTATGGGAAGTTTTAAAATTATTAAGTTAGTCTCTTTACTTGTTACATGTTATTATGTATTACTCTGGCAGTATGAACCAAGATTATACAATTCCATCCAAAATCAATTTCTTTCCTCCATAAACTTTACAGGAGATGCTTCCCTTAGCCAAACCCCCAGCTACATCTCTTTCATTGATCTGGAGCCTCAAATTTCTACTACCTTCACCAAGTACTTCCTAAACAGTCGGAGAGACTCAGCCCCATGGGTGTCTACTATATACAGTCATGAGGGAGCTTAAAAAGAAACATCTCATAATGGGTTCTAATGTCACGTTTATTTTGAATAGTCAATGCCCTGTATCGCTGGGCAGCCATACTTTAGAATCACACACATTTGGGTCTGTTATTTCTTCCTATAACTTCTCAGCCTTTTGCTTGTTATTTAAAGTGTGTTTGTAAACAAAATATGACTTTATGGTAGAAGAATCAGAGCCTAAACATGCACAACGAATATTGTATTCTGATTGGAGAGCTTTGGGGAATATGGGTAAGGAAAAAACCTAAGCTTAAACTCGTTAAGGCACAACTAGCTATATATTCAAAAGATGGGGAATAGTCTTTTGTGAATTCTACTCCAGATTAAACTATAACTCACTTGATGGAAATTTTCAGCAGGAAAACAGATGATGGTGGAGAGATAGATGAAAGGACATTGGCAGAAGGGGATGTCTCCACAGTTCTCAGGGTCTGAATATTTAGGCAGACATTGCATACTAAATCTCCACTTTCAGAAGTATCAGAGCCATGCCAAACATTTTGTAGCAAAATATGCAAGCTGGAATTGGGGATTATGAGACCTGTATTTATTTCTGGATACATGTTTGATAGGCAGAACAGGCAGAACACATGTGTTCATCCATTCTGAACTCATTAACAAAGCAGAAACATTAGTAAAATATGTCTTTTGCTGGTTTCTGGGATGGAAGAGGGAACAATTAAGCTATAAGACACTCCAGGGTGGGTATTATGACCTAATAATGACATGCCCTGGTAGTTTTGACTGAGTGCCATTAACTGCAAAGGCATATCATTGCTCGTCCATAATATGCACCCTGGAGTGTCTTATTGGGAGGATATAAATATTAATTCCTCAGGAAACTCATTCAGCAAAAGAAGATACCATTGCTCTAAGATGGGGGATATGTCAAAATCTCCATGTTGAGTTCAGTTTTCAGAGCCAGGCTGGGTCAAACTGTTTCTGC
Organism: Procyon lotor; assembly: GCA_028646535.1. Classification (NCBI taxonomy): domain Eukaryota; kingdom Metazoa; phylum Chordata; class Mammalia; order Carnivora; family Procyonidae; genus Procyon; species Procyon lotor. Next base: position 8,291,401 of record CM053608.1, read on the forward strand.
ATAGATCCAACACAAAGCAGTTCAATAGAACCTGAAAGAAGAGGAGGCAGGGAGTCAGAGATATGCATTTGCATTTCACCTCTGTCACATTCCACTGATCTGTCCCTGTGCTTGTTGCTCCAACGTTCATAGTCTCACTTTCCTCTCTCTCCAAGTAAAGCTGTTGATGCAACCAGCTTATTTTATAATGTATTTGGGAAACCAAATGAGAAAAAGATACTTGAAAAATCATTATAAAAAACTATGAGCTGTTTAAAAATATATAACAGGCCATAATAACGTAGCAAACAAGAGAATTCAAAGATACATTATCAAGTGGATCAAGGCTTTATTTCTAAGGAAGAATTTGATCTGTATAGAGATTTGGCACAGAGTTCTTTATTCAAGCTGTCCTTTGCAGTTGGCACTCATTCCCTGGGGTTGGTGCTAGCCTTCCTATTGACATTAAACCTTCCTCTCAGCAAGATGCAATAAACAGTTCAAGACCACACAGCCATTTCAGGAGTAAGAGGACAGTACTGAATTGCTGTTTCCCTTGAAACACGTCACTTGAGACCAAGAGTGAATATTTTGGTCAAAATAAATCTCTATG
>CM053608.1:8292092-8303603 GCA_028646535.1 Procyon lotor
AAATGGATTGTCCATTGTTTATAATTAAAGCTCCTCTGAAATATATGAAAGAGATGCTAATAGGTAAGAATTTTTCCTGGCAGTTATGATGGCTTTGCCAATTTAGGGATAATGAAGCAACATTATTTATTTTTTGTTTTCTCCCAGGTTAGCTGACTTTTCCCATCCTTAGAGCAAACCACGTAACCCTACTTCTCCTGAGCTATTTTGCTCAGGAAACAGTATCAGGTAGCATAAATAGATCAATGGAAATTTATCCCACTGCTAAAAACAAAGCAAAGCAAAACAAAATTCAAAAAACCCAAAAAAACTACCAAAAACCTAACTCATCAGCATTACCTTTGTGAAGTTTCTTTTCCTGAATGTACCTATACCTACTCTGTTCAGAGAGCAAAGGAGCAAAAGGACTCTTTTTGCTCAATGGCGTGAGGAGAAGAGGAAATGTCCAGTAGGGTAACATTCGTAGGTTAGGTGGGACAATGTCTCCCGAAGTGAGCTTAAGATGCCTAGGAGGAACCACCAGATTTACAGAACTAGAAAGGAGGCCATTTTTGTTTGTTGTTTTTGGTGTTTCTCTCCCTGCTGAAGATGCAGTATAAAGTGAGATTCAGTAGTACTAAAGAGCTACTTGAGTACTGAAGTAGCCTGAATTAGAGGGGTTTTAGGTACAAAGAGAAAGGTGAAAGGATATTCGAACAAAGTTAATGTATTATTTCAAAGCATTCTTCCATATGAAAGCATATGCAAGTCGATGGAATTTAGGAGAATGTAAATATGAAATAGCATGGCCCCTATTTTTTGGGAATTGCACTCTATTAGAGATGAGCTAAGCTATAAAAGAATAAAATAACTTTAATATCACCTAAATTGGGTCAGTGCTGTGAAGTTTGAGAAGAATGGGAAGTAAATGATACTCAGGACCCCCTGGAGGGCAGGCTAGGGATGAAATCACGTAATGGACCAGTTTTAAAGAAAGCTTCAAGGAAGAGGCAACCATATCTCATGATGGACTTGACGAAAACAAAACAATCCTGGAGGATCAGAGAGAATCAGACATGACAAGGGACTTATACTATGAAGAAGTAGCAGGTGAGGACCATGCAGAGAAGCTGAACATGCCAGGCGGAAACATCCAATAAGACAGATCAAAATATCCAAGGTAATGGAGTGCTGTGCTGGTCAATCCCTATGACAGCAATTCAGGAGGGGGCTGCTTGCAGCTGAAGGCCGGGAGTAGCTCCAGGTAGTCTTGAGAGAGGGAACACTGACAAGAATCAGGAGATCCTTTCTAGACCAAGCTGGGTTATGATAAAGACTTCAAAGGTGAAACGCTGAAACAGAAATTCAGTTACGAAGACTAGGATAGACAATGACAAGCTGGGTTATTTGATGTGATCATTATTTCGATTTTTCTGTGATGCCCAGGAATGGGGAGCATAAGGGACTGGTGAGGTGACAAGTAGAATGGGGCTTACAGACGGGTTGAGAGTACGTGCTGCACACTCTTTCTTGGTAACTGAGATGTACTTAAAATTTCATGATCTGTTCTTCAAGGTCATGTCAAAATATCCTTATCAAAATATCCCTCTATCAAAATAATCATATTAAAATGTCAGGTGCCTCAGCATGGGACTTGCATGACCTAGCAGAAGTTGTTCTTATAGCTGGAATAAAGCTTTGTGGCAGCAATACTGCCTTAATCCGGAATCTTGAAGTGTTAGCTGGATTAATTTAAACCCCGCTGCCTAGGTAAAAATGGTCCTACACACAGATGCAAAGCTGAGGTTCCTTATGGGCTCTAAACCAAAGATTTCAATAATAAGCCATGGCTTATTACTGGTTATAGATGGTTATAGATGGCTTAACACCCAGGCAGAACTTGGGAAAGGGTGCATTGAGGACAGGCCTTGAAAAATAGCAAGATTTTATCAGCCAAAGGAAATTTAAACCAAAAAATTTAAAAATAAACAGAAATTCAATTTTTATGTTCTTGTCTCTATGGAGTATAACTTTTAGGCTTTAAGGCAATATAAAGATGCACAGAGAAAATAGCAATTGTTTCTATTAGAATTCTTTTGTCTTCCAGAACAATATTGAACTAAAAGAAAAAGTATTTATCTATGATGAAAAGTTAATACCCATAGTATATAAAGTTTATATGAATTGGTAAAAACATACGAGACCTCAAAAAATAAGTAAGTCTTTATTTACAGTGCAAATACAAATTGCTCTCTATGCACCAGGACAAGAGCTGAGCTCTTCATAGAGAATGGAAAATAAGATTGGCATGGCTGTGACCTTCAGAAATTTACAAACGTAGCCAGCAAATAACATAAGCATTTTATATTAGAAGAAAATGCTATAATTAAACAAAATATGAACAAATTATATTTCCTAGTAATGAAAATATAAAAATTAATATAGTAATAAGGTATAGTTATTTTTATTGAGCCAGCAAATTTGTAGTAAAAATAGTGTACTCATATATTATTGGTGGCAGTATAAATTGGTCTAACCTTTTTGGAAAACAATTTGTCAATGTACATCAAAAAACCATCAAAATTTTATATCTTTGCCCTAATTCACTCTTGGAAAGTTATCCAAAGGTAATAAACCCCAGGGAGAATGTTATACATGGAGTTATTAATTGCATCATTATTTATAATAGCTAAAAATTACAACATTATTTATAATAGCTAAAAATTAGAAACAACCAAATGTCTAACTATAGATAGAATAGTTAACTGAATTATGGCACATCTGCTCAATGGAAAATTATGCAACTTTTAAAATGAAAGCTATGAAGATTATGTGGCCAAGTGGAAAAGGATTATAACTAGAATTCAAAAATATATGTAAAATTGACTCTATTTATGAAAACACGTATGCATATGTAAAAGTAAAAAAGAAAGGACTAGATTAAAATTGAAATAATTGTGTTAGGAAAATAAGATTGTGTAATTTTATCTCTTCTGTTGTATTTCAGTAAAAAACATGGCCCGAGATATGATAGGATTTGTAAAAGAATATGCCAGATCAGATAAAATCGTGGGCCCAGGTATGTGATATGGAAACAATTCTAGTTTGGCTCAATCATAAGACAGAAACAGACAATGGAACTAGATCATTTGTAATGCTCTGTTGAATTCAAATCATAGACAGCCTTTTAACTCTGGCTAAGGAATCTTGACGTCATTACATAGAAATAATTAATCAAAAGTATGATTTGGGAAAGGCAAATAACAGGATGAGAACCATGCAGCAGAGAGGTTCATCTGGCCAGCAATGCAGAACGGATTGAAGAAGAAAGAGACTGGAGGCTAGGAGCCCAGAGAAAAGGCCATCGCAGTAATTTAAATCTTATTTATTTATTTATTTTTTTTGACAGAGAGAAACACAGCAAGAGAGGGAACACAAGCAGAAAGCCCGATGCGGGGTTCGATGCCAGGCAGCCGAAGGCCCAACGACTGAGCCACCCAGGTGCCCCACCATCGCAGTAATTTAGATGCCTGTGATTGGGAAGTAATTATGGGAGAAGAGCTTGAGGGATGGGTGAGAAATGAAATATAAAGGAAAGGACAAGCTAGGTCATGACCGGACATGAGCTTTGGAAACTGGGTGGCAGAAAGGATGGGAGCAGCCAGAACAGAAGGTGGGAGCAATATAGAGTTCCTAGGTTCTAATACACGGAGTTAGGATATGGAATTCAAATATGTTCTAGCCAGTGAACTGTGACATTTAAGTTTGAGCAGAAATGCCCCGGTGGAAAAGAGAAAGAGCCTGAACTACTGAATCAAGTCAGAAACCTTTGAATTATGGCATATCTCTCTTTCAGAAATGCACGATATCGATACCTGTGTTCTACGTGACTTAGGCTCAGTGTTGCTCTGTACGGACGCTGAACAGGAGAGCTCAGTTCTCATGGTCTCCAGCAGCTCTCTCTCCTTTTCTTTCTTGTACTTGCTCTTTCTCTCTTGCAAGCACTGCTAACTCCTGAGTGTTTTGACCCACACATTAGTTTTACCCTTGTGAGGGCAGAAGGCTTGAGCCCTGAGCTTCTGCCCTTGAGCCCAGAAGGCTCAAAGTGGCTCTCCCAGACCCACTGAACCGGAATCTTTGAAGAAGAGGCTTTGCCTATGAGCAGAGACGTGAGGAACATCTGGCCCAGTCCCTCTTTCTCATTTGACACAGGAAATCAAGGCCAAGAGGCTGCTGGGCAAACCCAGGATTCCTGACTCCTCGTTCAGGGCTCTAACTGTAACATTACCCAACAGCACAAACAGCTCTGTCACTGGAAATCAAAATGAACAAAGCACACTTGAGAAGTATTTCCTTTTCTTTTTCCGTTAATAATAGCCAACCCTATTGCGCTATATAACATCATAAAATGTTAATTACTCTCCCCTACCAACAACATCCTGATTTTTAGTTTAAACTATTAGCTTGAAGCATTAGGCATTTCAACAATGAAAGCTATTCTCTTTTCAATATACCTTCAATTTTTTATTTCTTATAAATATTCAATTGAATATTTCCATTTGTGGTGTAAGTTTGCTAATTTACTGGCTGTTGATTCTATTCCCCGGAAATGTCACTTGGGTGGCCCTGCTGGGCTAAAATGAAAAGTCTAAGTACTGATTTTGAAGCCATAGTTCTGCGTAGGATTCAACAGCTGTTTGCTTTCCCTAGGGCATTTGAGAAGAACTATAGTTGGAAGAGTAATCAGAAAAGACTCCTCTTTGAAAATAGAACTTTCCTTAAGGTAGGATTCGTATTTTAAAACATAAAGAACTTCACTCTGATGAGATGATTACACGTAATTCATATTTTATTGGTAATCCAGCATGGAACAGTCTTTCATCAAATAAACTATAACATGTTGATAGATTAAAAAACCTAACCGAGGCATCGTATTTCCCTAGCTGATTACATAAGGAGCGTTCATGGGACATTTTGTTAAAGATCTGCTTGCACTCATTCACCTCAGCTCTATGAACCCTCAAAAAGGAATTAGAAAAACTTGAGTGGTATTATTAACGATGAAGAAAATTGTCTCATCTTCAAAGGCAAATGACCAATCAGTGGATAGTTGTTTTGAGTACAGGAAAGAGCACACACCCTTCAGGAGAGGTAGAAGAGCCCAATAAAATTTAGGAAATGAGATTTCAGGAGGTCTGGAATGAGTATGGGAGGGACAGGCTTTATCTCCTCTAGCAGATAAACTTACCACAGAAGGAGAGTTCTCTTAAACTCCACTCAGTGAAGAGCAGATAATTTCATTTCTGAATCATTGGATTGCTTCATAATCCACTTAAGAAATGAATAGGTATTTGGGGGTACAAATACATAGTGCCCTGAAGCCTAGGAAATACTGGTAAAAGATAAATTCAAATGCTTAGACCTAGCACTTCTGAAATGTCAGGGGCCCTCGCCCCCTTGGTGCCCAGTCAAGAATCCACAGGCAGCAAGATAGTGCAGATGCAGTCCTGTGGATTCCCAGTGAGATGGGAAGTAAGTTGAACCTGAGAGTGAACTGGATGGGTGACCAGCTGTCCGCCAGGGTGGCAGCAATCACGTGGCATCTCTCATTTACGCCAGGACTTCCGGATCCCAGGGAAGATATGCGTGAGACCCATTCAGCTGCCAGGAGCTGGAGAGGATCTAGAGCTAGTGAGGGGGCTGAGGTTCACAATCATATAAACGCTGGAACTGCCCGGAAGTTCTGGGGGCGAGGACAATGCCTAAGTTTGCACTCTGAAAAACTTCTGTAGGAGGTTCTAATATAACAAGTCCAACCCTCTCGTCCACAGTCATACATTCTTTACACACATACACACACACACACACACACACACACACACACACACACACTGTAAATTTGTCTTTGTCTTTCTTGATTGGTGAATACATAACCTTTTTTTCCCCTTTGTTGTGGAGAACATTAACGTATTAAAAGAGGAAAATCTCTTTTTCTAGCCTACTGAGAAAAGTATCTATTTTTTTGTGAATCAGTCCATTAATACTAATAAATGGTTTATCATGGTTCTGAACCCTCAGAACCCTAAATCACTCGGGTCGGGGACTTTTGGGGTGAACCTCAGGTATAGAATGGTTTTCAGAAGCACTCTGGGCTAGTTCTCACTGTGACCAGGGTTGAGACACTCTACCATATAAAGCTAGCTTTCTGCACTTTTATTTAATATTGAGTGATCTCTTTGTACGACAGTAGAGCATTTAGCATTCAGATTTTCACTTCAGTGTATTAAATTCCGGAAACTAGAATGCGGAGGGTGGGAGGCAAGGCAGGTATAAACCCATTCTGCTTCGATGATTCATTGCTGCTATTTGCACCCTGTGTAATCAGTGGTCACAATCGGACATTGTTGCCTTCATGGTATGTCATGCATCCTGTTCTTTCTCATAGCTGCTGTAGTAACAGCAATTTGCCATCTTATTTTAAGGGATACAAATGTGACATAAAAAATAAGGTTCAGCTGTAGGTGTGCAGATGGCTGGTGTCTGGGTGAATGAGAAGTTGTGCTTCTCTTTCTGTCTTTCTAGAACTGGATATTTGCACATGCTCCAATTTTTTTTTCTCAACAATTCTCTTTTTATTAGGGAAATAATATGTTTTCTGTGTGACCAAAGCAAATTGGATGGAATCAGAGATGTTCATCCTGTAGAGAAGAGTGAAGGACTTAGCTAACAACTGAATTCAAATATTAAGGAGAGTGCACCCTTCTCCCATTGCCGGGCATGCCCCTGTGGCAGAAACAGATGCGTGAGGTTTTTTGGAGCCAAGTATAAGTTTAAATCATTGTTAATAATTATTGTTCATTTATCACTCAGTAATCTACGATTCAGTGTTTTCCTGAAAGAGGCTTTTACCAGATGATAATTTTGTCAGCTCTAGGTGCTAAGTGCAAGGGCACTTAGCTACAGCCAGAAGCCAGCATGAGCCAAATGCAAATATAAAATAAAGTTTCAATGCGTGCTTGCGGCAGAGGGACCAGACGTATGCTGAAGTTTGGGGAAACCTTCCTTGTGAAACTGATCCGCGTGGAGCAGGGTTGTCACAGCCAAGTTGAGTATATAGGGTAATGGTAACAGCGATCATGAATACCTCCATAGTGAGACCCCTGTAAGTAGTGGATGGGTGCTAAAGCTAGCTGGACGGCACCAAATATTTTACCTCCCCAGTCTATTTCCCCAAAACTCATGTGTACAAGTAGCCACTGTTTGCCATATTCGCCAGATGGGGGACACTGAGGCTCAGAGTGCAACGTGAGCTCAGGGCTGCCTCCCTGCTGAACTGCTGAAAACAGAATTTAAGCCCAGTTCTGTTTTGAGTTGGAAGCCCACACTCTTAATCACTACTCTGTGCACTCAGCGCATTTATCTTGCACACCCTGAGATTTTATTGCAGATTTCTTTGGGGGATAAACATGTGACAAATTAGAATATTTGAAATCTGCTGTAACATTCATTACACTGTTTTAACTGAAGCTTTCAGGAGGTGATTTCCATCTTGTTTTGGAACAGACTCCCAGACACTGAGTTAAAAATGGTCGTCTTCCTTATGAAGGACACTCAATCAAGTGCTAGGCATTCAAGGTTTCTTGCGGCCCGATCTGCAAGATAAAGTTCTAATGAATTCTCTTAAGAGAGTGTTGGAAATTTGTCCTTTCGAGCTCTGCGTATATATGTCAAAGAGTTCAGCCTACTTAATTGGAATTAGAAGGCTGGATGTAATACCGAGCAAATGGCATTTACAATTGCTGGGTTATGTATCTGCCATTTCATCGAGGTGGAATTTGTAAGCTATCACGGCAGATCATCTTTCTCTTTTGTCTTTCTCATTCTTGCAGCTTCTTTTCTTTGAGATGGCCTTTAAAAAGCACTTGACATTTTGTTTCCTTCGGCATGGAATGCTAGTTGCTATTTCACTTAGTATCTCTTTGCAGGACAATATCTCTGTATGTCTTTGTCCCTCTCTCTCCAGGCCTCTTTCTGAATCTTAAGTCTTTCATATCACAGTTTTTGTTTCATTTTGTTCCGTTTTCATTTCATGCTACTTTTCTTATCTTCATATGCCTTGAAATTTCTTCCCTATTATTTTTTGGACTTTTGGGCTGTTTCATGTTTTACACCCTTTTTTGTTGTTCTTGCTCTTTCCTCTTATGGGAAATCCTATTTCCCCTGATGGCTTGTAGTTCTCTTTCTAGGGTAGATTGCATGTGTGGAACAGTCTAGATTAATTTGGAGATTCCTAGATGAAAAGCCCCACGAGGGAAGGGACCATTTCATATCTGGCATTGAGTACCAGGCGTTCTATATATTGCCTGACCACGACTCACATCTCAGAAATAGCAATTGGATGATTAAGTGCCCATGAACTAATACGCCAGATTGGAATACAAAACAATATTGTTTTCACGGTAACTAGAAACAGCAAACTGCTATAGGAAATTGCAAAAGATGGACTCTAAAATTGTTTCAGAACTATTGGAGTATCACTAGAAGGAATGTTTAGTCTTTAGCCAAACAACTTTAAAAAGGATGCCATTTGCTTTAGTTGTGTACGTTTTGGCCAAGTAGTGTTTGAGTAGCAAACTGTTTGAAGCAACCTGTTTAAAAACATTTAACTAATGTATATTATTTTCTTTTTTTTTTTTTTAAAGATTTTATTTATATATTTGTGGAGAGAGAGATCACAAGCAGGAAGAGAGGCAGGCAGAGAGAGAAGGGGGAGCAGGCTCCCTGCTGAGCAGAGAGCCCCATGCGGGGCTCGATCCCAGGACCCTGAGATGAAGGCAGAGGCTTCAACCCACTGAGCCCCCCAGGCGCCTCTGTAAACTAGTTTCTTTAAAGTGTTATTTTAAAGTCTGAGTTGATTCAAGTAGACAGCAAAGTACAGAAAATAAAACATGATGTCCAGCATCAACCAAATCAGATTTAACAGATATTATCATATTTCCTTCAAACTGGTATTTCTTAAAGAAATGAAGTGTTTTATCTAACCAAAGCTCCATTCAATTCTTTTACTCCATTCTCAGGGCAAACTAGTATTCTGAAACTGGAAAGTACATTTCCTTCAACTTGTACTTTATTTTTTGTACACCATGTACAGGAAACAGTACTATTCCATTTGAAAATTTTACAAAATAGTGTCGTACTCTACATTTCCTTTACAACTTACTTTTATATTCAATATTCTGGGTATTTAGCCATCTTGACATATGTCAATATAGTTAATTTTAACTATGAATAGTATTTCATCTCATGAATAAACCAAAGCCTACTTATCCACTTAATTTTTAGCTTTTTTCACTGGAACAATGTTGTAATGAAAATCTTGTATTGGCTTCTCACTCATTCATTCATTCATGTTTATTATTTTTATTCGTTCTTGTTTATATCTAAATCTTCTAGGGTATTGGTTAGCCCTAAAATATGCATCTATTTAACTTTACAGAGTTTCTCTTGTTTTACTCATATTCTTAAACCATCTCTTTTCTAAGTTGTCTTCCATTTCATTTACTCTAGAAGCTGCACTGAAATTTTTAAACTGTCAGGTTGACAGTTTAAAATAACTTAATTAACAAAGTTTAATTTAAACACTATGTCTATCATCTTCCTGAACAATAAAAAACATTCAGAACTCTTTAATTCCAAATATCCTTCTCTATTTTAAAATGTTATCATTTGGTATTTTATTTCCATCTTGCTTTTCAACTCCTGAAGATAATCATTATCATTATTATTATGTTCTATTATTATGTTCATCACTTAATATTGTTTATATTTATCCAAGTGAATACCAGTTTTTTAAATTCAGTATTTTTTCTGGAATATGACTGTTCTATTCCTTATTTCTTTACTCTTTGGTGAAGAATTTTAGGCAGTATAATCTGTCACTTTTTAAAAATTTGAAACTTACATTGAATAATAGTTTTGTTAAGTATAGAACCCAGTTTCCTTCAAAGCTTTGAATCTATAATTTTATTAATTTTTTCTATGATGTTTTTGTTGACAAGTCTACTGATACCTAATTTCTTTTCCATTGAAGATGAATTGTCTTATCTCTGGTTATTTTTAATATTTTCTCTTTCACTGTTTTGAGATTTATTTTTATCCTGTTGAGGAACTCGTTTTAATTTTTTTAATCTGATGATTTAGAGTTTTCATTAATTCTGGAACACTTTTCAGAATATTGAATATTGCTCCTCCCAAATTTTTGTTATTGTCTCCTTATAAATTCTTGTTTGATAAGTTGAGAACTTTTAATTACTTCTTCCACATCTTAACCCCTCGTAAGTATTTTCTATATTTTTACTTGTATTCTGTATTCTGGATAATTATCCTAGATTTGTCTTTTAGTCCACCAGTTCTTTCTTCAGTTGTGTCTAATCTGTTGTTTGATTTATCTATTGAAGTGGCAATTCTTTACACTTTGCTTGTGTAAGTGTAGTTGGTATGATTTCTCTGCCAATCACTATGGCAGTATATATTGAAAATCTTAAGTTTTTTCATCTCTTTAAATTATGGAAATAATCTTTTAAAAATTATTTTATGGAACTCATTGGATATTTACTCATTGTTATATTATGACAGCAGTATTTCAGTGCATAAAAGGGAAATGCCTTTCAGGAAGGAAATGATTAATAAGTATTTACTATCCATGAAATGAAACATCATTCAGACAATAATGTTATGGAACAAAAAATTATGGAAAAATATTTAATATATTTTAAGTAGGGTAAACCATGTTACAAAGGAAGATGGATAACATGAGAACATTTTTGTGAAAGGAAAACAACATATTAGCAAATAAATGCTATTAGAATACAAATCAACATGCTAACACTGGTCAGTTCTGGTTGATGGGATTAAGAACGATCTTTATGTTGTCTTTTTTTTTTTTTCACATAAGTACTCCAAATTTTCTATGATACCTAAAAGTTTTTTGTAATAGTAAAAGAAAACCAGTTGGTTGTATACTATTCATCTAGTGATATAACATAGAATAGTTTTCAGCAGAGAAATCAAACCCATTGAGAATTCAAGATGCTAACGTAGCAATTAAGACATTGTGTGGTACAGTTTCAGCACAGGAAGATGTATTCAATATTAAATAATAAAAATAAGCTTATTGTAAAGGAAAACCCTAGTATCAAAAGTCTTTAAAATGTTGTGACTGGGAGAATAATAATTCTTGAAACAAGGAACTATAGAATTATGTTTCTGGACATAAAGAGCTAAGAACCAAACCCAATCTGCACATTATCCCTTAAGGGGCTACTCTCCTATGGAAATCTGCTTCGACGAGCCAGGAGGTGTCCCTCTCTGTTATCATCCTTCAATAGATGAAACAAGAAAAACAAAGCATTCATTAATTCAGCAAAAAATGCATTGAGTACCAGTTGTATGACACAACCTGTTAAGTCCTAGTGATTTAACCATAAACAAACATCTTAAGATTACTAATAAAGGTATAACCTGGCCATGAAA
>CM053608.1:8304103-8321587 GCA_028646535.1 Procyon lotor
AAATCTGCTTCGACGAGCCAGGAGGTGTCCCTCTCTGTTATCATCCTTCAATAGATGAAACAAGAAAAACAAAGCATTCATTAATTCAGCAAAAAATGCATTGAGTACCAGTTGTATGACACAACCTGTTAAGTCCTAGTGATTTAACCATAAACAAACATCTTAAGATTACTAATAAAGGTATAACCTGGCCATGAAATGTTTGATTCTTCTCTTTTGTCTAATCTCCTTCTTTTGATTCTGTCAAATTCCTTTCAAAACTGACTTCTTAGGGAAGCTTTCCCCATCACCAATCACCCCACATTAGGTTCCATATCTAATGCCAAGTATAATCAGCTGGTATTGTCTGCCAGAAACCCCACGTGAAAAATGGTATCTTGGCCCAACAGGACATGATGCCACACTTGACTGGTGATGCCTGGCAAAGCCTCCAGAGGGAGAAGTGTCAGGACGCGTATATCTGTGCTACATGTCATCCTGTTGCCTCCAGTCAACTGTGGCTCCAGATTACTTTTATTAATACACTACACTTTTAAAAGCATGACCTAAAAAATATTTCCAATTCACAGAGTACCCATATTAAAGATAATACAGATATAATACAAACTGACTAAGAAGCACTAGGTTTGTACTGTATTTTCTGATGAATTTCAGGACCACAACCTCTTAAGAGTGCTTAGTATTATGCCGTTTTCTCTTGAGAAATAGGAAAAATGGAATAGGAATAGTGGAAAAGGAATAATGGGTACAAATCTGTGTATCATACAAGTACTCTTCCAATCTGTCAGGTTGTTTTGTTTGGTCACTGATAGTAGAGGCTTTGACACAGGGGTCTAGGTTGTGACTCAGGATTATTCTTCCATTCGTCTCAAGCCTCCTGGGCTTGACCTGATTTTCAAGCAGGACTGCCATCACTATTAGAGGCTACCCAGCCTCCTTCCCTTCCGGTGAGTAGGTTGCTACTGATTGAAGTTGCCTCCGGGCTGAAACTCTTAGATGAAATAACTGTTCTCTGTGTGTGCACGTGTGTGCATGTGCCCATGTATGTAAGTGGGGGGTATCTTGAAATTTCTCCAAGAAAGTTTCATTAAAATTAAACTTTGGTTTAATTTTAGCAATTGTTTTGCTATCGTACTATATAGTTACATCAGATATAACCACTGAGATAGAGTAGGAAACTGGACTTACTACTATCTTTGCAATTTCATGCCGATCTATAATTATTGCAAAATAAAAAGTTAAAAAATAAATGCATAAATAAAAACTTTTTAACATGCACATATGCAACTTCTTTCATTCCTTTAAATCTTTTGTTTAATCCATGACTAAATAATAGGCCATTTACAAGCATCAATGGAGGAAAAGTAAGTGTTTTCAAAAGAGGAAAATTGTTTTGCAATAACCTTCTGCTGTAAGACCCTCCTGACACAGCGGAGAAAATCTGTTCCAACATTCTAATTCTATCCTGCAAAAATAAAATACTTCAAAGAGAAGGAATGGTAAGACATTTCAACTATTTTTCCCATTTTTAATTGACTAATGTAAGAGTGGTTTGTTTATTCTTTTTTCTGGAAAAAATAATTCTTCATTTAGATGGAAAGTTTTAATGATACATCATTTTTCTTCTACAGAATTTGAAGAACTTATGAAATCTTCACTAGCTAGGTTACTTTGAAATTGTTTTTCTCTTCACTTCAACATTTCTCATGAAAATCCCTTGAAAGTTAGAAGAGTGTTCATTCACTTATTCAGAGAAGTATGTATTGTTTTTTAATTTTCATAGACCTCATGGCTTTTAATTTCTGATTGACCAAAAGTCACAGTCCTCAATATCTCTTTTTTGAAGGTGCAAGTGTTAGAAGTTCTCATGGAAAACATTTATTTCTTCCCTCCTTCCTCTATTATATTATATGCTATTTTGAAAATACTGCAGGTTACTAAATTGCTTTATTTTATATCTATGGAAACATATATGATTATAAATAATAGAATAAAATACACAAATATGTATACAACATACTCAACCTTCTGATGATCCTCAACTCTTACTAATAGTAATGTTTATTGAAAATGCACTACGTGGGAAGCACTGTGTTAAGCACTTGACAGAGGCCTATCTCATTCAGTCCTCACAGCCACTCTGTGAGAAAGGTGCTAGCTTACCGCTATTGTGCATTTGTTATCATGAGGCACTGAGAGATCACGTATCTTCCTAAGGCCACATAAATAGTCTGTAGTGTAACCATTGTACTCTGTTTTCTACCCTTAGGTAATTGCTTTAAAAAGTTACCATAAGTTTTGAAAAATTATTGTATTATTTTCCCCTGGTTTCCTAGTGCGTCTCCTTGTCTTCAAGGGGCCCAGAGAGGGGGCTAAAAGGACGCAGTGGAGTTAGTCTGAAATTTTCCCATACCTCATCCATGGGACTTCAGATCTTGTGTGTGTGTCACCTGTGTTAAACTGCAACACACCTGCTCTGGTTTAGTGTGAAGATTGTAGCTGAATTCTAAGCTAACAATAAAAGCTTACCAAAGGGTACACTTGGAGTTTCATTACTGTATTAAGTTGTCATTGAAAAACCAGATTCACCAGAATTTTGTGTATACCACTTCCTGCTGATGTATTTGCAAAATAAGTTTTTCTCAATCTTATGTATTAGTTCTCAAAATTAAAAATGAATATGGATGATAATGTTTGAAAGCCCTGAAGTCAGTACAAAGGTGGGATGGGTACGCCTATAAATCCTTAAGATCTTTGGGTACAGCCTCTTGCTGGAAGGCTGCCCCTCTCACTCTCTAGCCCTGGAAGTACATCCCAGGATCCTTTTACTTCTCTCTCTGACTTTGACCATGGTTTGACAATTCCACTCAGATCTACTATGTCTCAGCCTTGCTTCCTGCTGTTGCCTCTGCTTCAGGCTAAGACTTACCCCAACTTTATGATCAGTCTGGGTAGCCCATAAGCCCCCAACCACTGTTCCTTTAACTTTTAGTCTTCTTGATCCTCAAGTGCATGTAGTGTTCCTTCTAACCAGTGTGACCTCCTTATGGAGGCCTGGATCCCCTCCTTCATGCCTGAGAGAATGCTGAATATGAGGTTTAAGTTAGATTGAGAAAAGCGTCCTTGTATTTCCAGATGCTGATTCCAATCTGTCTCTGTTTTGATTCTTAAAACATTTGCTTGAGAATCCTGAAAATTCCTTTTCTATGATACTTCTAGTATTCTCTGCAGCTATTACTCAAGAAGTACTTGAGTACTAGACATACTGAGTCTTCCTAGAAATGTACTTGCTAATGTCTATTTGCAGCACCAAGCAAAATCATGGAAAAGAAGCACAACCCAAATAGCAATGTGTGAGAGAAAGGGGAAGGAGGAACCAAACCAGAGAGAAGAAACCTCTGATCATGCTCTTTGGATCTTCCTAATATCAAGGTGTTCCCACTCTTGTGGGTTAAGGCCCTAATGCTAACTAGATGGAGCCATATTCTACTACACGAAGAAAAACTTATTTTTATACAGAGTTGGTCCTTCCCATCAGAGTGAGGCAATGGTAGGTGCAAAGTCAGAGCCTCTACTAAGTTTGTAATCAAAAGATCCACAAAAATTCTTTAATCCACCCTAGGCCTCTTTATCTTAAACCTATAGGAGTGTGCCTTGGTTCACTACTTTATTAAAGTAGTACCTCTTCTCCACCAAGAAGAAGAGACTTAAAAGTAAAGAAACTGGGACAGGTTACTCAATGAAAAAGCCTTTAATGGCAAATGGAAAGAAAAGCCCAAACCAGATTCCCTCAGGTGTGTGATTATCTTTGCTCTATGTTGACCTTATAACCTCATGGAGAAGGTGTTGTAGCTTACGATGGCAGTTTTAAACTTAGGAACAAATAGAATTCAAAGAGTTTCTTCAAAAAAATTTTATTGAAATAATTTACAGTGATGTTAATTTTCAACATTAATGTATAAACTTTGATTATTTCATAATGTGGTAAGACTGTCAAATGCAACCAATGTAAACATTTTATAATGGGGTAGCCCAGCTTAGACTGATGCTTATAGTTTTTGTTCATTTATCCATTCATCCATTCATTCATTCAAGGTTTATTGGGTGAAACTGACATAGTCCTTGTTCAAGGGGTTTGTGGATTAAACAAAGAGAAAAGGCATGCTATTAAAAAAAGGGTATGGATAATGAAACTGTAGCACAGAGAGGTTAACTAAGTCACCCAAGGACACAAAGCTAGTAAGGCAGTATAGGGATTCAAACCTAAATAAGTAGGGTCCAGAGTCTATATTCTTAACCATTATGAATCTGTGCTGCCTCTAGTTGATGTAATTCAATGAAGGATTATGTTTTCATCTCTTGTTAACTTGCTTCCACACCATCTAAAACATTTTGGGATCTTCTTATTACAACATGTACACAGAGTTCATCCACCAATACAAAGCCAGTAACCCAAACTGGCGCATTAATTATCTCTCTACAGATGGCATGATTTTTGAACAGTTGATACAGTCAAGAGCATTTGGGTCTCTAACTGAGTAGAGAATTTAAACAAAGTTGGAGGATCACATGGGAAATAGTGGATGATTCAGAAAAAGGAGACTTAGTAAATTTTGTGTTGAAGCTTGGAAATGTAAGTAAAATATCTCTGTCTGAGGAAGTGAAATAGAGCAGGACATCCCTGCAGAAGGCACAGCTTGATTAAATGTATGATACTCTTAGGCCCTAGTGTCTGGCCTCATGGACCTAGAAATAAACTATCTAGAGAAGCAAACAGGACCATGCAAACTTGTGTCAGAGCATAGTGAGGAGAACACTGATGGAGAATATCATCCAACATTATTAATAAGTATGTTATAGGAACCAGACCCTACACCTTGCTGAAATCAAGATAGATTGTGTCCACCATTTCTCCTCCATC
Organism: Procyon lotor; assembly: GCA_028646535.1. NCBI lineage: Eukaryota > Metazoa > Chordata > Mammalia > Carnivora > Procyonidae > Procyon > Procyon lotor. Next base: position 8,309,025 of record CM053608.1, read on the forward strand.
TGGTGGCTCTGTTATTCTGTCACAGAAGAAGATTATATCAGTCTAGAACTGTTCATAAAAATGCCAGTGGCCTATTCTTCTGTAGATGTTTTCAAATGGATTCTTTGGATGATTAATTACACAGTCTTTTCAGTATAGAAATTATTAGCCAATAATTCTCTGGGCTCCCTGTCTCTTATTTAAAAGAAAAAGAAGTATAGATTACAGTGTCTCCTTCTTGGCATAAGACATATCACTAGCAATTCTTTAAAATGACAGCCATTAGGTTTAGGATGACTTTCACCAATCCTTGGAATTCCTTGGTGGCAAGTTGTCAGGGACTGGAGGGAAGGTGGATCATGCCTACCTCAAGAATCTACCATCTGTTCTCATCTAGACCAACATTGTTGCCTGACCCCTCACTCTACAAACTATCATTTTTGTTCAATAATGTCTTGTTCAGAACTATCAAAGCTCTCTCTGTTAAGCTCATCACCAAGATCAATGATACCTATCATGCATCAGCAGCCATTTTTTTGAGGAAATTCCATGATTCCAAATGATTAACATGAAAACATCAAAGAATGAAATCTTACAGTCAGTTATACTCTAGGGAACAAATAAGGGAGGAGGTTTATGTAAAACCTTAAGTCAAAGAAATAATCCCAGCTAACATTTTCCAAACTTCGTAAGGGCAGTCTTTATTTTAAACACTCATATATGTCAACTCATTTAATCATCTTGACAACTCCATGTTGTAGGTGCATTTACAGCCCATATATTACTGATGAGAGAGAACTGATGCTCAGAAAAGTTAAGCAACTTGCCCAAATTAGTCACAAAGCTAGTTCATAGTTTGCTTCCTAAAATTCCTTTGTTCAAAAACATTGATATATTGCTTTATCTTGAAGAAGTTTCTAGAAAAAGTTTTGTGTTTGCTGTTTTTCACCTCCTAGTCTTTTAAAATTTTTATCTCATTAATTTTCCCATTTCTGATTTTTATTTCATTCAGAACATTGCTACTACAATTTCTCAAAATGGTTGACCTATTTTCAAAAAATATTTTCACTCTTTATTCTCTCATTTTCATCCTACTTATGCCAAACATACCCACAATCATGTTTCTTGGTTATGACCCCTGGCTGGAAGCATAGTTGCTCTAAATATATGTCAAAAAAGTATAGATCTCCTCAGTAGCTACAAATAAGTTTTTTTTTTTAATGTGATGAAGTATACCATCATCTTTCTTGTCCACTGATGTGCTGATAAAACAGAATAGCTATTACAATTATTCATAAATGGTTACTACAACATAAAAAGAGAAATCAGATTCATAGATTTAAAATGCCTTGCCTATTTGTCATAGTTGTACTTTCCTCTTGACAAATGGTATATGGCATTTATGTGAAAATAATCAGGTAAAAAGCTCATTTAGTTTTATTCAATCCACATTTACTTTTATGCCCTTGATAAAGGGTAGCATAATCCTAATTTGCATTTATACTATCTGGCTTCAGCAGGTATAGGATTATGAGTTAGGTGGAAGATTTCTATGGAGAAGATCTTACCTTCTTTTAGTTATTTAGAAATATAGCTTATATAGAAAAAAAAGTAGGATAAATGTATAATTCTTTCCCCTTAAGTGCTAGTTTCTGTACTAAAGAGTTGGTGCTCCATTTATGGCTTATTGGTTTGCAACCAAGTTGTGTTTGTTTTTTGGCTCTCTTTTTCATATGAAAAAGAGATCATAGATTTTTGTGTAATTACTATGTTTCAAACAATTGTACTGATTATTTTTATTGATGCTCAAACTGCCCTATCATGGCCAACTGTAGGCCTCAAATTTCTTTTTCCCATGACCATTTCTCCTGAAAATTCTCTTTGTTTTTTGGGTACCCATAAAACATCCCAGGGGCGCCTGGGTGGCTCAGTTGTTAAGCGTCTGCCTTCGGCTCAGGTCATGGTCCCAGGGTCCTGGGATCGAGCCCCGCATCGGGCTCCCTGCTTGGCGGGAAGCCTGCTTCTCCTGCTACCATTCCCTCTGCTTGTGTCCCCTCTCTCGCTGTGTTTCTCTCTGTCAAATAAATAAAAATCTTTAAAAAAAATAAAAAATAAATTAAAAAAATAAAACATCCCAGGCCCATCTTGTATTTTACCTGCCTGAAACTGACAGGATCAGCCATTCTTCCAAGGAGCCCTGGTTCTTTTAGTAGGAAATGGTATTTAGAGTCCAAAATCCAAGTTGTTGATATGTTAATTACTACTGGGTTGTCATTTTTTTTCTAGGCCTCTCAATGGACAGACCTAGGAGATAAGTATTGTTAAAGTAAATCATGAGTTTGTATTAATATTTCCATCTCTAAGTAAATATCATAAACATTTACCTTTTTGATAACTAGGTCTTTTTTCTTATGCTGAAGATTTTGGTTCCTAACCACATTAACTTCTTTTTTACATTGTCCTCTAATATACAAATATATGTAAACTAAAATAACATTACCACCATTATTTTAACAATTACACTTCTATGTAAAGTCCAAATTTTTTGTTGTCTATATGAATCCTTAAAATATATACCAATAAAGATTGACAAAGTTGTGTGCTCTAAAATGACTTGGTATAGTTTTCTGTGACATTAACTTGATGTACAATTATGCTCATTTATTTCAGTTTTTACAAATTTTCAGAGATTGCTTTTGGGGGGGGATTTAGAGGGATTCTGGCCAAATTAGAAGGAAAAGGCTGAACTCATCTTCCTCCTAAACAACTAAGAAACTGGACAAAATATACAAAACAATACTTTCATGACATGGATATGTCATTGACAGACATGATTGCACAAGCTTACTGCCTCAGGAAGGGGGAAATAGTCAGAAACAGACCTTCTGAGTCTCTGACGAGAGCTATGAACCCAGGAAAACCTAGGTAGCTTGAGAGTTTAATGCAGAGTATGTAAGAAGAGAAATCTTTGCAAAAAGAGAACCCTGGATATCTACAGGGGCTCCTCCTCCAAGTATTCAATAGAGTACTGATCAATGCATGAATGTGAGAAACACCATGCAAGTCTGGGAAAGGACCATACAAAGGATTAGAGTCAATAGTGTTTAATGTACATCCAAGTCTGTTCCCACAGCTAGCTTGCAGAACATGATAATTAACAGGGCATTACAGTGTCCTGAAGGATCTTGCCTCAATGTTTGGGAATAATAAGCTTTAAAATAAACGCTAATCTAGCTCTACCTAATAATCTTAAAAAGCAGGACCTAGAGGATTAAAAGTAATTGCACCCCAGAATGAAGCTTGAGAATACTGGTAAGAATGAAAGATATCAAGCACCCAAAAAGCTAAAAGTCACAATTTCTGGCACTTAATCAAGTAACTAGTTATGCAAGGGAGTAGGAAAATATAATCTGTCACAGATAGTGCAATTGAAACTGACACAAAAATGAAAACGATCTTAAAATTAGCCATCAATGACTTAAAGATATTTTAACTGTGTTCCATCATAGCTCTAAAAACTTAATGGAAGACATAAAAAATATAAAAAAGATACAGATTGAACTTCTAAAAATAAAAATGTCAATGATTTATATTTAAAATACACTGGATGGGATTAATGGCAAATTAGACTTTGCAGAAAAAAAGGTTAGTAAATGTGAAAACATAGTAGTAGAAACTATATAAAGTGAGATATGCAGAGAAAAAAATTAAATAAATATCAAGTGATCAGTGGTACAAGTTCAATCAGACTAATATACATATAGCTGGAGTCTTTGAAGGAGAGAAGAGAGTGGGATTCAGAAACAATAGCTGAAGAAATAGTTGATACACAGTGTTCAAATTTGATGACAATTATGTACTTGTAGATCCTAGAAGTTCAGTGAATCCCAAGAACATAAAACACAAAAAAACACAAAGAAAACTACAAGTTACATTATAATCATACATATAATCAAACAAAACCAGTGACAAAGAGAAAATCTTAAAAGCAGCCAAAGAGGCACATTATTCACAGAGGAACAAAGAAAAGGATGAGACCAGATTTCTTATCTGAAACAATGAAAGCAAGCAGACAATGGTGAACATATTTACAATACTGTGGGAAAAAACCATCAACCCTGAATGTTGTATTTGGCTAAAATGTTATTCAAAACACAAGAGAAACAATTTTTTTTCAGGTAGATGAACTTCAGAATTCATCTCCAGAAGAACACACTACAATAAATGTTAAAAAAAGTTTTTCAGACAGAAAGAAAATACCAGATAGAAGTGAATATCTACAAAAAAAGAACAAGGAACACTAGAAATGGTCACTCCGTGGTTAACTGATTTTTTTATATTTATTTTTTATAAATAATAACTCTTTAAAGGATAATTCACTATTTAAACAAAAATAATATAAAAAATCTAAGGTTTATAATATATGTAATAGTGAAATCTATGACAACAATATCATAAAGGCAGAGGAGAATATTTGCATAGCATATATCTATGCAAATATATACAATATTTTATTATATATATTTTATATATAATATAATAAGGGGCTTGTATCCAGAATATATAAAAAATTCTTAAAAACTCAATTTTTTTAAAAGATTTTTTTAATTTATTTGACAGAGAGAAACACAGTGAGAGAGGGAACACAAGCAGAGGGAATGGTAGTGGGAGAGGCAGGCTCCCTGCTGAGCAGAGAGCCCGATACGGGGCTTGATCCCAGGACCCTGAGATCATGACCTGAGCCAAAGGCAGAAGCTTAACCCACTGAGCCACCCAGGTGCCCCCATTTGGCAGTTTCTTTAAAATTTAGCCTATACCTACCATATGATCCCATGATTCTACACTTTTGTATTCACTCAAGAAATAAACATGTCCATAGAGCACTTACTCATGAACGTTTATAGCAGCTTTACTTGCAATAACCAAAACATGAGTGAAAAAAAAATATATCCATAAGCCTGGAAAAAGCTAAATTTTGGTTTATCCGTACAGTGGAATACTGCTCTACAACAAAAAGTAATTAACTATTAATGCATGCAGTAATATGAAGGAATCTCAAAATAATTAAGCTAAGTGAGAGAAGCCCAACAGAAAGGACTGCATATTGTAGAATTCCATTCGTGTGCAGTTCTAGAAAGTCCAAGCTGATGTGTAGTGACAGAAAACACACCATTAGTAGCCTGGAGACTGCAGAGATGTAGAAAGCGTTGGCACGGGGGAGAAGCTGGAGGAAGGTATTACAGAGGAGAAGGAGAAAATTTTGTAGGTTGATGGATTATAGTATTATCTTGATTACGGTGGGGGTTTCCCGGGTGGATATCACCCTCAAAACTTATGAAATCATCACTTTAGTTATGTTCTGTTTATTGTATATTAACTATACCCCCAATAAAGTTACTTTAAGTAAAAAAAAAAACAGTGAGATAAAGCTTTGGTTAATTTCAAGATTATGCTGGGGTCATTACCAGCTAATGGTACCTAGTGAACAGGCAAGCTGTTAGCAGAATCTCCAAAAAGAATTGTCAGTTGGCAGCAGGGTCTGAAGATCCTGGTAGTGGGTGGGCTGCAGCTCCTTAAAGGACCAATAAGATCATTACCCTTATGGGACCCTTCTGGGAAGTGGAAGGTGAAAGAAGCTTGCTTCTAAACTTGGGAGTATGCCTCTGGATGCCTTGGTTTCTGTACCTTTTTTGCTCAAATATATTCTCATCTCTTTTTCCTATATTGAAGGAATTTGAGTCCCTCACATTTGAAGTAGGCTATCTGGATTTGAAACTGGATCCACCATTTCCTAGCTGTATGGTCTTGGGCACTTAACTTCTATAGAATTTCCTCTTCTAAAGAGGGTGAGGAATTATTATTCTACCTACCACATAGGGTCCTTGTGAGAATTAAATGAAATATACAAAAAGTGCTTAGAATGGGGGCGCCTGGGTGGCTCAGTCATTAAATGTCTGCCTTCGGCTCAGGTCATGATCCCAGGGTCCTGGGATCGAGCCCCACATTGGGCTCCCTGCTCGGCAGGAAGCCTGCTTCTTCCCCTACCATTCCCTCTGCTTGTGTTCCCTCTCTCGCTGTGTTTCTCTCTGTCAAATAAATAAAATCTTAAAAAAAAAAAAAGTGCTTAGAATGAATGGTGTCAGGCACATAGTAAGCAAATATGTGCTTTCCCTATTGATCATCACCTTGGAACAAATACCCATTGATTATGTATTAATGGGTAATACATTCACTACATTAATTAATTAATGTAATTACTTAAAAACATTTTTCAGTAGTGTTTGAAATTTAGGGGATTTTTTAATCTTGTGAAGAAGCATCCATTATAAAAATAAGAGTCCTGTTACTCCTATAATAAGTTAATAATTAAATTATGAAGGCTATACAGTGAGTCTGATATTAGACAACAGTTCTTCCTTTCCTTGGAGGTGGCATTGTCCTGAGTAAGGATAGCCCTTCTCTAACTTATGGCAACATGAAGTTTCTACGTGGCTTTCAGTAGAAAGAGTGACTTCTTGCTTTGTTTTCTGAAAACAAATTCTGGACACTGTGGCACTCCCTGCTTAACTCTATTAAACATCCCTCGGCAGCAGTAACTTAGTGGGTTGCTGCTAAATACTTAATGTCCCTGTAGGTAACCCATTATTTTCAGAAAGGACTACCCACTGGAGACTTGAGACCATGACTGGTTTGATCAAAAGTGAGCAAGTGTGTGTATGTGTGGTATGTAAAACACTAACTTCAACAGACATTTATCGATAGATGAATAGATAAATGGATGAATAGATAGATGATAGGTAGATAGATAGATACGTAGATAATAGCAGAGCAACTCCATTTATAGTACCTTTGCTGTTTCTTATTAAATTCTAATTGAGGGTGGTTATATTGTTTCTACTTAAGCATTCCACTCTGGTGGAGTCACAAAGAACTCCTTGTAAGATGGAAATTTTAATACCTGTGTGGTGCATTTTAATCAGCTCAGTTTTAAATACTTAAAACGTGGATGGGTACAAGTTAAGGGTATGTAGACAGCAAATACTAACATGATGCTTTTTCTTCTATATATTAAGAACCTTAATTTTATTTTAGATGACTTAGTACAATCCCTTGTTTAGGACAAAGCAGAGTCCTCCATTTTTAGTGGCAGTCAATGGGAACATGATCTGTTTTTAGAATGATGCCTGGCACACAGCCCTCAACGAATGAAAGCTATTGTTTCCATAATGACTGTCACCTTGTGACACCTACCCATTGGGCATGCATTATACGAATATTTTTAAATAATCTTTTAATAGAACATTTTTCAGTGGTTTTGTGATTTGAAAGATTTTCTATTTATAATTACTTTTATGCAATTTTATAAGAGTTACCTAATGACAAAATATAAAATACATTGTGTTGAAGGTCAAATAACCTAGATTTGAGCTCCACATTTACCATTAACTGTGCGAGCTTGACTTGCATGGTATGTCCTTTTTTCATCTGAAAATTATTAGTTTAGGGGAAGTTATCTCTATAGTTGTGTTTACCCAAAATTCTTTACTGTTTTTTATAAAGTGGAGTCAAACTGCATTTGGAAGCAAAACTACCACATGATTCATTCAAACTCTTGTGGGATTTTTTTTTTTTCTTTTTTCTTCTTGTTTTTAACCATTTACTCTCATTTGTTTGAGTGATCCTAGGAGAATCCCTGGTAATACAGTTACGTGTAATCTACCTCAGCAATTTGTCTCTAATGAATCTCCATGTCTCATGTTTCTTTTTGTGTGCACTGATCAATAGCTCCCCTCCCTAGGGTTGAAGGAAAGCCTAAATTCAGAAGGAAGAACTGTATCTAGTCTCACCTCTGCACCCGAGGCGTAGTCCTAAGGAAGTTCTGCATCCCACCAGAGGAAAAAGTTCCTCTTCCCACCATATAAACTAGAAGAAATCCTGTTTGGCCCCCAGTCCCCACCCCAACTCTGGGAATCATTAGATTTAATATGCTAGGTGCTTCTCTCTCCCCCAGAAGTATGACCCTTGGATTAAGAAGTGCAACACTTACCATGCAAAGCATGCAAAATTATGTGAAATATTTAGAAAGATTCTCGGCCTAGGACAAGACTTAACTGTATCCAGATCAATGGTATTTCCCCCTCAGTTTCTTTGCCCTCTTTCCTAGGTGGCTTGCACTATATGGTCATCCAAACACTAATACCTGCAACTTAACCCCCATCCTTTTGTCTTCCAGCCATCGAATTAGCAGTCCAGCCCCATGGAAAGGGCAGAGGGCTTGGGGATACAGGGAGAGATGGATAGAAAATCTGAAGAATAAGAATATTCTAGTCACTGGAGAGGTGTTTTTATGTGGTAGAACAGGAATAATGTTTTGGCTCTCCAGTAGCCAGGCTGATTGATATTCAACAGTTCTTGGTATGCCAAACAAACTTTGTATCACTAAAATGGTTTTCCAGATTCTCTGATATCATGAAAAGGCTCACCATAAATAGGGAAATAGGGCCTTCTGGTCCCCCTAAAGGTAGATTTCTCCACTGTGAATACACAAATGAGGATTCTGTGGTTATACTCCAGTGAATTATGACTTTAATTCATATCTCTCAGTCGACTTGGAATTAAAGTAACCCTGAGACTCTAACAAATTTGTCTTTGGGTCTGAAAAGCTGAAGATGAGACCCTGGACTCCCGTGAATTCAACAAGATAATGTGGCCTTGGAGGTATTTCAACCGTCAGTCAGCTCTCCTTGGCTACACTTCTGTCTGAACAGAACCCCCAAATACATGAAGTCAGGACCGGAAGAAAGGAGTTTCATTGTCATTGTTGTCTCGAGTACTTCTCAGCGTGCCCAAACCACGGTATTCTCCAGTATCATTGGAGACCCTTCTAAATTGTTTAGAGGGCTGGGGTATTATTATTATTAAAGTAATGAAATAATGCCTCTTTACCAACTCTTTGACAATGCCTCGTCTATTAACAAAACATGCATTATTCTATCTTCGTCTAATTAATATCACGTTTAATAGGTATCCCACTTCGTGCTAAGTTCCAACACTCTTTTCAAAAGCAGCAAGCTTAAGAATTTTTACTAATTTAATTGAGAGCAGTCTTAAATTAATTGTATAATTAATCTTGTCAAATTAAGTAACATTTCATACACTACCTTATTAAAGAAACTTGAATATTTTAAATTACCATGCTATTAGGCATTAATAAAGAAGTTCTTCTTCTGTATTGTTCTGCTTTATAACACAAAGAAGGTAATTGCAATATAAATTGCAACATAAAAGCTAATTTCTATAGTACATTAATAATTAGATACACATTATTCCCCATTATATCTTTTTTTAATTCAGTGGATGATCTTTTTTAAAGAAAAATTATCCTCCAAATGCCAAGATTTAACTATTATATTAATGATTGATGTTGAAACTGGACCATGGAACATTTTCAGAATGATCTAGTTGAACCTAAAATACATTGGCTGTAAACAGCCAGTGCCTGCTACTTAAAACTTGAACCTTTTAAGCAATTGGTTACTCTGATATGTGTGAATATACAGCACACCTATTTCTTAGATGTAAGTGAAGAGCTCTGATCTTTCATAAGTCTTTGGGGATTGGAAAACAGCTTTCTCACATCTGAAACCAGAAGTCTTTTCTTGAGAGACTGTCAGGTGTGACCTAAGGCAGTGGTGAGTGGTGGCGTGGGCATGAAGAAAGGAATGCATAAAGATTTGTCATCAATATTTTATGAAAAGATAGAATTTACCCCAAGGTCAAGAACCATAGCTCCTTAACTTCTGGGAGCACATACATTTTCATAAATATTGGTTTTAAGGTTTTAGTTTCTAAGGCAAGTGTCAATGAGAACCACAATGAGCTATGCTCCATCCACCATCTTCCTCAGGCATAGAATCTATGCTAACGTAACCCAGAAGCGAGCTTATGCACAATGCTGAGCAGATTTAGATTTAGACTGAACCTCATTTACTCGTGATGTTTAAATATTAACACTGATCACAGAAATTCAAAGGGTTGATGGTCTTTACCTGGCAAAGTCCACAGCTCTTTGTAGGTGTTCAAAAGTACGTTGGTAAAATAAATAAACATGGCTAGATAAATAAACCAAATAAATTAAAATACTAAAAATCCTACTAATGGCAGTAGTCTGGTTAAGCCTAATGAAAATCTTTTTTTTTTTTTTTTTTCATATTTTTCTACTCTTACGTGGTAATGTCTGGTATCTGAAAATAGCCAACTGGCTTAAGGTTTTGTTTTATTTTATTTTGTTTTCTTTAGAGAAAAATGAAAGAATATTTGTCAAGTTCCTTTTTTAAGAACAACAGTTTTGGGGCACTAGAAAAAAGTGTAAAGTTTTTTTTACCATGCAACTTAAAACAAATCTGTTATGTGAAAAATGTAAGTTTAATGGGCTAAATCCATTGGATTCTTACTGATGTCAGTTGTTGTTTATCTTGCAATTCTGACTATGGCTGACATTAGTTCTGTTCATCAAATGGTTTTGGCTTTTCTCCTTTGGAGCAAATGGTACAATTTGATTTTTCCACCCCTTTGTGGTGAGGTATGGCCATTTGACTTCCTTTGGCTCACAAAATGTGAGAGGAAGTGACTCATGTCACTTCTGGAGGAGTATTTAAAACTCAGTAATGTGATTCATCTCTCTTCCTTTTTCCAGCAAATGTACAGAGGGAGAGCACTCCCCAGCCTGGGTTCCTGAGTTAAGACAAGTTAGGGCAGAGTTCCAGGAAACCAGAGATGGGCATGTAGTGTGAATAAGAAACATACATGTGTTCTTTTAAACTACTGAGATTGGGGGTTGCTCATTGTAAAGCCCTAGCTCAATATGTTCTGACTGTGTGACCACATCGTTTAACTGTGTAACTGTGAACCATGAATAACTGGAATGTTGGGGAGGTGGGTGAATTCAGATGTATCAGTAGGGAATGGAAAGGTAAATGTGATTTTTTTTTTAAATGTTAGGAAGACATTTCTACCCTGCTTCAAGTTTGGAACATATCACTAACATTTCTGTAAGACTTTTTGATATTTTAGAAGATTAGGTTTATCTAATTAAAAAAAAGTTTGGGTTAAGAATATGTATGGGATGGAACTTGCAAGATATACTTAATTCTTAATAATAATAGTGAAGGTATTATATAATTAAGGGTATTGTGACACAAATATATATGGTTTGTTCTATTCAGTGATAATTTTAATAAGGTTTTGCTATTTTCAAAAGTTATGCTCATTTACTGTAGAAATTTTGGTAACACAGAAAAGCACAAAGAAGAAGATAAAGTTTATATCTCATTGTGTCAGACCAAGAGAACCGATGTTAACATTTACTGTACTATTTTTGTCTTTTCTTTCATGCTAAAAGAAATAAGTATGCATGGTTAGATTAGGGGTGGGAAATATTTTTCTTAAGTTATAAAAAGCAAAAGGACTCTCTTTCTCCTTTATTTGTCCCCTACAAGGATGTCTACCTTTGAGATAATCCCATTAACCATTCTTATTTTTCCTATGCTTACACACACACACACACACGCAAACACATACACAACATACCTCTATATCTATATCATCCATATCTTTGTATTACTATATTTGTTATATATAAATTTACACCAAGTTATTTTTTACCAGAAAGTGATGCATTAGGAACAACATGCTCTTCAGGCGAGATGAAACTCTTGGGCAAAACCATGCTAGTGCCTTAAGAGCTATCTCATCTGTTTAAATGGCTGCACATATTTTATAAAGAAAGGTGTTCCTCCAAGTTATATACTTAATCTAAAAATATTTTTCTTGAGTCTTATTTGTTTTTTACTAAATGAGATCATGCTCACCATGCTGTTCAGAACTTTTTTTCACTTAATAACACAGTCTAGACTTGCTCTCATTTCATTACCTATTTTAAAAACATGGACATAAAAGCTTTAGGCTGTTCTTAGAGCTCTTCCCACCCCTTCTCTCCATCAATAGATGAGGTAAGTGGGACATTTTCCACAAGTGCTTCCTAATTTTAAAAAGAATGACCACAAGTTGGTGATTCTGATCAGTTCTGCTGAGAGCATCATGTCTCCACTGTGGTCACTGGTGCCCCACAGAGATAGTCATCCCAGGCGGCAGGCTGTCTCCTCCCCCTGAGCTGCCCTGTCAGACACACGCATGGTTTTGCTTCAGACTTGACTCCTTCCTGTCAGCCTGTCAGTGCCCTCCTGCCAGGAGGAGAGACGCTGAGAATGTCCACAGTGTCCGGTAAGTCCCGAAATAAGAATTGGGATTCAACAGTGTTTGCTCGCAAAAGAGTCTCAAATGCCTCAAACTCCCTAATTTTCAACAGAGATTTATTTTAAATGTTTCTGGATATTGTCACACTTTATTATTTGACACCATGGCTAATACTTATCATATATATATATATATATATATATATATATAATTTCACTCTTTATAAGAGCTTTTTCCTTTAATTGTATTTTAAAAACTAAGTTACAGTTAAAAAAAAAACTTTAAGTGTAAATACACAGAACTTGAAGTTCTGCGTACTTTTAACATTT
>CM053608.1:8322087-8362754 GCA_028646535.1 Procyon lotor
TTTAAGATTTTATTTATTTGACAGCGAGAAACACAGCGAGAGAGGGAACACAAGCAGAGGGAATGATAGCGGGAGAAGCAGGCTTCCTGACGGGCAAGGAGCCCGATGCGGGGCTCGATCCCAGGACCCTGGGATCATGACCTGAGCCAAAGGCAGACGCCCAACGACTGAGCCACCCAGGCGCCCCTAAGTTTTGCTTCTTTAGGCTACTAATATGATTGAAAATGTTGACTGCTTTTTCAAACATCAAAGCACTCCTGCATCGCTATAATGAGCCCCAATTAATCCTGATGTATAACTTTTTTATATAATGCTTAACTCAGCTAAGTTTTTGTTAATAATTTTTGCATCTGTGTCCATAAGGATATTGGCCTGTAATTCTTTTTTCTCGTGATGTCTTTGCCTGATCTGTTATCAAGGTAATGATGCTTTCATGAAATGAATTATTAAATATTTCCTCCTTTTCTAGTTTCTTGAAAAGATTATGTAAAATTGGTTTTATTTATTTGCCAAATATTTGATAAGGTTAACCAGAAAACCATCTAGATCTGGTAATTTGTTTTTTGGAAATTTAACTGTGAATTCAATTTCTTTGATATTTATAATACCATTCAAGTTGTCTCTTTCAACTCAAGTTAAGTTTTGGTAGTTAGTGATTTTCAAGGATTTGGTCCATTTTACCTAAATTTGTGACTTAAGTGCACATATTCCTTTGCAGTATTCTCTTACTATCATTTCAATGGCTTCAGAGTTAGTGATATCCTTTCTTTTATTCCTGATTTTGGTGATTTGTCTCTTTCTCTCTTTTATTCTTTGTCAGTATTGCTAGATTTTATAAATTTTATTGATCTTTTCAAAGAACCAACTCGTACTTTTTATTGATTTTCCCAATTGGTTTTGTATTTCCCTTTCATTCATTTCTGTTCTAATCTTTATTTCTTTCCCTTGTTTTCTTTGGGTTTATTTGCATTTATTTTTCCACTTTTTTAAAGCGGTAATTTATATTAAGACTTTTTCGTTTCTAATATAAGCATTTCATGCTATGAATTTCTCTCTAAGCACTCCTTTTTAGCCTCATTACACAAATTTTAATATGTTGTCTGGAAAGTGACTCTCTGCCTTAATTGATGGACAAATAGACCTCTCTCCAACAGCCCATAATGAACCAAGGCCTGCCAACAACAACATGAATGAGTTTGAAAGCAAATCTTTCAATTACAATTGAACACACAAAATATTTTCTCTTTTGTTGTTGGATTTTTTCACTTTTCAAAATTTTAATTCCAGTATAATTAACATACAGTGTTATATTCGCATCAGGTATATAACATAGTTATGCAAGTCCATACATCACCCAGTGCTCATCATGACAAGTGCACTCCTTAATCCTCATCATCTATTTCACCCAACCTTCTACCCACCTCACCTCTGGTAAGCATGAGTTTGTTCTCAACAATTTAAAATCTGTTCATGACTTGCCTCTCTGTCATTTCTTAAAATTTTGCTTTTTTTGTTTTGTTTCTTAAATTCCACATATGAGTGACATTTATAGAATATTTCACTCAACAAAAAAGAATACACATTTTTCTCAAATGCACTTGGAACATTCACTGAGATAGACTATAATATAGGAGGGAAAATCATTTTAACATGTGAAATAGTCAAAATCATGTAAGTAACTTATTAGATCTTAATGAAAACCTAGAAGTCAATAACAAAAAAAAATAGCAGGAAATCTCTAAGCACTTGTAAATAAAAAACAGACCTCTAAATAAACTATAGGTTAAGTAGAGAGTTATCTTCTTGTTATTGACTTCTCATATGTTGAGAGTTAACAGGGTGTCCTTCATTTTAACAGAAGTCATGTGGCCAATTTTCACATGTATTTTAAGTGAAGTTGAAACATTAGGTAGAGAATATGTGTCCATATTCTCATCAGTTATGGCTAAGACTCACTTTAAGGAGCTTAAAAGTATGTGAGATTAACTCCATTCTTTTTTTTCTAATGATTTCCTGTGGAGGAAAATAGTATACATAAATGTCATTTAATTTTTTAGAATTAAGTTTGTCGATCCTTGATATGGTTACCTTTATACACTTTTGTATGTCATAATGATGTCTATAATAAGCATGGAAAGAGCTCAATATGCCTTTTGAGACACAAAATTAAAAAAAAAAAACCCTCAAAATAAAATAGTGTGGTTTCAACCACCTTTTAATAATCCATTTAAATAAAAATTGGTAAAACAGTAAATTGACATTAACCTAAGTGTCCTTCTTCAGCTACTACATTAAATAAAATATGGTTTATAGCATTATATGTCAAAATTAAGACTTTTTTGTGATTGTTGATGATTTTGTTTTGTGTATGAAAGGCAAACTTTTTATTTCTCGAAATATTAAACTGCTTATCAGAATCTTCTCTTTTCTGTTCTGGTCTCAACAGTGAAAGCCTTTTCAGTAATGTCTTTAAAACTTACCATGGGGCTTCTGAAGTCAATACATACTTGTCATGTGAAAAAGACATTAAGAGCCTACTCAGGGAGCATAGTATTCTTATCCAGTGATACATGTCACTTGTGCTGGGATTTCTCCTACCTAGTTTTCTGAAAAGAAGGCAGATCACAGTGGTCAGAAATTTCATTATCTTTAAGAAACTGCCAACTACAGTTACTGTGTTCATTTTATATATTTCCATTATAAACAGATAGTTTCATAGGCTTCTAAGTGTTACAGTTCAGTGAAGATCGCTCACTCATTTCTTGTACTTGACAAATCACCAGCAATTAAGGAGAGATCTAATCTGCCTGTCATTAGACATCACAGAATAAACATACTTCACAACCCGGGACAGGAAGGAAGAGCAAAATAATACTTGGCTAGGATCAGATCCAGGTGCTATCTTACCATGACAGAGCTGGTCCTTAATTTGAGCATCTACTACCAATAATAAAGACACCATATGGGACACTATCTCAAAACCAGATAGAAGATTTGGGGCTCTTTTGACACTGGGCATCATTATTTTTGTTTCTGTTATATGTGCTTGTATTTATAATGGAAAAATCATAACTCACATATATGTGTATGAGATTTTAATAGACTTCAAGAAGTGCAGATAAGATTATCTCCACAGGTTTTTCTTCCTCTAGCAAATAATCTTTAGACTCAAATGGACCAAAAGGAGAAATTCTATCACCATTTTTCTTTGCCTAAAAAGCTAACAAAGAAAATGTGAAATGAATTTATATATGTTCAGACATTATGGCAGATTTATTAAAGACCATTAAGAAATATTAAAAAAAAAAAAAAACCAACACATCTCACAGAATGATTATCTCTAATCTCCATAAGGGGATCTCTTATAAGGGGAGTTTTGTTTTGTTTTAGATTTTATTTATTTGAGAAAGAGTGAGAATGAAAGAGCATGAGCAGTGGGGAGAAGCAGAGGGAGAGGGAGAAACAGACTTCTCACTGAGAAGGGAGTCCGATGCAGGGCTCAATCCCAAGATCCTAGGATCATGACCTGAGCTGAAGATAGACGCTCAGCCAACCAAGCCACCCAGGTGCTCCCTTAGGGGAGTTTTGAGGATATACATGTTAGCTGAAAAAGTAGATTAGAGTAAAATTGGAAGCTGTGTTTCACAAATATTTTGAAAGAATTGCATACTTGTATTCTTAGCATTTCCCTACATGGTTGATATTAAGGAGCTCAGTTGAAACAACAGAAGACTTCCAGTTTCTGGGTTCAGTTTTCTCTGAAATCTTCTGGCAAAAGAATGGCACCACCGTTAGAAATGTAACAGCTGCATAATTATATCTCATGAGATCCCATATAAGACAGCTTTTGGCAGCAAATGTGATTTGACCACATGACTAGCACTACACTACTATTTGAGCTGGGATTAAAAACTATAAGAAGACACATAGGGATGACTCTGTATAGAAATGTTGGTAGTGGAAGGAGAAAATTGCAAGGTATGTGATAATGTCACGGACTTTTTACTTTTCTTATAATTTCCACAGATTTGATTAGTAATAATAAATTACATATCTAAAGGAATTTATAGTTCCTCGTATAGTACCTAATTTGATAGTCATAATTCTGTAAGAGTAGGTATTATCATTATAATTTTATGGATGAGGTGAAACAGAGTAATTGAAAAAACTAGTAGGGTTAGAATGGAATTTATAGATCATTATGTAGTTCTCAATTTTTTTCCCCTTTTCTCTTTTTTTAATTGACCAAGAAATATTTTTTTTCCTAACCACTGTGTTTATGAAGAAACTCATCTTATGAAAAAGATTAAAGGGCTATTTTATGTACTTTTAAGTTCAAATTTATATAATATTTTCTATTTATGAAATCAATTTGAGAACAATGAGACTGACAAATCCAAACTTTGAAATTTGTTATTAAAGTCAGTAGTGACATTTATATTATTATATATTATTAAATATTATGTTATATTTTCCACAAAATCCTCCTTTACTTATAAATAAATTTTATTTTTATCCTGCTTCCTGTTTATTTCTGTATTACTTCTTTTTGTTTCACTATACTAGAAGTAATTGTTACTCATTTCAATTAGTTTTAACTGGTTAACATTTTTTTTTCCTTTTAAAGAGACTGCCATGTGGTTTCACAGTATCCTTAAATTAAAATGATTCCAAAATCTAAAATATGAGCAATTTAAAAACTTTACTTCAACGTTGAATCACTAAGAATTTCTAACTGCTACTTCACTCATTATAAATATAAAAGTCAGAAAACACCCCAAATTTACAGTTCAGTTTATAAATAATTTGATATTTTCATGAAACAGTAAGTTATCAGTTGCTTACTATCACACCACAGACACTATCACACTAAGACACTACAGTTTTAAAAGTTTTATTATGATCAAGTTACTATAAGATGATGAAATAAATAGATACCACTCAAGCCTCTCTTGGCAATTAAAAATACGTGCCGGAGCTGCTAGTAAAATGTGGTCAGTTGAACATGTCTTCACATTACTCCTTCATGGAATTCCACTAAAGTAGTAAACAGAGAATTTTTAACAAAAATAAACTCTCAAGGACAAAGAACATGGGTGAGGAGACAAAAATTATTAAGAGATATCACTAAATTTTGAAAAGATACTAAAGATTAGTAACTGATAGAGCAGAATAAAATACACGAAACTCAATATTTCCGCATGGAAAAGATCAGGGTGATCTACCCCACAGAGTCACCAAAATGCTCTGGTGTAGCAAGAAGTGGGTGAACTGGAAAGGGGTAGGAACCTCAAGGTTGAATCTATAGGGCCTGACTGGACATCAATGTAAGGATTGGTTAGATAGGCAGATACCTCACCACCTCCACACAAACAGTTACAAACAAGCCCTAAACACTGCAGCAGACTGTAACTTTGTGTTCTGGAAAAATTGATCTAGTGAGATCTTGGATTTGAGGATGTCAGTCCAGTGGTGGTCTGAGTGCTCTTAATGGTAACCAGTATTCTTCTTTGGAAAAACTGAGTTGTCCCAGAGTAGATCCACAAAAATTGACATTTTCATGCCTCCATGAAACTACCAGCCTGTGTTTTTATCACTCTAGAACACAGCTCACTGATAACAAGCTTTGTCCATGCAAATAGACTTTTCCAATTATCTTCCCCCCACCCCCACCCTAAGTAATTTATTCTCTTCGGTGCAGTTGTAAATGGGATTGCTTTCTTATTTTCTCTTTCTGCTGCTTCGATGGATTTCTGTATATTAATTTTGTATCCTGTGACTTTACTGAATTCATTTATCCATTCTAGTAGTTTTTTTGATGCAGTTTTTAGGGTTTTCTGTATATAGAATTATATCATCTGCAAATAGTGAAAGTTTTACTCCTTTCCTGCCATTCTGGATGCCTTTTATTTCTTTTTCTTGCCTAATTGCTATGGCTAGGACTTTGAGTACTATATCAAATACAAGTGGTGAGATTGAACATTCTTGTCTTATTCTTCATCTTAGAAAAAAAGCTCTCAATTAACTTTTTTCTCTCAAAAATTTTTTTCTGTTTTTTTCATCGTGATATTTGTGTAGATTTCAGTTTTCTTCTCATCACCTATTCTTTAATATAAATGGCAGCCAAGATCATCATAGGTTATAGGAAAGGCTTCAACCTGAAAGAGACTAAAATAAGCAAACATTGTAAAAGGGATTCAAGAAACAGACAATCCAAGTAGTAAAAGAAAATTTCAAATACACTCAATAATACTGAAGTAGAAAAAAGGCAATATTAATTAGTTGAGAAAAAAGCTGATAAAAGGAATGTTCAGAGAAAAAAGTAATAGTCATCCAACAGATATATTGGAAAATAATTCTTCTTGGTATATAGAAAACTTGGAAAGTTTTTGAAAAGTAATTGTTAACTCCAGCAGGGTAGTAAAAAGAAGAGGAAGAGGAGAAAGAAGATGAGAAGAAAGTATATTAAAGTAGAGAATCAAAAGGATGAGGAGAAAGAGAACAAGTAGTAGTAGCTACACAAGAACAGAAAGCAGTATGCTAGTTGGCTCAACAGGAAATAATGTTTCAATGTCAAAACTAAATCTTTAACAAATGTTTCTACCAAAATGTTGATGTAACTTTTCAGATGAAGGATGTAGGTAAGTGGAGAGAGGATTTTTTCCCCATTTTTTGTAAAACAAGAAGTCAATAGTAATAATTATGAAATAATTATGAAACAGAAACAATATTAGAAACATGCTTTTAGTGAGTGGAATTTAAGATTGGGAAAGATAAAACAGAGCTTACTCAACATTTGTTAGAAGATTTTAGTGCTATCTATGATTTTTCTGTCTTCCTTTTTAAACTCTAAGCACATGTTGCTTTGAAACACACATAAACAGGTAAATAAACAAACTTCCAGATGTAAGGTCCTGTCTGGACTGGTAGTTGAATGCGAAAAGATGAATGAATCTGGGACATTTATGTGCTTATAGAGATTGTGAAATAAAATATTTGGGAAGTATAGAAAATAGAGTTACTGGAACTGATGAGCTGAGTCTGGTGCAATTGGAATATTTGTGGTTGTTCTAAAATGACAGGCTCCTTTTGTCTTATTTGCCAGTCTGGTGGTTGTTCAGCTGCTTACATACTAGGATGGAGGATTCCAGAATGTTCCATAGCCCACTGTCATACTTACAGACTTAGAAATATCATGACAATTCTACATTAAAGCCACACGTTAAGCAAACGTCCTGGCTTTAGTTTATCTTTGGCAGCAAGTTTGCCCTTGACATGACCCAAGAATCTTCTAAGTATTGACTCTGTGGACTCAAAAATAAAATATGACTGTGGACTCTGTTTAACTATGCTATAAAGGAGTATGTGTTGATAATATTATACTATTATAACTGATGAATTTGTCCAATTAGCTAGTGAGAAATCAGAACTCTGAGAGAATAAGGCAAAGAATTTCTAAACATTGATATGGGGGCTTTGGGCAACCCCAGTCAGTTAAGTAGGAGACTGTATTAATCACAGAAAGAAAGAAGGCATTGTGCATTTGAGAGGAATGTGGTTACTACAAAGTAAGAAGGAAGGGAGCTCAAAATGTGAAGTAGAAGCAGGTAGAATGGAAGACAATCTTCAAGTAGATTCTGATTTCTACTAAAACTTGCACTCAGCAGCTGATTCAAAACTAATTTTTATAAGTCTTATTTTCATATTAAATAAGCAAGTTAAGTTTAATGTTACAAACCCCAAAATGTGCTCAGGATGTTTGTCAAATATCAGATACAAACACTGTGAGGGGCAAGATGCTGCTCCAGGGCCATCCTCTGAAGCATTACCCGTCATTATGAGTTTCCTGAATTGCAGTAAATTGTGTCATTCCCAGTAACAAATTGAACATTTTCCTTGAGAGGGAGAGAAGATGACACTAATAATGAGCTATAATTTCTCAAGAAAGTTTATTTAAACATTTTGTTGAGAAAACAACCTATGGGTAAATAATAGAAAAGAATGTGAAGGATTTAAAGTGAGGCCAAAAAATATAAATTATTAAAAATCTATTCTTGATTCTATAAGAAGTATCACAAAGCTAGCTAAAGTGTTCAAATTGCTCAGATATTCTACATTTTTGCATTTAAACAAAACTGATATGCATTTCCAGACCCCAAAGTTGGATGTCATAATCAAAAGTACTTGACCGAGAGTAAGATCCCTGTTATCATCTTCATCCTGCTCTCCAGGAGGCCAGCTCTCCATAACCATGGGCATGTCCCTTGGACCAGACATGCACACTCTCAGCTGGAAAATGTGCTTGTCTTCTGGTGGCAGAAAAGGAAAATGGCTGGACCATGGAAGATAATGTGTACTCTCTAGTTAACAAAAAAGATTCAATGAGTATGGTTTCATTCCATGACTTCTCCTTCAGATATTTGTGGTTTTTTAAATCTAAAATTAATAGTTTATTATAGTTGGTAAGATTGGTAATTTTGAATTTTTGGAACCTCTACCTTTTGACAAATTAATGAAATATTTCCACTGTTCTTGATTCTGGGGTGGCAAAGCCATATGGTTATTTCCACCAGAAGTGAAGATTTTTAGCTTACAACGAAGGCCATTACCAAAGGTTTGTTTTGTTAAGTGTACCCATTCTACAGTCCAGAGGACTAATCTTTGACCCATTGCTTCTTAATTGTCCTTTTGGAAATGTTGCACAATCTTGAATGCTTATGCATCTATCTTGTGTCCCTATCCAACTTTAGCTTTGGGATAACAGCAATAGTAGAAGACATTATACCTCTCAAATACTCAAACACTTGTTTAGCAATAAACTTAATCAAAGATGCATTGGTTAAATTCAGATGCTATGTCATCTACAAAGAAGATTTAGTATTATTGGACAGTATTGTGACTTAGCAAATTTGAAAAAGAAACATAAGTTTCTCAACAGCATCAACTGGGTGCTTTTTCCAGTGGCTCTTCTTATAAACCAGTGAAATGACAATTTAAAAAGTGAACATCAGTTCCATTTCCTACTGTCATTTGTCATGTCATTGCATTCCAAGGTTATCTGGGGCCAAGGAGCTCTGTCAACTAACAAAGCCTGTGGAGATCGAATGCCAGGTGCTACATGTGGGCACACCATGTTCAGTGGCAGTAAATTGTACCTTTGATGCCAATGAGTTTCTCATACTATTAACAGCAAAAGAGAGGAGTACATTCACAATGTCATTACTACCATATTTCATCAAACCTGAGAAATCATTGGACGTAGAACATTGTATAAGTTTAAAGCATACAAAGTGTGGATTTGATACACTTACATATTGTGGAGATCAGAGAGGTCAAAATGTGGAAGGAAAAGCCTCTTCCAATTACTAAACTGTAGCATTTGAAAAACAATTCTGGCCCGTGGCTCTACTCACCACGGGTCCTGTCGGTGACCTTCTTCAAAAATAAAAATAAACACTAATACACGCTGTTTTTTTTTTTTAGTTGTAAATTCCTTGGGATTACGCCTGTGAATGACTTTAGAAATGGCTCGAGATAACATTTTAAGATTTTTCTACTGTAACAAATTTCATTTCAGTTTGAAAATGCCTGGTGATTGCACAGTACTATTTGCGTGGTGCCCCTTTTAGCTTTTAGGTCACTTATATTTTCTCAATCAGTCCCGCAGTGTTATTTATTTATCTATCACTTAATGACCATGCAGCGGAGAATAATTTCTCTAGCCTAGCATGGTAATTTGTACTACAATTTCACCCCTGCTGCTGTAAACTTGAATTCGGCCACAGCTATGATTGTGGTTCCTGTCTTTCAGCATTTCATCGCACTCCATCTTCTCTAGTTGAAGTATGGTTCATCAAACATATGAGCAATGAAAAAAAAAATGTACCATTTGTTTCTTTCAAAATGTTGTATGTACTTGGCAGAGCAAATAACGTTTAAGTACGCATGCGAACTTGAGTTTTACGATGCAGTCTTGTGCACCCTGAGGTTAAATTCAGGGAAATGTGAAAGGAAATATTTTTGGAATCACAGTCAGTTTACTTCCCAGAAATTTCCACATTAGGAAAAACCAAATGGATAAAGAGAAAGGAATCAATCTTACTAACTGGGAAAAATAAGTGCATTCCAGGAGCAAATGGACATTGTCTTGGGCAGGATGTCCCAATGTCATTTCAGTGGTAGAGTCCTATGAAAAGAGATATATTTTTTCCTTTTTTCTATTTGTATACAGGAAATAGTCTTTTTTTTTTCAAAGATTTTATTTATTTATTTGACTGAGAGAGACACAGTGAGAGAGGGAACACAAGCGGAGGGGGGGGGGGAGAGGGAGAAGCAGGCCTCCCGCTGAGCAGGGAGCCTGATGCAGGGCTTGATTCCAGGACCCTGGAATCATGGCCAGAGCCAAAGGCAGACACCTAACAACTGAGCCACCCAGGAGCCCCCAGGAAATAGTCTTTGAATTGTGCCAAATTATCTTAAGTATGGATACTGGTTGGACAAGGAGTACAGTCTTCTCAAAGCCATTCTAATTAATATTTTAGGGTCTATGAGCTGTAGTATGATTTTGTAAAGAATTCCTCATCAAGATGGGAGCAAAATTCCTGAAATACCAAAGCCTTGTCTTTTATTTTTCCAGACTCATTCATTTTCAATTGTTATTTAGTAGGAACTCTACAAGTTCCCTTTGTCTCAAATTCTTCAATATTTTGAAGAAATATTTTCAACTTTCAGTGATAGACTCCGGCTGTTTATTTCTCTTTTTTATGGGTTTTTCTCTTTTGGGTCTAGTCTCTGACCGTTTCCACCAGTATGGGCTTTTAACTGGTTGGAATAACTATCATAAATCAGTGTCATTTCCCAAAGAGACAGGAATCTCATCTTCAAAACAATAAGGGGTATCTCCTTCTTAAAAATCACAGTTGTAACTTTTCTGAACTCCTTTGCTATAAGCATGCATAGAGTGGAATGGATCAAGGTTTTTGGGTGCTTCTGATGCCAAACACAGAGACTTGGACAACAGAACCCTGCAGTGTTGCCTTCTTATAAATTGCAGATGTTGGGTTTCTTAATAGCTACCACATGGCTTAGAGACAACCCACATAGAATAGAGGCTATCCAGTAGAATGAGCTCTGAGTTAGAAATGCAGCTTCGACACTTTCTGAATGTGACTTTGGACAATCTATCACGTTTTCTAAGATCTGTTTTCTTATTTGAAATATGGGATAAATAAACCTGTCTCTTAAATATATTGTAAAGAGTTAAGTTCTTTACGCATGAAACTCCATGCTCCTGAACTGCACATAGTCAGTCTACAGTAAAAGTTGGTTTCCTTCTGCCCAGGTAAGAAAATGCTTAATAAGTTATAAAAGCTTTATGTGACTACAAGACATTTTTATTAATATTGTGTTGCTTTAGAATTCAGACTTTTTTTTTTTTTACAAAAAAGCTTTAGAAAGAGAAAAGAAATTTAGTTGTCTTATAATTTGTGGTATAATATAAGTACACGATAAAAGTCATCTTTCTCACTATTTTCCAAACTTTTTGGCACTTATTAGCAAAGATATGGCATGTCAAACAAAGGATTTTCCTACATCAAAGCAATTTTACTTTCTTTGTTTTGTCTTTCTTTTCTAACATCAAAAATATCCTTTCTACCATATTCATAAATATGGTAGAAAAGAAATACCAAATTTCCCCTCCCTCCTTAGACAAAAATCAAGACGTAAGCATCTGAAATATAGAGAAAAAAGTTGAAAAGGTGCTGTGATCCACCCACTGGTATCGTTAGCCCATGTGTACATTTCTTGAAGAGGACAAGCACTTGTATGTTTGCAAGTGCTGGTGATGTTTTCAATTTCCATCCTTCTAGGAATCAGGACCAGTTTGCTGTGATTACCTTATTCTCAATCAATGAATGGTATCCGTACTTTCCAGGTAATTTTCCATGGCTCTGTCATCACTATTAAAATCGCAAACCTAGGACTCACAACTCATATTAATCCTTTCCTGAATCATTTTAAATTATTTGTAGACCTAGAGAAATAAGGAAGTATCGAGGTAGGTTTTCTAGGTAGGTACATCTCTTTTTATTTTCTGCATCGATTTTCAAAACATAATTTAATTTATTTCATTGCCTCACTGAATGGTTTTTTATAAATGGTAATAATATTTGGAAAGATAACATAGGTAGCATTTCTTTTACATTGTTTCTCCCTTTTCCAAGTAAAATCCTTGTAGCTTCAGGCACTTGCTTTTGTGAAGCAGGATTAGGCTTCATTCTTATTACATAAAATCACAGATTTTTAAAACTGATTTAAATTTAGAAAGTTAGATCAGGTATTTTTTCATTAAATATGGCTCACTAATATATAGCCATGACAGATAGAAATTTTTATCTATATAAAGCACACAAATATTTATTTTAACAACATATACTTGTAAGTCAACAAAAAAAGAAGGAAAGAAACCTCACTGCCAAAGTACACCTTTTGTGTGTAAATTATTTTGCTCTGCGTGATTTTAGTAACATAGTGTGTAATGTCACATAAATTTTAGGCATAGCAAAGGTAGGTTAGGATCATATAGAACTAAAAAGTATAAGAAATTAGAATGTATTATCACTAACATTGAAATATCATTGCTTATTAGAACATCTAAGAGGTGCGCCAGCTGTTGATTCGAGAAATTTAAGTTGTCATATTAAAATTCTACTCAAAGAAACTTAAGGAAACAGTGGAAATGTTTAAAGAAGATTTTCCCTATTAAAGAGTCTTCATAAATCTGACAGATTTTGCAGGATATAAAACATGAAATGGAAAAACCTTGAAAATATATAAAGCCTTTGGGTATAATAATCATATCTCTCAACTAACTGATACACTTTAGTATATTGTATCCCATGCTTTCCACAAAATAAAACATGAGATTTAAAAAGTGTTTTCATTGTATCTGAGTATGTGTCAAGTTTAAAAAAATTTTTCTTTATTAGTAAAGGTATGAGCAATGAAGCACAATATTAAGACAAACACCCATGGGGGCACCTGGGTGTCTCAGTTGTTAAGCATCTTTGGCTCAGATCATGACCCCAGGGTCCTGGGGTTGAGCCCCACATCAGGCTCCCTGCTTGGCGGGGAAGCCTGCTTCTCCCTCTCCAACTCCCTCTACCTGTGTTCCCTCTCTCGCTGTGTCTCTCTCTGTTAAATAAATAAATAAAAATCTTTAAAAAACCCCCAAAACACTCATGAACTTACTACCTAACCTAAAAAATACTACCTCCCAATGCTTGGTGGCCTTCATGGGCCCCTTCCTCCACCCACTCCCTTGCCTCTTTCTCAGAGGTAAACTGCTGAACTGAATTTTGGTTAATTATCATTTTTCTACTTTGCTTTAAAATTTCCCTACATATATTTATAAACCCTTGCCAGTATATTGTTCAGTTTGTTTTTGAATTTAACAAACATATATGTATTCTCAGCATATTTTTCCACTCAACATTATGTCTCTAAAATTTATTGAGGTCAATTAATATAGCTATAGTTCACTAGTTTTTACTCATGTGTGGTATTTCATTAAATGTTTATATCACAATTTATTTATCTGTCCTTCCATTAATGAGCACTTAGTTACTACATTTTTTTCTTATCACAAACCATGCTACTATAAAGAGTATTAAAATTATATATTGATGCAAGCATGCAAGCATTTTTCTAGGGTACTTATATAAGAGTGGATCTGCTACATTGCATCATAGAGTGGTTTAGTTTGAATTCACCAAATCCAGAACTTGAGATGAGGATTTGGATGCATGAGTTTATTTGAGTTGTTATTCCAGGTAGCACAGGAGGAAAATAGGGGAATGAGGCAGAGAAAGAAGGAATGTCTATAAGTGGTATATTGACGAGCGGTCATTGCTGTGGCTACTGGAACACAATTCTCCTGAGGACCTTCCAGAGACTGTTAAACTTACTTCAGAATTGTTCTACCAAATAAGAAAGCTAGGTTATTTATCCACCACGTCCTGTCCCTCTTTGCTCAGGGGGATAATGCTCTTTGCTCTTTGGTCTGGGGGATAATGAGCACCTCGGCATTTCCAGCTTAGTCCGGGCATAGGCTGAGCAAGTTCTTGGCAGGTGCTTTAAAAGCCATCGTCATGGATGAAGCCTATTTACCTGAGCTGCAGCTCACTTCCAGGGTTGGCTGCAGGGGTAATGAGAGAGCCCTGACAATCTGGATGACATGATGTATATATAACTTTAACTTTGTGCACCAATGATAAAGCAGTTGTACCAGTATCAATCCTATCAACTGGGGATTAGGGTTTCTCTTGCCCAACATCCCATTGCATTGTCAGAGTTTTAAATTTTTACCAATCTAGTGGGTATCAAAGGGTATTTTCTTAAAGGTTATGTTTCTTTGATTGTTAATGAGATAAAGCATTCTTATATAAACTAATTAAATGTTCATATTTTCTCTCCCCAAAATGCTTTGTACGACCTTCATCCATTTTAAACTTATCTATCATTTATCTAATAACTTGTAGAAATCCTTTATTTTGAATATTAAGTTTGAGAGTTATATAGGTGTAAAAAAGTTCTTAACTTCAACAAAATTGAATTTACAAATCTTTTCTCCTATGGATAATATTTTTTACATTTTGTTAAATCCCTTCAATGGGTGCCTGGGTGGCTCAGTGGGTTAGGGCCTCTGCTTTTGGCTCAAGTCATGATCTCAGGGTCCTGGGATCCTCTGCTCAGAGGGGTGCCTGCTGCCCTCTCTCTGCCTGCCTCTCTGCCTACTTGTGGCCTCTCTCTCCCTGTCAAATAAATAAATAAAATCCTTAAAAAAAAAAAAAAAAAGAAAGAAAGAAAGAAATCCCTCCAAGAATACAAAAATACTGGGGTGCCTGGGTGGCTCAGTTGATTAAGTATCTGTCTTCAGCTCTGGTCATGATCTCAGTGTCCTAAGATCAAGCCCTACATCAGACTCCCCCTAGAGTGGGAGTCTACGTCTCCCTCTCCCTCTGCCAGCTCCCTACTTGTGCTCTCTCTCACACTGTCTCTCTCACTCAAATAAATAAATAAAACCTTTAAAAAAAATACAAAGATATACAAAGATCCATTCCTATATTGTATTTTAAATTTTTATACTTTTTTATATATAGATAGTTAATCTTCCTGGAATCTATGCATGTTGTAGGGAAAAATCAAGTTGTGTTTGTCTTCATATGAATAATTAATTTCCCCAGCACCATTTATGGAAAGATCTATCCTTTCCCACTCATCTGTAATACCACTTCTGTACTATATACTGGGTTTCCTTATATATATGGTTCTGGTTCTCCCTGCATAAATATCTCATTATTTTAATTATCAAAACTTTGTATATAGTTTTGATATCTGGTTACCTTTTTATTCTTAAAGAATGTTTTTGCTATTATTGATCCTTTTGCTCCTCTCTATAAACTTTAGATCTGCTGTTAAAGTGTAAAACTCTCATTGGAATTTTGACTGCAATTACATTGACTATAGATATCAACTAAGGGCAATTGACATCTTGATGATTCTGAATTCCTCAATAATGGAACAAAGATTATTTCCATTTCTTTATGTCCTACTATCTTTAAATAAAATTTTATAATGTTTGCTGTTTTGTTTTATTTTGTCTTTCTTTTAGATACCCTCTGTCAAGAAGCTTCCTTTCTATCCTTGTTTTCTGGAAGACTTTCATCATGAATGGATGTTAATTTTTACCTAATGTCCTTTGTGCATTTAAAGTGATAATTATACAGGTTTTATCTTGTATTCATTAATGTGGTCTTCCGGTGTGAAACAATCCTTAAGCTATTGTGATAACCACATGACTTGACTCATGATAATCTACTTTCCTGGGTAGTGAACTTACAGTAGTGAATAAGACAGTAAGCAACTTTGTCCTTACAGAGTTACATTCCTGCATGAGTTGAGAAGAGAAAATGATAAACAAATGAGCATCTAGATATATCATGCAATTTTAGGTACTGGTATTTAGTAAAAAGACATCCTTATTAACCACTCTGCCACAAAAACAAAACAAGAAGATATCAGCTAACCAACTGAGATTACAAAAAAAAAAGTTTTGCCCATGTATTTCAACATGAAATTGTGTAAGAAATCGTTGTGTAGGACATGCCTGACCTCAGAGACCATGACAAGTGTGGACAACCATAAACAACATAGAGAATTAACACTACAAAAGTATACCAACTGAGGATATAAGACTAGGATATGTTATATATGTAAATATATGTTATATATGTAAAGTGGTGGGCAAACTGAATTAGAATTCCTCAAGTTACATTTTGGCTTCATGCTTCTTAAAGGTATTCTTTGGACTTTTTTATTTATAGTTTACAGTATGAGCATAACTAGTATAAAGAAAACTTGTTGCATTAGATTCATGATATCACTGTGGAAAAGAAACAAACCAACCAACCAACCCTTAGAGGAAAGTTATGCAGTCTCTTTCAGAATACTCGGTAACAAGAAAACACGGCTATCCATCAATATTTATAAACAAGTTTATCCACCCAACATTAGCTATGAGATAGTAACCCCCAGACCCCTCTGGCTGTGGTAGATAAACCAGCATATCTCTCTGTGCTGTGGCTAGGATTCCAGGACTGCATACAGAGTAAAAGAAAGGGCAGAAGTTCAGCCAGGCAGCGACACTGAAGAAAATGTGATCAGTTGAATGCACGGCACCCACATGGCAGAAAACTGAGGAACACTCCAGGCAGCAGTGGAAATGAGGGGAAGGAAAGGATGGCTAAAATGCGTTTGGCTGGAAAAGAGACACTGGACAACCATGCGGACCCAAACGGAATCCTATTCGCAGCTGCTCATCGCCTCAAGAGGAAGTGAATCTCACAGTGTCTTAGGTGGGAGGGGCTCCAGCCTCAGGGAACACGGAGACGACTTCAAAGTCCAGCAGTGACGGTCTGTGGAAGACAGGTTTTGTCTGGAGGTTTGTTGGGGCTTACAATAGAGAGGCTGCTTTGGGAGAACGGACAGTGAGACAGAAGCAAGTGTCCGGTCACCGCCCATGAATCTGAGCTCCCAGAGCACTTAAGAGACACTATGGCTGGTTCTTGTGGCTGGAAATTAGAAGTAACATGTTGGATAGGCATGCCTGGAGTCCCCTGGGGACTGGAGCAAATTGTGTCAGCATTAGAGAGAAGGCAAATCAGCACCGGGTCAAGAAAGGGCTCCACGTGGAGCAGAGACACAGGAGGAAAGGTGGCTTGCAACCTCTTGAAAACCCTGACAGTTATTTCATTGGCCGCAGTCACACCAAACTAGTTTAAATTCTGCCTTTGCTTTCAATATGGTTTGACCTTCGATGTATAACTAAACCTCCGTTAGCGCAGTCCCCTGATCTGTACAATCCTACCTGCGCAGGTCGTTTGGGGGGGATAAAGTGAAGTAATTCACATCAAGTGCTTACCTGCTCACCATAATGTTCAGCCAAAACAGAATAATTTAAAAAGTCAACAATAAATGGTAGTAGCTCATGTTCATCTCAGATGCTGGAGGAAGGAAGAG
Organism: Procyon lotor; assembly: GCA_028646535.1. Taxonomy (NCBI): domain Eukaryota; kingdom Metazoa; phylum Chordata; class Mammalia; order Carnivora; family Procyonidae; genus Procyon; species Procyon lotor. Next base: position 8,339,668 of record CM053608.1, read on the forward strand.
AAGGTGCTCTTCCAGGCACACCATGAGGTGGGCAGGAATCTATAAAAGAGATGGGGAGATGGCGTGGTGCTTTGGGGGAAGGGGTTTCTGGGTCTGGGATCCAAGGTAAGCCATGTGGAGCACTGAGCCAAACCAAACATTTATCTTACCCTAGTCCTTGATTTCTTAGCAGAAGTTGAGGTCTAAGAGAAGTAAGGTGCATTTATATTGGGAAAAACTGTCAAAGGTCACCTCCTGGACTCTCTAACCCAATGTCAGCCCACAGGCAGGGATTTTTTCTCTCCTCAGCTTAGGCATCTCTAGTGAAAGGGAGTTCATGAACTTATTACACAGACATTTCCTACTGATGTCCATCTTTAATTATCAGAAAGTTCTTCTTTAGATGAGCTGAATCCACCTTCCTGTTACTTAGTTCAGCCTGGAGCAACGCAAAATAAATATCTTCCTGCTTCTACACATGTACCCAAGCGTACAAGCCTCTGTCCCTGACTGTCAGTGATTTTGAGGAACTGGCTTACAATAAAGAGGAAACCTGGGGGGATAGTCTTATTACTAGAACTCTTGAAATTGATTTATAGGGGACCTTTAATGAAAACAGGAATGAAATTGTACTTGACTCAATTAAGAGTAGTGAATTTTTGCTAAGCGGCCAGGAGAGGTGCAAGATTCTTTCAAGAATAAAGGAAAGATGTAAACCCTGCCCTTAAGGAGCTTAAAATCTGATTAATTTAGGCATCCTAATGACAGTAGAAGAAAGTCTGGATGAGCAAAGAACATAGTTCAGATATAAAGAAGAGAAGAAGAAAAAGAAGGAGGAGAAGGAGGAGAAGAGAAGGAAAGCAAGCAAGCAAGCAAGCAAGAAAGAAAGAAAGAAAGAAAGAAAAGAGGGGCGCCTGGGTAGCTCAGTCGTTGGGCGTCTGCCTTTGGCTCGGGTCATGGTCCCAGAGTTCTGGGATCGAGCCCCGCATCGGGGTCCCTGCTCTGCGGGAAGCCTGCTTCTCCCGCTGCCATTCCCTCTGCTTGTGTTCCCTCTCTCGCTGTGTTTCTCTCTGTCAAATAAATAAAAATCTTTAAGAAAAAAAAAAAAGAAAGAAAAGAAAAAAAGGAAGAGAAGAAAAGAAAGAAGACTTCCTGAAAGTCTACATTTATTAAAGCTAACAGGTAAATTTTTAAATTAATATGATGTATTATTTCATTATAAAAACAATTTATGGCCATGGTAGAAAAATGAGAAAATTAGCAAAAAGGTGAAATATATACAGAAATATATAACTCCACTACCCAAATATATAACTAAGGGTAATTTTGTTTAAATAAGCCAAGGGAATCTTTTCTATAGATCCATGTAAATTTCTCTTTGGAATTATGCTATATATACTATCTAATAAACTTTCCCTTCTCCACATTTATTACGAGTATTTTTGTTAATAAACATTCAATTGCAATGTGCTTAATAGCTAATTAGCATTTCATTAAAAGACTGCATCATCTTTTATTTAACAAATTGCCTATAGTTAACATTTTGGTTATTTTCAAATTTGGATAATGTAAATAGCTCTCTCGTGGCTAAATCTTTGCATACACTTAATTATTTTCTTGAGATACATTTCTGAATGTGGAATTGCTGGGTCTAAGCACATGCATATTTTCAAGCCTTTTTATAAGTAGTGCCACACTGAATTCCAGAAATATTGTATTGTAACAGGATGATGGTGATAATTTCTCTATCATTTACTGAGGATCTGAGTGCTGTTATTTTTTAACACCTGCCAATTTAACAGGTGACAAATCATATACCATTGTTTTAACTGGATATCTTTGATTACTAAAAGGTCTTTTGATTACTAAAAGGTCTTTAAAAATGGTTATTTGGCAATCACTTTCTTTCTTCATGAAGTGCCTACTTTTCTACAAGGTATCATTTTTTTTTTCATTCAATACATATCTTCTGAGCATTGCTTATGTCCCACAAAATATCCTAGGTGTTGGAGATATGTCAACAAACAGACAGACTGACAGACAGACAAAAATCCTCGCCCTCCTGGAGCTTACATTCCAGTGTGAGTCTATATTCTAAGAGGCGCAAGGTGGAAAGGATATTGACCATTTTATCATATTGTGCAACTTTTTATCCTTAGTATGTCATCTAGAAGCAGATGTGTATATTTAGGGGAAAGGAGCTAGTGGGGTCAGAGTATGATAGAATATCAGAGGTGGGCCAGATATAATCCCTTCATTTTATACATGAGGAACCAGAGGAGACACACAGAAAGAAAAAGCTTGGCCAGGTTCACGACGACTAGTGAGCAAGAGTCATCCCAGATGCCAGGGCAGTATCTAGTTCAGATTACTGAAAACAAAATCCGCTTTAATTCACTACCTCTATTTCAGTTGTTGATTCTGCCTTATACAAATAATAGCTAACATGTACTGGAGGGTTTTTATGTGCCAAGCATTGTGCTAAGCACGTTGTGTGCTTAACTTCCTGAAACTCCCGCTGGGAGACAGGCTCAAGCATCATCTGTTAAACAGATGGGCAGACCAGGGTTTGGAATTAGTAAATAATCTACGTCATAATAACTAGTACTTGACAAACCCTGACTCAAATCCAGGTCCGTCAGTCTCGGGGCGCCACCACGATCCTTTACCCGTGTTGGTGTGAGAAATGTGCAGGGAAAGGAGAGATTGGAGAACAGAGAAAAGCAAGTGGGTCACGTTCTGAAATGCTGCAGGTGGTGGGCGCTGCTGTGGTATGAGCAGTCCCGGGGCAAGAGCAGGTGGCGGATCAGCCCTGTGGTAACACTGAGCCCACAGATTGGGGTGAGTCTTTGGGGGCCTCCGCTTGTCCATTTCATTCTTTTCCTCCTCTGCTCACCTTTGGGCTGCCCAGTACCTCCAGGTGCTTCCTCATCTCTTCTCACACCTTTCTGATTCCTCTGTCATATTAAAGTCCAAAGGATAGCACAACAAAGTAGGAGTTGTTCGCCCAACCCGCATGTGACATTTTCATTCTTAAAACAAGTCAGGATCACACACTGAGGGGATTAAGCACTATTTGCAATTCCAGGCATCACTTACTTTCATGATAAGACACTTACAGTTTCTTTGTTTCTTTGTCTCCTGCCTCCCTTTCTCCGTCCCCCATCCCTCCTCCCTTCATTACTCTCTTCCTTCTCCTCCCCCCGCCCCCGCTCCCCACGACCCTTCCTCTCGTTTTGAAGTGGAGCATGTCATTAGACCCAGTTATCCCAGCACCTTGGCAGGGCCTACTTGGAGGACTATTCCTTTTGCCAGAATTTTGACGTTACATTAAAGTACGTGTCCAAATTATGACAAGGATAAGATCAGGAGAGTGGGACAGACCTTGGGCATTAGAGACTCCTCTATTCCTTTCTCAAGATGGGGAAGAGTCTCTCTGCCAGTCTTTCCCACTCATGCCTCTTCTCATGCAGGAGCTCTTTCTGCCCCCTTAGCCATCCAGCCCTTCCACCTGTGCGGTGCCACCTCAAATGGGAGAAGCCAGAGCAGGTGGGAGATGGTCTGTGACATACAGAAAGAGTGGCCCATCCCCTCTACAGCCAAGTGTCACCCAAAATTTGCAGTCAGGATGTTCTGCTGGAAGGCAGTAGAATCCCAAAGGTCTCAGCTCAGAGGTATGGAACCTGCAACTAACACTTACTTCCTTTATAGCCAAAGGGGCAAAGGACCTTTTGGGTAATAGAAAAGTACAGATTGGTGGAGAGCATGCAGATTTGCTAGTCTTCCTACAGTGTTATAAAAAGCTGGTGTTTCTTTAGACCTAATTATTGGTGTTATTTTATTCACGGTGGATAAAGGACTTTTGGAACCTATGAAAACCTAAAGCTGATAAATATTTTAGTGCATTTTCATCACTCTGAAGAAGCATTTATTAAGTGCTTAACAACCTGTAGGGCTTTCTCAGGTCTTATGTGTGAGGGGAGTCAAACTGATACAACCCAGGTGCTCAAAAATCGAAAATGTTGAAACACACTGACTCAAAGGACATTCAAGCAGCAGAGTGAGTATGTACAGAAGCAAGGGCAAATGATCTCAAGCACAAATGTAACTGGCATTCAATGAGGCAAGAAGGAGCTAAATGATGTAAAAGTGCTGAAAACGACATTTTGTCCAGAAAGGCAGCAGTTTTATGGTTGAGGCAGCTTTTACTTATTGAGTTCAACCATTTTGTTTCTTGAAAAAAAGAGGGGCAGTTTTGTATTTTCCTGAGTCATCAGAAAAAAAAATAGTATTGTCTGTTCTTGGAGGATAGTATTCCAGGGGACAATTATCATAGGAATCATAAGTGGCTGTCCATCTTCTTTTGAAGTGCCAGAGAATCTTGTCAGCGGTTCCTGAGAGCTGGGGCAAATCAGAGAAAGTGATTGTGATATCTGAGGCCATAATGTGTAGTTCATAAAGTGGAAGGGCCCAGAAAGAAGATGTGACCGGAGAAGTCCACCAAATGAATTGATATGAAGGTAGTGGTAGAATTCATAGGAAAGAAGGCAAGCTGAGACTCGTCCTCCGCTGGCCAATTAACTAATACAAAATATGTCCTTGAGACATAAAAACGAAGAAAAAATAAGAGAGAAGACCAAGATGTTGCAATGAACATAAGGCAACTTAACACACATGAGAATAAGCATGTGGGGAAAGGCATACACTAGGAGAAGATATTTTCCAGCACAGAATGTTAAGGATGTGTGACTCAAATATATAAAGAAGTCCTTTAAAAAACATTAATAAAAGATAACCCAAAAGAAAGATAGACAAATGATATGAATATGCATTTCACAGAACATCACCTCTTACAATAGAAAGTAAAACTGAGAAGTTTTGAAAATACCAAGTGTCAGCAAGGATATACTGCAGTTAAAATGCATACACTTAGCTGGTATGATCATCCATAGGTATACCCATTTGGAAAGCAATCTGGTATATCTTTTAAAGTTATAGAGATGTATACCCTCTGACCCAGAAATTTCATTCTTAGGTATACAACCTAGAATAATACTTGCACATGTGACTCAAATAGATATTTATAAGAATGTTCTAGAAGAATTGATATTCATAGCAAAAATTGGGGTGAAAATATCAGCAAGAAAATGAGACTATAAAATTGTGAAATATGCATGCAATGGAATATTAAACATGAGTGAAAAATCAGTGAATGATTGCTGTAGGCAGCAACCTGTGTGAATCTTTAAGTGAAATAAAGCAAATTGCTTAAGTTTCCATACTGTGTGGGACTATTTTTTTAAAAGCTCAAATCCAGCAATGGACACATACATTATAAAATAATTTTTAAAAAAATACATGGGACTATCCTGAAGCTTTTGATATAGTGGAGGAACCAACATAGGTTTCAGAGAGATCAGACTGAGATTTAAAGCTAATACAAATATGTCAGCAAGTCTCTTTACTCCGTTGAGCATCAGTTTGTCATAACATAGCATTAACGTGACCTAATGTAACATAGCATAACTCAATAGTTTTAATTGTAGTTATTAACTAATGATAGTTGATAACCCAACTTAGAAGTTAAAGCTCATTAATAATGTATGCTGTTCATTTGGAATCCTTACATACAGAAGACGACCAATTTGGTCATATCATTCAAGGAGAGGATGATGAAGACAAGAGCAGAACTCGGCTTCCAGATGTTGTGATTATCTACATTTAGCATCCTTTGGGGGAGAGGTGCAAGTGACCAAATTGAATCATACCTGAGTATACATAAGGTAATGGTCGACTGAGGTCAATTACCAGGTGGAAAACTCCAAAATACTCCTTCTGTAATATTATTTTCATTCTCGATCTTTTGTTTACAGGACACCAATTTAAAGCACTCCATTCAGGAGTAGAGTAGTAACACTGAAACCAGGCTGGACGAAAAAGACCACCTGGTCACAACTCTGGAACCAAGGCCTGAGGATTGTTGCTGAGTCTGTGAATTCTTCGGTTTCACAGCCAGTATCCAAATGGGGAATTTATGATTTATGTCTTGCCAGGTAATTCATAATTATACAAGCAAAGAAGAAAGTTCAATATAATGCACATTGATTTTTTGAGCTAAGCTATAAAAGCTTGATGTTAATATATAGGAAAGAAATTCTCAATGTTCCCCAAACATTTTGTTGTTCTAATAAATGGTTCTTAATGTTTTGAAATCACCTGATTGTTCTCCTAGGTCTTGGAGAGTTTGAAACCCGTTTTTATTACGAATCATGATTCAGGCTCCTGGTAGACAGCTTTGTGGGCATAATGACCTCTCTATAAATATTACTGCTGAGTCAAAACTAAGTGGAACAAGTGAATAGATTTGTGGTTTTCTCCATAGAGACTTACAAACCCCCAGGTTTTATCTCAGTCTAATTATAGATTTTGACTTTTTCAAGGTACTAATCAAAGCTTGGCCCCTACACAGATCTAATGGAGCCATGTTTCAAAGACTACAGAAATGGGCAGGTCATTTAAAGTGCCGTGGAATTAATGAGTGTAAATCCATGTATCTTTGCAGGCAAGAAAATATTTTCTATCTGGTGAGGCCTGAAGCAATGAGGTGTCTCAGACATAATAAAAACTTGATGCAGAGAGGATTTGAATTCCTGTTAGTCTAGTGTAAATGTTGTTAACAAAAGTCTCAGGCGAATAATCCAAAGAAAAGGAGGGGACAGTAACTACTTTGCAGTGCCAGAAAAACATAATTATTGGGATTATTTGGAAAATAAAGGAGTCCTGGGACCCTAAAAAGCTCTTCTTTCTAAATTACAACATGGCTGAGTGTATGACGGAAAAGCAGGTGTTTGGACCCACACTGTGACCCAGGCTATCCTGGCACACAAGGTATGAAGACAATGGTGGAACGTTGGTTATGAGTTTTGGTTTTGGCCAGTGTATTAATTCTAATTCTATCTAATGGATTTTGAGGAACTTGCTTTAATTCCTTATGGCTCAGTTTCCTTATCTCTAATTACCTCACAGGGTTATCAGATTACAGAAGATCATGTGTGTACCACGATGAGAAATCACCTCACACCTGTTAGAATGTGTCCTATCTAAAATACAAGACATAACAATTGCTGGCAAGAATGTGGGGAGAAGAGAACTCTTGTACACTGGTGGTAGGAATATAAACTGGTCTAACCACTGTGGAAAATAGTATGAAGTTTCCCTAAGAAATTAAAAATATCACATCATGTGGTATAGCGATCTCACTTCTGGGTATATATCCAAAGGGAATGAAATCATTATGCTGAAGAAATTTCTGTACTCTCCCGATCCGAGCAGCATTATTCACAATACCAAGGCATGGAAACAGCGTAAGTGTTCACTGATGGCTGAACGGACAAGGAAAATGTGGCATTTATGTCAATGGAATATTATTCAGCCTTTAAAAAGAAGGAAATCTTATCGTTTGCAATAACATGAATGGTTCTAGAGGGCATTTTGCTAAGTGGAATAGCCAGACGGAAAGACAAATATCACATAGTAGCATTTATATTGGAAATCTTCAAAAAACAAACAAACCTAGACTCATTAAAAAATATGTGAGTTAATGAATATGCTAATTAATTCAGTGGGGGAATCCTTTTAAAATGTGTACATTTATCAAATCCTCATGTTGTACACTTTAAATATCTTATAAATTTATTTGTTAATTATAACTCAATAAAGTTGAAAATTGATTTTTTAAAAAGATCATGTATAGAAAATGTAGCCTGTTAAATGCTCAAAGAAAAAAAGTGGGAACATCTTATTGTAACTAAAGAAATAGAGAATTAAGCTTAAGAAGACTCACTTTCTTGATGTACTTTTCCTGCTCAAAAGTAGGACTACTTAGCTTCTTTTAGGTGGATTGTGTGGTTTCTTTGAGGACTTAAATGTCATAGAAGTAATATCTATGTTGTGAGTCTTTTGCTAATTTTCTTACTTTCGATGTCTGTTATTACCCCTTTGCTAAGTTTGGCTTCATTTTACCATCTTTTCTTTTAACAGAATTGAAATCAACTACCAGAAATCATTTTGTGGTCACCACTGAGATTAAATAGCTGTGGTCAATCAGATTTTCATTTTCATTTTCTGATATTTAAATACCTGGTCAAGAATGGCATCTCCCAGCTGCCCATTTTCTTGACAGTCACCTTTGGAAATGAGCCACCATATTGTTGTTTTAAACTACCTTTTACTCAGCATTTTTCCTCAAAGATACAAACCTATCGGTCAGTTTATGTTAACTGTGGTAGATATCAATAATAATTTTTCATCCTAACAATTAGCTCTGTTATCCATCAGGCAGAATGACTTTCATTTGGAGAATCTTTTGGGCAGTCTCTCAGATGATAAGTAAGTAAGCAAAGTTGTAAACAATTTTAAATATGTATATTCAGAACTTTACAGGGGGAGAAAGGCTCTAAGGAAAAACTCTGTGTCCTCAACAGAGGTAAAGAAAATGGAGCTACACATTTCTAACACAAATCCTCAGAATCATCTCTCATCTTCCATAATTCATAGACTTGCTCTTTAGCATCAGATTTGTGCCTGTGCACAAAGGTCAGAGCTAAAGAGTTCAAAATGTATAAATCTGAGGGCGGAAATTCTTTTTCCCCATTACTTATTTATCAAACAGGTTGATGTCAGAGAGAAAGCTTGGGTGGTGTTTTGCCTTTCTTCCTCTCATGCAGATAATCACCCCTGTGTCCTACCTTGTTAACCTTCTCTGTTTATTTCTATTTCCCTGCAATTTCTTATAATAGTTGCCAGTTAATCACAAATATATTAAAAGATTTCTTTTTAATCTAGCAGTCTTCACTGTTTTGTGGTATCTAGGCAAACAGTTGCCCCACTGCTAAAAGAGTGTCCAATTACACTCACTGCAGGGAAAACCAAGGGGTCAGCAATTGACTTTGCTTTTGTCTAAGGTATCAAATGTGAAAGCAAATTAGATATCTAAAAATAAAAACTAAAATTAAGACTAATAAAATGGAGCTTTGACTTTTCTCATCACAGACTCATTTATACTTAATGACACAGACTGACTGGATAGGTAATGGTTATAATCTCTCCTGAAATGGATTTTAAAAATGGCTGATCCATCCCTCCCTTCAGGACAGGCAAATGGGCACCAAGACAATAGAGAAATAAGAGTCTATGTATGCACTTATACATTAATTTGTTTGTAATATTGACTTGCGTGGAAGGCCAGAGAGAGATGTGTTAGCCAGTGTTACTTAAATGCGTCAGCATATAAATTCATTGTACATTATTTTGCTCACTGAGCTCAATCGTGAGACATCAGAAAAACATCAGAATTTTCTTTCCAAAAACTCAACCCACTTTGCTTTAATCAGAAAGAGACTATTTTAGTAATACAATTTATAGAATCCTTCTCTCTCCTTGGATGTACACGCTTCCTCTTTCTGTTTACAGACACTCCCTCAAGTTGCAGACAATTTTTTAATACCTCTTCCCAGATGAATGTTTCTTACCTATCCTTCTCCCCACACCTGTTCCTTTCTTCCTCTGACTCTCCTCCATCTGCCTTACCACCAGCGGGACAGGAACTTAGTTCTGGAGGGATTGTAGCGCCACCTGAAGGCTGGCACTCAAAACTATCTTAATCATTGTCTACCATCTACTTCTTTTCTCCTCCAAAGATTCTTTCTATGCACATATGTTAGCATCTTTTCTAAGCTTTTTTTTTTTTTTTAAGATTTTATTCATTTATTTGACAGAGAGAGATCACAAGTAGGCAGAGAGGCGGGCAGAGAGAGGGGGGAAGCAGGCTCGCTGCTGAGCAGAGAGCCCAATCCGATCCAATGCGGGGATCCATCCCATGACCCTGAGATCATGACCTGAGCCCTGAGCTGAATGCAGAGGCTTTAACCCATTGAGCCACCCAGGGGCTCCACTAAGCTTCTGTCTTATTTAAAGTTGTTGTCCTTCCCATCCCCAATTCAGAACTAGAGGAAATTTTAACATTCACAAGAAATGAAACAATTATATTCATGGAGCACTTGTTTTTCTTGGAGAGGCCCTAAATTATTTAAATTGACTTCATATTTATTAGGTGCTAGATCTTCTTGTATTTTAAATGTATTAAATTACTCATTCAAACAAAATTAAATGAGCAACTTATATAATTCATTTAATCCTCCTCCCAAACTTTATATATGGCTTGATGGTCCATTTGAATTTATTACAAGCTTTTGGGGGAAACCCAAGATAAGCAAAATAACTTATGAAGGAAAACCAAATCATAATGTGATTTTCACACACACACACACACACACACACACACACACACAGAAGTGCTTACTGTGGTGACATCATTCGAAAGACAATTGTTTTCTGTCTTACAAATAAATAGGTTAATAGACTCCTTCACAAGAGTGAGTCAGCTTTGCTAGTTTGTCCTTTTTTATTCCTCAGATCCAACATCACAGGGTTCAGCTCTCTGTTGACAAGTGTTTGTAAATGAATCACAAGTGCAGCCTATTGTGGAATCAGCACACCAAGCAAGCAGGAGCTCACTACAGCAATTGTGTACAACCAAGGGGACTCTTCCTGCCTCTACCAAAGCCCTGCACACTCATAGGTACCACACGACCAGTCGGCTCTTCCTGTGTTCACATGGAAACACAGGGCTTGGCCAGAGTATTGTTTGCATGCTGGCTTTAAAAACTCCTGTAAAAATCTTTTTTTTTTTTTTTAATTTTTTTTTTTTTAAAGATTTTATTTATTTGACAGAGAGAAACACAGCGAGAGAGGGAACACAAGCGGAGGAAATGGTAGTGGGAGAAGCAGGCTTCCTGCCGAGCAGGGAGCCCGATGCGGGGCTCGATCCCAGGAACCTGGGATCACAACCTGAGCCGAAGGCAGACGCTTAACGACTGAGCCACCCAGGCGCCCCAAACTCCTGTAAAAATCTTATACAAGTAAAATGACACCAGATCTTACCAACTCTTCCCCATGACATCATTATTTTCTTTTAAAAGTATTTGTATAAATTTTATCTATAAAACGCTATCCTAAGGGTTAAAAATTTGTCACATTTCCATTACGTAAAAGCATAATCTTTCACGAAATGGCCTTTCCCTGGCTAAAAATGAGAGAAAAATCTAAGAATTACTTTTGAAGAGAGACAAAAGTCTCAAGTTTTTTGCTTCAGTGGAGGGTTGGTTTGAAACTGGATCAACCCTATAGGCCACTCGCTATTATTTACATTTTGTCAGGTTTGGGGGTAAGGCCAGTATCTGGAAAAGGGGGAAAGTCAGGAACACTCCTTGGAATGTGGGCATTTTTTATTACTACTGAATATTGTGGAAGGCCAGAACTATTCTTGGCAGAAAGTACTTTCAAGGTGATCCATACCTGTTTTCTGTAGGGGTAGGGGGAAAAGAAACTCCTCATCTTAAGACAGGTCGCCATGGTTCCACCAGAAACAAAGGACCTTGAATGGGAGGAAAAAGTGAAGGAATCTAAGTAGACAAGAGGGAAAGTTCTCCTGTCAGACAACAGGCAGCCCTTAAGAAGCAGCCCTTAAGCTTCTTAAGGGGATTACTCTGCCCTATGCTCTATTTGGAAAAGCCACTGGTAATTTGATAAATATTTAGTTTTATTCTTGGGACTTTATCCTTCTTGAAATGTGAGAAATCAGTTTATCTAGTTCTGATATTTAGATTTTTTCCTTTCAACCGTTTTTTTCTCTAAAATCTATTCCTTGTGAATAACACAGTTGTACCTGTTTGGGTTTTCACTGGAGCTCTCCATTTTCGCTCTTCTTACTGACTACAAAATCTGGCCTTTTCTAAAGGTGATTCTAGAACATTATATCTCTTTTAACACAGTTAAGCTTTTAAGGAACACTGTGTTTTCTTCCAATTAGTCTAAGCTGTATAGCAAGCTTTTCTTTTATTTATTCGCTTTCTCTATATAATTGGTTTTAATGGAGTTAAACTTTTTGCTCCAAAAAAGAGAGATTGATACAATTTCCAGTAATTTCTCCTCATGCTATCATTTCCCAAGAAAATGCACAGATATCAGGACTGGGTCTCTTGATTTTAGGACACGCAATTAAAGCTTTGTGTAGTTTGTCTAGAAGATGCTGAACACATCCGGGACTGTCCACAGCCCTCCCTGGCCCTAAAGTCCACCACAGAGCTACCTTGGGGCACCATCGCCTGGCCGATCTGCCACAAAGCCCCCCAAACATCCCAAGAGTTATTTGAGAAACCAACCTGTGTATCCATATGTTTTCCTTCATGAAGTATCTATCTGAGTCTTTTCCTTACTTTTCTTTAACTTTTAAATTTTTCCATTATTTCAGATGTATAAAAAATTTATGAGGATAGCACATAAAATTCCCATATATAACCTTTACCCAGATGAAACAATCCTGTATGTGTTGTCTCATTTTCCTCTCCCTCTCTCCTCCCCTTTTCATTCCCTCTCCATTTGAAATTGGAAATATCAGGATGCCCCCACCCAATACTTTAACCCTGGCTTCTTAAGGAAAAGGATATTCTCTTATATAACAAATGTATAATGTCAAAATCAAGACATTTAATTTAATACTGACACATTTTCTAACCTAGAGTGCCAGTGAATATTTAAATTTGTCAATCATGCCAGCAATGCTTTTTATGGCTTTACATAAGTCTATATATACATATGTATGCATATATGTTACATATTATACATACATATTTCCCAGTCCAGGATCTAATCAAGGAGCATGCATTGTGTTTAGTTACCATGTGTCTGAAGCCTCCTTAATAGCAACAGTTCTTTAGCCTCTGTGTTGACTTTAATAGATACTTTGAAGACCACCATCCAGATATTGTGTAGAACATAATTCAAGTTTGTCTGATATTTCCTCATTATTAGATTTTGACTATGGGTTTTTGTTGTTGTTGTTGTTGTTGTTGTTTTTTGTTTGTTTTTTTGGGGGGGTCAGGAATATCATTGAAGTGTTGCTCCCTTTTCAGGGAATAACATCAGACATGTGATGTCCATTTGTCCTGATATTGGTGACAGTTACTCAGTTACTTAGATTGCTTGGTTAAAGTGGTAACTGATGGGTCTCTACCCAGTTAAAGGTACTGTTCTCCTTTAGTAAATGATAAATCATTTGTGGAGAGATATCTTGAAACTACATAAATATCCTGTTCCTCATGGAAACTTCACTTAATAGTTTTAGCATGATTTGATGTTTTCCTAAATCTACCATTCCTTTGATACCTGTAAATTGGCTTTCTGCTGTAAGGCAGAGGTTTCTTGTGTTCTATTTGTTTGCTTGTTTGTTCACTTATTATTTGTGTCACAGTGGACTGGTGAATTTTTTTTATCCATAGATGATACTCCATTGCTGTCATTACTTTATTTAAATTCTGCATTTGTTGCAGATTGTCAGTTCCTTGAGCCTCTCCTTAACTTTGTAGCACAAAAGATGTTCCAGAAACTTCTTAGGCTTTTAAACCTGTTCCATCCTTGTAAGCAGCCTTTCATTCAAGAAGCCCTTGTACCTTTTAGAAGAGAATGGTGTTTAGAAACCAAGACCTCTGTATTAAGTATTCTCATTGCCATGGGTGACCCATTGCTTCTCTCATTAGAAAGAATTAGGAATTTAAGAAATTTATATACAACCACCTACCTATATTTATCTCTTTAAAATCATGGGTTCATGATTCCAAGGCAACACCACTGGATTCCAAGGCAACACCACTGGATACAGTCTATATTTTCATATTTACAATTTTGTACTCCAGTACTGAAGAACTGTTATTGTTTTTTATACATGCACTCATTTGTTCAAGTCTAGAAAATACAAAAAGTAGTTTGAATTGCTAACCCATAATACAATAAATAATACAAAAGTATACTTATTAACAAGAATTTGGGGGTTTTTTACAGTGCTTTTTAAAGTAATATGCATACTGTGAAATGCACACATTTGAGAGGCATAATTTATTGGTTTTCCCATATGCATGTACATGTGTAAATAACACAGAAAATATCCATATCCTCATAAAATTGACTCATGTCCCTTCCCAACCAAGCTTCCCACTCAGACCACTTTTTTGCATTTTACTCACTATGTATTGATTTTGCTGGTTTGAATTAATGTAAATGCACACCTTTGTACTTCTTTTGTGTCTGCTTTCTTTTGCTCAGCATGGTATTTTTGAGAATCATTTGTTATTGTGCCTATCTGTAGTTTCTTCCTTTTTATTAGTAATTAGCAGCCCTTTCTATGAAGAAACCACAAATTCTTTATCCATCCTTCTGTTGATAGGCTTTGGAATTTTCACCATTATGAGGAGAGGATCTATGAATATCCTTGAACAAGAATTTTTACGGACATGTATTTTTTATTTCTTTTGAGAAAATACCTACAAGTAGAATTGCTGGGTCAAAGCATACATGCATTTCTCTCTTTGCAGGAAACTGTCAAAATGTTTTCTAAAATGGTTGCACCATTGTATTTTTTTACCATCAGGGTAGCAAAGTTACAACTCTACATCCTTGACAACATGTAATATTTTCATTTTAGCCATTCTAGTGAACTTCTAGTGGTATCTGGTTGTGGTTTTAATTAGCATTTTTCTGAAAACTAATAATTTTGATCACATTTTATGTGATTATTGAACATTGGTATATCTTTCTCCTTGAAGTGCTTGTTTAAATATCTTGCCTGTTTTTAATGTTTTTGTCTTTTTAATATTGAGCTATTAAAGTTTTTTCTATTTTCTGGATATAGGTCCCTTTAATGATATATGCTTTGCAAATTTAATCACCATCAAATGTTTCGCTGTGGTCTTGTCTATTTATTTGCCTTACAGTGTCTTATGATGAACAAAGTTTTCAACTGTAATCAACTCTCATTTATTATTTTTTTTCTTTTATGGATTTTTTCTGTTATTTCTATGAATTTATTGCCTGTTCCTAGCTTATAAAAAATTCTCTAATGGTTTACTTTAGAAGCTCCTGTATTCTTGAATTTCACCTAGAATTAATTCTTGTGTATGCAATGAAGTAGCAATCAAAGTTTATTTATTTGTTCATTGATATCTAGTTTGTCCAGCACCATTTGTTGAAAAGACCATCTTTCCTCCGTTAAATTACTTTTGCAACTTGATCAAAAATTAATTATTCCTCGTGAGCAAAAAGTAAATGTTCCACCCTGTATACTTTTGGATCCATTCTGACCAAGTAATCAATTTATCTATCCACAAACTACAATCCCACTGTCTAGATTACTATAACTTTATGGCAGATCTTGAAATTAAGTAATAAAAATTATAGAACCCTGCTATTCTTTTTCAACATAATTTGACTGTTCTTGATTGTATTTCTAGGTTAATTTTAGAATCGGAACTTTTTAATTTTTACTAAAAAAATCTTGTGAAATGATAAATGAAATTGTGTTGAATCTATAAATCAATTGACATTCTATTAACACTGAGTTTTCTTACCCATGACCGTGAAATAGATTTTCACATGTTTACATCTCCTAAAATTTCAGCATTATTTCGTAAATTTTAGTGTAGAGGTATTGCACACTTCCCATTGAATGTATCTATTTTATGCTTTTCATGCTATTACAAATGGTATTCTTTATTTCATTTTCCAATTGTTTATTAACAGTTCTATAGCTATACATGAGAATTTGCATTTAGGCTTTATGTCTTGTAACCTTGTTAAATTCACTTGCTAGTTCTAATAAATGTTTTGCACATTTCTTATGATTTTCTCCTGACATAATGAGATTGCAAACAAAGAGAGTATTGCTTCTTCCTTTCCAATATAGAGCCCCTTTAATTCTTATTTCCTCTTCATTCCATTGTTTAGAATCACTAGTTCAATGTTGGTTAGGATTGATGAGATTGTACATTCTTGCATTATTCCCAATCTTGGAGAAAGCATTCAATGTGTGGTCATTATGCATAACATCATTTGCAGGTTTTTTAGATTTAAAAATAAAAAATAGTTTGAGTAATTTCTCTTCTATTAAAATTTGCTAAGAGCTTTTCTTAAAATCACAAACAAGTGTGAATTATTATCAAATGCTTATCATCCAAGATAATAAGAAGTCTATTTTTTATCCTGTTGATGTGGTGAATTCTTATCGATTGATTTTTGAAAGTTAGATTGATCTTGCTTTCCTGGGATAAATATCAGTTGATCACGATATATTGTCCTTTTCATTTGACTGGATTTGATTTATTGATATTTTAAATAATTTTTGTATCCATGCTTATTATGGGATTAGGTTTTTCCCCCCTATAATATTTTGGCTACTTTTATTATCAGCTTAATCCTTGTCTGACCTTTCATATGCTTGTTTTCTAAAGGAGTTTGTGTAAGACTGTGATTATTTCTACCTTAAATATTTGATCTCGAATTTTCTACATAGAAAAGTTTTTAATTATGAATTCAACATTTTAACGAATATGTGCCTGTTCAAATTTTCTTTCTTCTTGTGTCAGTTTTGGCAATTTTTGACTGCCAAGGCATTTGCTAATTTTAATTATGCTGTCAAATTTATTGATGTAAATTTGTCCATATTCCTCCATAGTCCAATGATTCCTAGATATCATTTTATTATCTGTAGGATGTGCAGAGAGATACCCTCTTTCCTTCCTGATACTATAATTTGTAATTTTATCTCTTTTTCCTCCCCCATCTGTTTCTTTTCCCACTCTCTTGATCAGTCTTGCTATGGGCTTGTCATTTTGAAAAGTCTTTTTCAAGAATCAACTTTCATGTTTATTGATGTTCTCTATTGTTTGTCTGTTTTCTATTTCACTCATTTTTGCCCTTACCTTAATCATTTTCTTGCTGTGCTTACTTTGATTTTCTTTTTTTCTACTTTATGATGTTGTTAACTTAGATTATTGACTTTAAAATTTTATGCTGTTGGAATATAAGTCTTTAAAGCTATCAATGCCCCCCTAATCATTGCTTTAGTTATATACAACAAATTTTAATATGCTGTTTTAATTCTGTTCAGTTCCAAATATTGTATAAATTCAGTTATGATTTATTCTTAATCCCATGGGTTATTATAAAATGTGATTTTTAACTTCCAATTATTTGTGATTTTCCTGGTACTCTTTATCAATTTCTAATTTAATTTTGGCCTGATCAGAAAACACACTTGGTAGCATTACAATCCTTTGGAATTTATTGAGAAATGTTATGATTATGATTTGTTATAGTTTGGTGACTTTGCGTATGAAAAGAATGTACGTTCTTCAGTTTTAGGGTGTAGTGTTCTAAATATGCCAATTATGTTAACTGGTTATAATGGTATTCAGGTTATTTTTATATTCTTTCAAAATTTTGTTCATTTGTTCTATCATTAACTAAGCAGGGAATATGAAATTGTTTTACTATAATTATAGATTTATCTACTCTTACTTTTCTTAACTCATTCTTCCTTCATGTGTTTTGAAGCTCTGTTGTTAAGTGCATATACATTTTAAGATTATTATGTCTTTATGATGACTTGACCCTTTTATCATTGCAAAGTATTTCTCCTTATTTTTGACATTTGTAGAATATTTTTCTATTTTATTATCTCTGTCTGAAATATATATATTTCATATATATCTATGAAATATTTCTATGACATTTTTCTATTTAATTTGATATCAATAAAGAAACTCCAATATTATGATTTGTATTGCTTTTCCAATCTATTTACTTCAACTTATCTTAATATATTCCTTTTATAAGCAACATGATTTTAGGTTTTGCTTATTTTTATCCAATTTTATTATTGGTGCTTTTATATTGGTGTGCTTATTACATTTACATTTAATATAACTATTGACATGTTTATGTTTAAGTATTCCATGTTGTTGTTTTTCACTTATCCCATCTGGTCTTTGTTTTTTGTTTCTCCATTCTTATCTTCTTTGGCATGATTCCTGTATTTTTATTATTACATCTAATCTCCTCTGTTGGCTTTTAGCTCTACCTTTTTCTCTGTGTTTTTAAAAATTATTTTAAAGGTTCCTTAGAAATCACAACAGGCATCTTTAACTCGCATGCTCTATTTTCAAATAATATCATAGTCCTTCATGAATTATGCAAGATAGTTCCTTCCTTCCTGTGTGAGGGCCTTATAACTGTGTGATTTTATTGAATGCCCCTGCCATCTGGTGTGCTTTAGTTTCACACATATTAATGTTTTACCTTCACATATATTATAAACCCTATAATATACTGTTATTGTTTTTATTTTGACAATCCATAGTCTTTCAAAAATGCAAAAATATTGAAGTTATTTTATATTGATTTTGGTATTTACTGTTTCTTGGTATTGCTTATTTATTTATGTAGTTCTGGGCTTCCATTTAGTATCATTTATATCCAATCTGAAAATTTTTCACTTGCATTTCTCATAGTCCAGTTCTAGTTGTGATTAATTCAGTCAATTTTTTTCTAAGTATCTTTATTGCATTTCCAGTTTTTGAAAAATATTTTTGCTGCCTATGGAATTCTCATTGCTAGTACTTTTTTCCCTGTCTTACAAACATTGACTTCTGGCTTCTATCATTTCTGATGTGAAATTAGCCATCATTCTTATTGTTGTTTTCAGATATGCACATTGTAGCTTTTCTCTGATGTTCTTAAGTTTTTATCTTAGGTTTCAAAAATTTGACTTAGGTGTACCTCAGTGTGATTTTTTGTGTGCGTATTTCCTGTTTAGGTTTCACTAAGCTTCTGGGATTATAGAACTTTTTGGGTTTTCTTGAACTTGGAAATGTTTGACTGTTATTTCTCCACATGTTGTGTCATTCTAGTTGCTGTTTCTCAAATTCCAATTTCACACAAGTTAGACCACTTCATAATATCCTACAGGTCCCTGGGTCTCTGTTTATTAGTTCAAGTCATTTTTCTCCCTGAATTTCAGTTTATATAATCTCTGTTGCCCAATTTTGACAGTTATCAATGCACTGCTTCCCAGTTAAATTCACATTTCAATACCTGCTTTACAGTACAGAATTCCTATAGCACTTCTCCTTTATACTGAGGAGGATATTAAGCTTCTCGGTAGAGAGAACCAAACACACACTCGGAATGGGGCTTGTCTTGGTGGTCAGACTGCTACCTAGTTCGTCACTGGTATAGATATGTGGACATTTGGTGGTGCTCTGCCCTAGTTATTGCCCTGAATACGCAATCTCTAAGTGACTTTGCAACCCTGGCCCAGCCTGGTGACCACCTTTTCATAATCCTCCCAACATGTTCTGACATTTCCAAATTCAGCAGCCTGGCTCCTTCTGTGTTCCTCCCTGGCTACCCCACCACCCTGGAGGCTCACTTTCCTTGGACCTCCTAGCATAGGTACTACACACTCAAGACCACCTACTTTTAGCAGCATCTCAGTTGTCCCTGTGCACCAGCTCACTGGTTGCAACTCATTTATTCCTTATAGGTGCTTCTCCAACAGCCCTCAGTACAGATGCCAGATTCACTCTGAGCACCTGCTCACCCACTGTGGCTTACCTGCATCACAGTTACTTCCTGATTGCTTGCTGACTGTGGATAAGCTTTGGTCTGCAAAATCCAGAAAACTCTGCCATTCAGCAGGCTGCAACCATACCTTTTCCAACAAGGTCTCAACCTCAGTCCTCAGGTGTGGACTGCTTTCCAAGTTTCTCCTTCCTTTTCTACCCCTATTCAGCCCCAACTCTGGAATTATTTTACATTTTATAGTTTTTTTTTTAATCATAGCTTCATTCTCTATATTTATCTTCCCTTATTTAAATCACTGTGTGATTCCTGTCTCTTTCTTAGACCCAGACCAATATCCCTGTTTTCAAATGTATTGGTCTTTGTTTTTGTTTTGTTTTGCTGCTATTGTTGTTTTTAGCCTCCAAGTAACTATTCTTTACCAGATCTTACCATTCCACACATGGTCAGCTTAGCATTTGGACAAAGATTCAAGAGGTCCCATACAGTTTTCTGGAGTTCCTCTCTATAGAAGTTCCTTCTCTCTGAGAACCTGCTCCCCAACTCCCCAATAGCTACCTCATCTGCCCTAGTACTAGTTTCTGCTTGCTCTACTCAGAGAGACCATTGCTCTCCATTTGGGCTCAATCCCCAATGCTAGGTTTTCAAAGAGCTCCTAGACAGAAAGCTGAAGCCAATGTTGAGCACACCTTCTGGGTTTCCATTTTTTCTTTCTTTTTTTTTTTCTGGGTTTCCATTCTTTCAATGATCACAACCT
This sequence comes from Procyon lotor, assembly GCA_028646535.1. Taxonomy (NCBI): domain Eukaryota; kingdom Metazoa; phylum Chordata; class Mammalia; order Carnivora; family Procyonidae; genus Procyon; species Procyon lotor. The sequence continues at coordinate 8,359,934 of CM053608.1, forward strand.
TGCTTTGTCTAAAAGTAATTGTTTCATATATGTTGACCAGTTTTACAGATTTTTAAATGGTGGGTAGATAAGTACTATGTCTATATTTCTAATGTATTTAGAATGTGAAGTTATTTTCTTTTAAAATGAGTTGGGGTGTGTGTCCATTAGATTTCATATTGCCAGATAAAATTTTCACATTATGAACTTTGGGAAAACAAACAGAAAGCCTAAAAAAGAAAACTATTGATCTTCTTAGTGTATGTGTATGTATGTTATATATACTTGTACAGTATATGAATCTGTTAATATGTTAATTTTATTAATTAATATCAATATACTGTACAAGAACATATATATATAAAACTGGATTTACATAATATCTACTGTTTTTATAACCTTATTTTCCACTCTAACTTTATTATGAACGCTTTTCTATGCCATTAAATAATTTTTCACAACCAACAACATAGCATAATTGTAGACTGCTAAATCCTTCCTGAAATGCAAACGCCACCAATGGAATTATAAATGATTCAGTATTTAATAAAACTGAAATTTTCCTTTCAAAATTTAAAAGTCATAATTTCAAGTGAGTTAATCTATAATCTACATACACCCTGTTTTATTTATTTTTTCTTCTCATCGTCCTATAAGCCACACATTCTAATTGCATTTGGAAAATTAAGCTAAAAACATTGTAATTGGGTAATTTCTGATGCCAGATTGGTAAAACTGCAGAGGTTTATGGTACACAGTTCAACACATCAAACAGCCTGGTCTGGGTTCATTGCCTAAGTTGCCATGGCATCTTCCAAAATCATAAAAACCTGCAATATAATTGAAGCTTTAAAGGGAGGAAGCTGTCTTCAATTCAGAAGTAATAAAAGGTCAATCTGTTTCATTGCTGCTTGCTTTAAAAATTTTTAGAATAGATTGAAAAGTGTCCTCTGTCCCCCTTTCTTACTCCTCTTCTCTCTTGCACACGTCTACACACAATCTTAGATGGTAAAATCTCAGCAAATAGGGTTTTACCTAAGTGCACATTTTTCAGTGCTTATAGGAAAGTATAAATGAGGAGGCTCTGACGCTTCACTGTGCAGAAGCCACCTCTAAACTAATTTCACAGGCAAGACCACAGCTGCTGTTCACCCAGCTTTGAATTGGCTCAATATATCCTGTCTGTTTGGGTGGATGTTATTGACTTGCCTCATTTGTCTGTGCTAACAGGATCTTTTTGGAGAAAAAAACAGAGGGAAGGAGTGAGATGGAGGAAAAGAAGTAAAAGAAAAAATGATAATTCAAAATTATTATGTAGATCCGGCTGGCCGCTCCCCATTGTCTCTGTTTCAATGAGACTTTTTGGCACCATGGATCTGTATGGGTCTCCTGCGTCATAAGGTAATGAATATGTTAAACAAGACATTGGGTTTTGCTCATGTGGACACACTCATTGTCCCCCCCACTCCATCCCGTTTACCTCAAGTGAAATAATTTGCCTCCTATTAAGGATATTTCCACTCATTCAATTTTTATTCATGATATTATGTTCCTAACCACATTCTTTCATATAAGGACTGTGTATTTCATCACCTAATTTTACTTCGCACAAAGAAAATATCCACCCAAATTATTGAAAATGACATTATGCATCATCCAAGTTTAAGGAAGTCTCCGCTGACTCAGGCAAAAAGACCCATATTTTCGAAGATTAAATTTGTCAGAGATTACTGTTTGTTCAGTCATAAATCACATGATGACATACACAAGCCTGTTAGATCAATAATACCATGCTAATTCCCATTTGAAGCTAAGACTTAAACTCAACATTTTAAAACATTTTCTACCGGCTCCAATCAGACAAACCATACTGAATTATTTTACGTGTGCTTTTTTTTTTTCCAAACTTGATATAAGTATTTTGTGTTAAATACATTTACACATGTACATACACATGTATGTTCCTAAAAGAAATAAAATAATCATCACACTTGTGACAGACACTCGGATGGTAGCTAGTATGATGTGCCCTTTAGGATACACATGAGATTGATTACATTTATCTTGCTTTTGGGAATTTGGGAAAAGTCTGTGCATTTCTTTGGAATTGTGCAAGTTCCCAGAATAAAGTTAGGATTTTACGATCACCTCCTTTTAGGTGATTTAGTTCCATATGACCACTTTTTCACTCCACATACATGGTGTCACACACATCTGGAAGTTGTTCGTCAATTCATTGCAGTTCTTGCTCTCCTATTTCTAAATGTTGAAGGTCTCAGCGCTCACCTTTTGACATCTCCTCTAGCTACCTACTGTTTTGTGATGTCATCCGGGACATGTCCTTAAATAGCCACCTCCTGCTATATTCATGTCCTATGGCTGCTGTAACAAATTATTGCAGAACTTCCAAGGCTAGCAGTTCAAAATCAGTGTCACAGAGCCGAAATCAAGGAGGTGTCAGGGCTCTGCTCCCTCTGGAGGTGGTAGGGGAGAATCCATCCCTTGCCTCTTTCCTGCTGCTGGGGCCTATGTCATTCCTTAGCTTGTGGACTCGTCACTCCAGCCCCTGCCTCCCTGGTCACACTGCCTCCTCCTCCTCTGTGTGTGGGAAATATTATGAGAATACTTGTGATGGCCTTTAGGGACCACCTAGAAAGTCCACAATCACTTTTCCATGTCAGGATCCTTCATAACATCTGCAGAGCCCCTTTTTACTTAAGAAGTAATGGAACCGGAGGGTATTATGCTAAGCGAAATAAGTCAGTCAGAGAAAGACAAGTATCACATGATCTCTCTGATATGAAGAATTTGAGAGGCAAGATGGGAGTTTGGGGGGGTGGGG
>CM053608.1:8363254-8379724 GCA_028646535.1 Procyon lotor
ACTGAAAAAATTAAATTAAATTAAATTAAAAAAATAAAAATAAAAAGCTATAGCTCTTTGCATTATTTTTAGGGATTAGAGATTACTATAAATATTTTTAACTTTTCAAAATTTTATAGAGTCAATATTGCACTACTTTATGCCAAATGTGAGAATCTTGAAACTAGATAGCCCATTTATCCCCATCACCATCCTTTTTGCTGTTTGTCATATTTATTATGCAAATGTATATTTTAAATACTATGACTAAATATTATGGTTTTTCTTAAGTCATATATTTTAAAGGTATTTAGAGGAAAAAATGTCTTCAATATTTACTCATATGCTTATCATTTCTATTGCTCTTTATCCTTCCTGAAAATGTAACTTTCCTTCATTTCACTTTAACTGCTTTTTACAATTATTCATAGTATTGGTCTTCTGGTGAGGAATTCTCTCAGACTTACTTTATCAACAAATACTCTTATTATTCCCTCATTAACGAAGGATGTTTCTGCTACGCAAAGAATTTTGGGATTTACTTTTTCTTTCACACCCTCTAGCACCTTGAAAAGATCATTTCACTGTGTCTGGCTTTTGTTCTAATGAGAAGACTGACTCCTTTATCTCTGGCTGTTTTTAAGTTTTTCTCTTTATCTTTGGTTTTCAGCACTTTGACAATGATGTATCTAAGATGTGATGTGGCTTTGTCTGTGTTTATGCATCTCATCTGTTTGGGGATACACTTAGCTTCTCGAATATGTAAATTTATGTCTTTTGTCATACTTAGAAAATTATGGCTACTTTTTTTCAAATATTTCCCCCATTTTTCTCTCCTCTAGTTCGAGTTCTAGTTTTGATATTATCCCACAGGTTACTGAGGCTCTGTTCATTTTTCCCTTTACCATTTTTATTTTCAGTTAGATACTTCCTATTGATCTATCTCCATGTCTTTGCCATCACTAATACATCACTTTTTTCTATATTTTCTGTTCTAGGACTTACATATAGTCTCTCTTCAAATAACTTTATTGGTATAGCTTACATACAATACAATTTATTTATTTTAACTATACAAGGCAATAATTTTTAGTACGTTTATAGAGTTGTGCATAGTACTATAAACTAATTTTAGAACATTTTCATCAGCCCAAAAAGAAACCTGGTACTCCTTTGCAGTCATTTGCTATTCCCATACCCATCCCCAAGTAAACACCAACCTTCCTGTCTTTATTTTTGTATTCTGGATATTTTTTTAAAATGGAATCATAGGGTATGGTCTTTTGTGTCTGGCTTCTTTGGCTTCCTGTAATGTTTTTGAGATTCATTAATGTGTACATGTATCAGTATTTCCTTTGATTGCTAAATAGAATCCAATCCTGGGAATATACCACCTTTTATTTATCCACTGTCAAGTTAATGGACATATGAGTTGTTTTCACTTTGGGGTTAGAATGAATAGTTATGCTATCGTCATTCATGTACACTTTTGTGGGCATATGTACTTATTTCTCTTGAGTAGATACTTAGAATTGCTGAGTCATATGGTAAACTTATCTTTAACATTTTAAGAAATTGTCAAACTGTTTTCCAAAGCAATTATACCATTTTATGTTCCCATTCACAGTTATGAAGGTTATAGTTTCTCTACATCCTCCCAAACACTTGTTAACTTTTTAAAATTATTGTTGTTATAACAATTCTTGTAGATGTGGGATGGTATTTCATTGTGTTTTCAATGTGCATTTCCCTAATAACCACTGACACAGAGCATCTTTTCATGTCCTTATTGGCCATTTATGTATCTTTTTTTGGTAAAATATCTATTCAATCTTCTGTGCATTTTAAAATTGGCTTATTTATCTTTTTATTATTGAGGCATAAGAGTTCTTAATATATTATGGGTACAAGTCTGTTATCATATATATAATTTGCAAATATTCTCCACCTGCCCCTGCAGTTTATCCTTCTTAATAGCATCTTTTAAAGTGCAAAATTTTCATTTTGATTATGTCTAACTTAATTTTTTTCTCTTATTGCTTGACATTTTGGTGCCATAGCTAAGAAATTTTGCCTAACTCTAGGTCACAAATATTTACTCATACTTTTCTTCTAATAGTTTGAGCCTTACATTTAGGTCTATGATACATACTGAATTAATTTGTGGATATTCTGTGAGGTAAGGTTCTAAATTTTTTTTTTTTTATGTAGTTATCCAGTTGTCTCAGCATGATTTGTTGAAAAGACTGTGTTTAAATCATTCAATTGCCTTGGCATGTTTGTTGAAAATCAATTGACCATAAAAATAGGGGTTTAATTCTGGACTCGCAATTTTGTTCCATTTATCTAGATGTCTATTCATATGCCAGTATCCTACTCTCTTGATTGTAGCAAGTTCTGAAATTGGGGATTGTTACTCCTCCAAATTTGTTCCCTTTTTGGTTCTTTTTCATAGTTTTAAAAATAGTTTCCATTTCTTTGCTTCTATTTTCCATTTGTTTATCATGAGTATATTTTTCTATATGTTCTTTTTTTTTTTTTTTCTATATGTTCTTGAACATAATTATATTAGCTGCTTTATAACTCTTATCTGTTAATTCCAGGGTCTCAGCGTTGATCTCTATGATTTTCTTTTCTCTTGAATATAGGTTGTATTTTTTTTGTTTCCTTCTGTATCAATGAATCTTGAACTGTGGTCTGGACAAGGTTCATGCCACATCATAGAGACCCTGGATTCTGTTACAGTCTTCAATTTTGTCATCCAAAAAATGTAGAAATATCAATCAAATTAGGAAATCACACTTTGCAACTCCTTGATTCAGGCACCAATCATCAATGAATAATATATTTTTTGGAGTAGCATAGTCAACATAGAATCTACATATAGCCCCACAGATTACTTGCTAGTTACAAAGTGAAAAATGTATTTAAATGAAATGGATCTTAATGCCTAACTCCAGTCATTAAACTAGTGTCACCAGCAGTAAGGGACTATGCTACTTTTTATGTTTTCTGATATGATATGAAGCACATAGCTTCATGTCTGAAGTATTCTGTAAAATATATTTAATCTGAATCTAATCAAACCTTTTGCCAGCTAATAGGAAACATAATGGAGAGAAACAAATTAAACATCAGAGAGAAACAATTGGACAAATTCAAAATGTGTACCATTCCAAAATGTGTACCATACCAATTGGACAAATTCAAAATGTGTACCATTCCAGTTGGTCAGGATTCATAAGAAAGTTAATTTCATCAAGTCAAAAAAATGCAGAAGCTTTTTCTAGATCAAAATAGACTACAGAGTTATCACTGAATGCAGTGTAAAAACTTTGGATGTTGATTCCAAAAGGTCAGTTTTATAGATATTCTTAAAGCAAAACAAGTGATGAAATTTGTATAGGGAAGAAGATCATGTGATATTAGGATTATCTTTTTGTTTGTTAATCTTGTCAAGCACGATAATGGTCATTTGTTTAGATAGGAAGATGCTCTCTTTTTCCCCTTGAGATGCATACTGAAGAATTTAGAGGTCAACTATCATAATGCCTATAATGCATTTTCAAGTGGTTCAGAAAAACACAGAGATATTGAACATCAATTTAAATAAATTACCTGTGATAATAAGAAACAAACAATTGCTGAATCTAAGTGATGGGCATACGAGTGCTCGCTGTATTATTCTCTCAATTTTAGTATATGTTTGAAAATTTCTATGACAAAATATCAAAGAAAAAGCATGCTCTCATCACTTGCCCACTCAATAGCTATCAGACTTCTGGGTAAGAACCAATCCCAACACACTTTTGTTGATCTACGTTCTATCAAGGCTTTCTCATTTTTTTCCCCTTTGGAAAGAATGCAAGACAATTTCCAGGCCAGTATCTGCCTCTATCTTTCATATTTGAGAATTCTTTCTTTATCCAGACATAACATCAGACACAGAGAAAAAAAAATTCGGACAAAGTGGGAGAAGTTTCTATTGTCTCTGGGGACTTCCATTATGATGGATGATAAGGAACTGACTAACTATACTTCCCGGATCTGGATATAAACATCCAACCTCCCTGCCTGCTGCATCCTTGGCCTCATGGTGCACAGTGCAAGCTAACACTGACCCTAGAATGTGATGGCTTGATTCCACCTCAGCAGTTTGAAAACAACCCTACTGAGGGCATTCTAACAGAGATTCCATCTTCCTAACACTCAAAAAGGTCCTTCCCACACCCTCCTTTCATTCCTGAAATAAAATCTATTGAATCAGCTTCAATAGTTCAATCAGCTTCATTAGGTGAGTGGTGTCAAGTGTTATTACACTCTCTGCTGTGATTTGATGATATTCCATCACTTTGTTATTTTTCTGCTCCTAATTGCACCCTATACTTTTGACATCTCTATTGGACTGATGTTAATGTCAAGTTGTCCTGATTCATGTGTTCTATTGAAATCTGGTACTGAGGCAGCCGAAATATGAATCAGATGAGGAGTTTTTGAAGTTCTCTGCCTACAAGCCTTTCTTTGACTTCTGTAGCACCTAGAAGTAGTTTCATTTTTGAGAAAAGAATAAAGGCTTATAAGTTTGAAATTTACATGATGTTAAAAGTGCATCAGCTAATGTTCAGATTAGAAAGGGAGAAGATTGAGAAGTAGTGTAAGAATACCTAATAATGTGTAAGTTTCTGGACAAGTGAAAATAACTTAAAATATTTTGTAAAAGCAATGCATGCTTATGGACAGAAAACACACACACACACACACACACTCTGAGAACAGAGAGGCTATAAGAAAAAAAAATAAAAGTCAGCCTCTCCCATTTGTTATCTTGGTACAAGATATTTGGTACAACTTTAGAGATTTTTTTTTTGCATACAAATATCTATGTCCTCAGTTTTTATGAAGAAAATGCAATTGAGACATTATGCATTTATTTTACAACCTGTTTTATATATATCATATGCCACTGATTTCATGCTGGTAAATATAGATGTTTATAATTTTTATGGTTTTAGTGTGTACCATACTTTAATAATTAATTTAAATAGTTTTATACTTCTTAACATTTGTATTGTTTGAAAAGTTTTCTTAATGGCAGCATATTTCTGAAAACCCACTGTTACAGCTAAACCAATCACTCTTAACAGTCAGATCTATAGTAGATCAGTAGAACAGTCAGTTCTACTTGGTATAATTCCAGCCTACTGCCTTCCCAGATGAATTTTATGACAGACAAATCCTTTGACATGTAAATCTGAGAAACATGAAAACCAAAGGAAAGCAGTCTTTATTACTCATGGATTCTTGAGGTTTCTAATATGGCAATCATTCTTGGGAATCCACACCAGAGGGATATGGTAATCATCCTTTCCCAACCTCATTTCCTCATGAAGAATTTCAAGGACCTAGTGTTCCATGGAAGAGACTTTAAGTAACTGTTCTGATTCCATGCAATCACCAGTGTTCATTCATTTCTATTTGGGTATTCTGGTACCAATTGAAGATCAAATATTTTTTCCAAATAGATTTATCATTTTTATAATTATTAATTTATGACAAAAGTTGAAATTCACAACAGTTAAGGAGATGTTTATTGTGTATCTACTATGGGCCAGGAATTATGTAAAGTAATAGGGATAAACATACCCAAAGGAACCAAACCCATGAGTTCCTTCATCTTTGGGCTCAATGAATACCTAACAATTTTAGTATACATGTAGGGTTTTGCTGTCCATGATCTGGCCAATCCGAAAACCATAATCTCTTAGGCACAGAGACTACAACCCAATCTGATGTAATCTAGGGCTATTGTGATTGCTGAGAAAGAAGTAGCAACTCCTTCCTCTGGAACTGGATTGAAAGGAGTTGGTTATGGGGCTAGGGGCAGCCATTATTGTCACAACTCAAAGTCTGAGACTCAGACCAAGTGGATAAGAGCAAAGCCAAAAGATGAAGGATAGATCTTGATGGGCTGAATCCAACAGTTCTTGATCTACGTGGAATTTAGTTACCTGGGCCTATTTGGGTTGGGTTTCCTGTGACTTACATCTAAAAGGGTCCTCACTAATATAATATTGTATTTCTTCTCTTGTGGAAATTTATTTAAAACATGCTAGGAAACTTTATTGTCTGAGAATAGATATACTTTGGCATAAAATGAAATCCTTTTTGATGATTTAGAAAAATGTAATGTGAATTCTAAAAGTTGTTTTTTAATTACATCTTTGATCTCAGCTTGTTTTCTTAAGATTGACCTATTTTTTTTTCCCTAAAAGTGGAAGCAAAATTAATTGTGATTAGTTGAAGGTTTCACTTAGATTTGGTTTTAGTTGACAAAGGTCTTACTGTATATAATCATCTCAGAAGATGGTCCAATAACCTAGATAAGTTTAAGCAATACTTACTTATTTCTCTGAAATTGAGGGAATTATTGTTACATGATCCTACATGAACTATGTTTCACTGAAGCTTGAAGGAATTCATTTGAAAAATGGATTACACCAGAGAAGTCTCTGATTCTGAGCTTCTCCTATATTCTAGGTTAAACTAGATCTCGCCCCCCCAACCCTATCTTAACAGCATTTTCATTGGTTACTTATTCTATTCACCCCATCCTGGTAAAGCTTCTGAGGACTCCCCATTCCCTCCAGGTGCTGAGGGAGAATTTGCCAAATTTCCACCTGAGTAATTGATCTTATCTATATATTTACATATAGATATGATATATAGATCATATCTATATATCTACATATAATGTACATACAGATTATATATATATATATAATCTCATCTATAGAGTGAGTTTTTCTAAATCACTCTGCTTAAAGCTTAGATCCCTGGGCTGTTTCTCTCCAAAGTTCAAAGCTAGGATCTCTAGCAACAGTATGACATTTGTCCACTGAAGCTCAGACCGGCCTTTTAGACAGATTGGTCTAGAAGATTTACAAAAGTTCACCATAATAAAAAAAGTTAGCTCAGATGAAACAGACCTGCAAATTTTAACAGTATTATTCAAACAGCCATTATAAATATATAATTATATTATATAAATCTATTATACTGGCTGGATAGATCAAATTATGTCTTCTTTTTTAATGTGACAGACAACAGCTGGAATAGGCCTCCTTATGGCCACAAAGTTCTCTTCTGCAGTGTTCCAGGAGAAGGCTCAGAATGCAAAGCATGTTTGCCATTAATTTCATTTTAGGCTCTAGGATTTGCCTTCAAAAGATGTAGATTTATAATAAAATGACTGAATTCTTCCCACTCCATATCCTTTTATCTTTCCTACTTCATGAGAAAAACATCCTGAATTTCCACATAAGGACAAACTATCTCTGAGCCTTCAGGTTCATGAGCCACCTTGATTCAATTTCCCAGAGTGGAGAATCATGCTTTAATCTTTTATCCCATTTACCAATTTGCAAAGAATATGGTGTAGGCTTCTGGTCTGAATTTGACTGTTTTTACAGGTATATATACTTCATGTGCTCAGTGGTTCTGTGAAATCCGTATGCCAGAATTGGCAATGATGTAGCCAATGGCCTCTTTGGAACCATCTGTAAAGAAAAAATGGTGTCTTGATGGGCTATTCCTCTAAGATGGAATTTCTCAAAGTATACTCTCTGGAATGTGGGCTTTTGGTTTGATCAAGAGTCAAAGAGAACAATAGTATCTTTAAGATAGAGGACACATATAACTTGCAATAAAATCATTGCAGCATAGCAAATGGAATACAAGAATATAAAAGGAGATGCTCAGGAGTCACTTAGGAAATTTTAGCACTATCTTTTTTTTTCCTTCAGAAATTTGACAGCACACTAATTAAGCCTGGTGAGAAGTCGTGGCCTTATTGTTCCATTAAAGTTATATTTGAGGAAATAGTCAGACATGGTATGATTTCATAAGGATGTAGAAATAGTCCTCATTAACATTGGGAGGCTAATTTTTCCAACAATGTTTTGCCTATTTCCTTTTATTAACATAAAAATTGTACCTTTGTACAAGCAGGCTGGAATTCTTAGGGAAAAAAGTATAAATATGTTTGTAAATGTGATATTGTCTGTTTAAAGCAGATAGTAAAGTAGTATTCCATATTTATGTCATCACCAATTAACACTTTAATTTGCTCATTTTCAGTGTCTGAGGCACTAGCCGCTGAAATTAACAGGCTGACAAAGAGCATAACTAATATACAATAGGTCCAGCCACTGACAATCCTGAATGAGTACTGATCAATTCAATCAATACCCAAGAACCTGAAATTCAATTAAATTGAATTAGTAATTGTCTCTTTGGAGTGGCTTATGTACATCGGTAGGTTGATTTGGAATTCATCGATGTTTTGTTCTTCATGCAAATCATCAACTAATCTTCAGGGTCTGTCCTCAGACCACTCAAGAGAGGGAAGCGACCAAATGCATCTGAAGCACCTAAGGAATGTATGCATGGATAAGCAATTAGAAGAAACCGTGTTCTCCTTGCAGAGCGAAACACTTCAGGTGCTCATCATGCTTCATGAGCCATTGTGGCCAGAATGATGCTGGTGTTGGAGTTGTACTGGAATAATGTCAGGCACAGGTTCGATGGGCTCTCATTCAGTGAGACTGCTGAGCCATTCAGTGTGCATGACTGTGGACAAATGATTTCCAGTGCTGGGCAGGGTGTGGACGTGACTGTCACTGCAGAGGCTGCACTAAAGCTTTTGTTGAACTTTGATTTTATACCACTTGCCTTGAAACATGAACCAGATCTCGTTTCCCTTTGTGTTTCAAACCACCTTCTTCTGGGTATGGACAAGACATATTTCCATTAGGAAGGCTGCTAGTTTCTGGTTAGTTATTGAGAAAAATTAGTATTTCAGTAGAAAAAGCATGAGGTTTGTGGTTGTAAAAAAGTGAACAGACACACTTTTCAACTTGGGCAGGTCAAGGAGTTTCAGGGTTCTTGTGGCTAATTTTAAGCTAATAATAACATCCTCTCAGATTTTGTACAGATCAAATTAAGTCATGCACTTGAAATTTCTTTGTAAACGGGGCAATGTTATGAATTTTTGTTCTTGTCAGTGAAAGCACTTTACTTACTTATCATTCATATCAATTTCCATATTGCATATTTCAAGATAAAACAAGTTGCTGAAAATCAGCTAGTGCAATACTAAAATTGTATTTAAACTTAGCCCCCAAGGTCTCTGAAACCTGAAATACATGATTGAATTATATGCTCTAGAAACAAGTGAAAGAATGAGCCTACTGGTGAAGGGTGAGGTGGCTAGAATTCCTTTCTATTCTTAATAACGAAATAGTTGCAAAATCCAAGAAGGCCAAATTAAGAGGAGTTTTCTGACTGTGAACATATTTTTGGAAAAGGCACGGAGAGCTTGGTATTTATAGCTTTATAAAAGTATAATTATTTAAAACTTCGCTGTAGTTAAAAAAAAAACTGCCATATTTATAGGCTACTTCTGTGGCATTAAACCTGTTTCTTTTTTCCTCCCCCTGAAAACGAAGATATTTAGTGGTTTTTAAGAGGTTCCCCTGGTTGAAATCTTCTGTACAATACTTGCTTAATGAGCTGATTAACAACTGTTACTGAGAATTAATGAATCAAATCACAGTGGTAATCACCATATTGCAAATCACTGTGTTGTATTAGGTTATGATGGAGCCATACATTTTATAGCGACGACTCTTTTGTATAATGAAGGTATCTGAACAGATTGTATCCCAGGTCTCATGGAAGGAACTTCAATAATGTTTTGGATACAAGAAAGTCTTTTGGAATTCCCTAAACAGTAAGCAACAAAAGACTCTATTAGTAGAATATGATTCCATTAAGTACAGAAAGCATTTTGATTTTAAATCATTATTCAGAGTGCTTTTGAAACCTATTTTAATCTTTACACACTTATAATCCAAACTCACAGAAATCTTGCCATCTGATAAGGCATCTGCTTTAACATGATTTGCAATGGAACAGCAAATAAAACTTAAATGGCTACTGCAAAGGGATTTTGGTTTTGATAATTTGCTGCATTGCCAGAGAGCTCTCATTTCAGAATATTTAATAAAATCATTTTTTGCATTTAAGACAGTTTTCGAAATCTCAGACTTGAGTTTTGAATTCCATTAGAGCATGCTTTCATAATGAATAGTTACCTCAATTAAGATGTGATAAAAATAAAGAATATATGACTATTACTCTGTTATCTAAGCAGCAAATAATGTGTTGTCATGCGCTAATTTTGAAATGAGAGGTATAACTAATTGAGTTCATGTAGTTGGTTTCCTAAATATTTAAAAACTAGAATTATGCATTAGCTTTACGTAGGTTACATTTTCCCTTTGCCTCATAGCCTTGTGGGTCAGACATTTTTAAAAAGTCATTAAAAATGACTTCTTGCTACCATATTGCCCAAAATGGCTGATTATATTAAAATATCTCTCTTTAATGAATGTACTCAAACTATGTACACAGGTCAAATAGTGTTATATAAGAGAAGCTTATCAAATTCAGACTATTTAAAACAAATTCAATATTTATCATTTATCCTAATAAACACATAAGATTATCTAATAAGAATTTCATAGAAGGCTGACTGCCAAGTTGGACTTACTGGGGAAGATCCATCTACGAAATAAGATTTTCTGTTGAAGATCAATTCATTTCAGCAGGCTAAAAGTCCCATATACACAGATTTTTTAAACAACTGTACTTTTAAAAATTTTATGTAAACCTTATTTCTAAGAATATCCTTATCCTCTATTAATCCTCAATTTAATTTAATGTGAATATACACGAGTTTTTCTTTAACTTTACTCCAACACAAACCACTTGTCAATCAAATTAACCTCCTTGCTGTCTTTTAATGGAAACCTCTTTCAGAATGTAGAAAATGTGGGTAGACTCTGGGGTCACATTTCCTGGATTCACATGCCATTTCCACCATTTCCCAGCTGTGTGACCAGAGTAGGTTACTTAATTTCTCTATGCCTTAGTTTTCCCATTTATAAAGCATTTGTAGGTATCTCTCAATAGGCTCTATGTAGATGAAGGGAGCCAATGCGGATTTTCTGCTTGAACATTCTCGATGTTGAGTAAGTAACCAGTTGTAACAAAAGGTACTAGAAGCTAGTCCCTGGCTTACTCTACTATTTCTAATTCTCACAAGAAGCCTGTGACCTAGCCCTGTAACCTATTTCTTTGGTGCAGAAACTGAGCTTCACTAAAGAAAAATTTTAAAAGAACAATTAATTGATGGGTTTAGGAGGACCTAAAAATAGAATCATGTAAAATGCTTACTGAAAACCAGAGAGACCAGAAGAGAGGGAAAAAATAATCAAAGAACAAATGAGTGGAAGTTTGCGAGTCTGATAGATATTAATCTAACTCTATCAGTTATCACTTTATTTTACTTTTTATTTTAAAAATTTTTAAAAGTGGTTTAAACACACTAAAAGAGATCCTTTGAGTGAATTAGGAAAATAAGCTCCAACTGTGTGTTGTCAATGGGAAACTGTTTCTCAGCATCCCCTTCCTTCCGGGTGACCTGGACAGGGTTGGGAAGTGCCGAGCAGACGTTTTTTGTGCGATGTCTCTGAATTTGGATTTGTCTATTTTTCTTATGGTGGGGCTGGGGTTATGTGTTTGGGAGAAGGAAGTTCAAAGAAGTAAAGTGGCATCTTCATCACAGCTTATCAAAAGTACATTCTAAAACCATGACTTATGGGGCACCTAGGGGGCACAGTCAGTTTGGGCTTAGGTCATGATCTCAGGGTGGTGTTACCGAGCCCCATAAGGGGCTTGGCGCCCACTGTGGAATCTGCTTGAGATTCTCCCTCTCCTTCTGCCCCTCCTACTCGTGTTCTTTCGTGCGCTTTCTCTCAAATAAATAAACAAATATTTAAAAAACTGAAAAGTAAAAACATGACTTATCACTGTGGAGGCCAACCTTACTTGCCTGGCCAAAGGGGCTGATTCTGGTGGACAACCTCTCCTGTTTCTCAAGCAGCAATGAGCCTTTTCCTTTCACTCTCTCTGTTAGTCCAACCCTTCTTTCAAAAGCCAGTTCAAAGTCTTCAGATTCTCAGAGACATCTGTCATCTGCAGCCAGCTCCATGGGTGTGTGACCCAGGCAGGCGCTCAGAGCTCTTCTCTTGGATGGGCTCCATACTTGATCAAGGGCGCCAGTGTCACTGTCTCGGAACAAGAGTCCAGCAGATAACATAGGTGGCCTTGACCACCACAGCCCAGCAGTGTTTCCCATCTTTGAACTCCTAGGCCATTCGTCTGTTCTTATCACAGGTTTCTTTGTACCCTCCCTCTTAACTTCCTGGGTCTCTACTGTCACTTCTAAATGAACTAGAGAATCTTTAATAACTGTGTTCTTATTCGTTGTTGTATCCCAACAGTATTCAGCCCAGAGCTTGGATATAGTAGGTGATCAACAAATGTTTGTGGACTACGGTAGAGTTGTGCTAATATTTAACTCAGTGGAAACACTGCCCTGAGGTCATTCAGAGTAAAAGGCCCTGTAAATTACAATGTAAAAAAAAAAATAGACAATCTTGAAGAAATACTCAAAAACTGGGAATTCCACACAGAATCATTAACACAGAAAAGTGATCATTGTGCAATCGAATCAGAGGACACACAAAAATTACCTGAATTTTTCTGAATTATATGGTAATTCTGAATTATATGGTAATTAATTATATGGTAATTCTAAATTACCATATAACTTGCTTAGAAGAACTTTAAACCTATTAGTTGTGTAAAGAATTGGGGGAGCAGTCCCTTCTCTCTGACACTTTCCCCGTCACTTTGGAGAAGGAATAGAGCTTGTCACAGTGCCATTTCTGCCCACCTCCCCCAGCCTCCTGCTATGGTCTGCTCTGCTGCTCTGTGATTTTCCCCAAGCGGTAGGGGGAAAGCAGGCAGAAGATGGGCCTCATCTTTACTTTGTGTATCAGCATCAGAACAACATCTGTACCCTAACTGGGAGTTCTCCTAGGTATGAGATTACAATTCAATACATTTTGGAGGAAGACAGGTGGTCACTTTAGCGAGTGATTTGCTAATTCTCATAACCAGGAAAAGCTGGAAAAACATACTAACAATAGAATTTAGTGAGTGAACAGCCCTGCTAGAACAAAATTGACTAGCTTGCTTTCTGAAAGGTCACCAGGTAAGGGATGGGCTTCTCAGATCTCCATTTCTTTCCATACTTTGCAGCTACAACCACTGGCCACAGCTTTTCTAGTTGTTAGTGGGCATATAATTGACCCAATGCCAACCACACCGCTACCCTGTTCTCACCTGCTGGCTTATTCCTAGTCACGTTGGATCCTGTGCTGTTTCCTCTTCCGTAGATATGGTGAAATACTGCATTCTGTCAATATCACTAGACTTTCCTCCAGAGCCTCCATGGGGCTGTGGGTCAGAGGTTTGAAAGTTTTGCCTGGACTCTCCTACCCTCTCTTATCTGGCTGTTGCTAATGCGGTCAGATAGTGTGGGGCCCAACATTTATCACATGTAGCTTGAAATACAATACATTTTTATCAAGGTTAGTTTAACTCTTTCATTGTAGATGTTTTATTTCAGTTCTAACCCTTTGCCTTTTTATTTTTTATTTTATTTTTTTTTTAAGATTTTATTCATTTGACAGAGAGAAACACAGCGAGAGAGGGAACACAACCAGAGGGAATGGTAGCGGGAGAAGCAGGCTTCCTGCTGAGCAGAGAGCCCTATGCGGGGCTCGATCCCAAGACCCTGGGATCATGACCTGAGCCAAAGGCAGACGCTTAACAACTGAGCCACCCAGGCGCCCCGCCTTTTTAAAAGAACCTTTTTAAACTAGGAACTCTCTGTATTTACCAATCCTAACCCATGTGGAGAAGAAAAGACAGGAGGTGCACGCAGGGCCCAGAAATCAATAAATGAGAAAGCATTTGAATGGCCAAGCCGGTCTCCTCCAGGAGTCCGCCCACGGGAGCACTGGGGCTGGGCACCGACTATGGAAGAGAGTCCCTCAAGGTCAGATCAGAGACAGTCTGGGGAAGTATGGCACAGCTGTTATTAAGTGGGAGGTGACAGAGCTGATGGGAGGTGCAGGTGCCCGGCAATCAGCCATAGGGCGACTTAGTTTCCCCACAAAACTCACGCTGATCATGCATCAGGAAGGATGGACCCCGAGTGGCTGGGAGTAGCCACAGCCCTTCGCTGAAGGTTTACGGTGCACGAAGCAGCGTGAGGGGTGCCGGGCATTTCAGAAACCATTCCTTTCATAGGAAGGAATAACATCAGCCACTCACTGGCTTCTCAGTGTAGGAGATGACTTTGTGCACTGTGATTTAAAAAAAAAAAAAGATAATTTAGGATCCACTGCCCCTTTTGTAGCTATGCAAGTTATAAATTACAGTGTTAAAAATGTAGCCATTTTAGTTCCCAGTGGGTCTGGTTCTTTGTGTGTATATTTATCCAATTGTCTGATTCACTTAGGTTTGTAACTACAGGGTCTTGCTCTGGGTTTTAGAAATGAATAGCTCTAAAAAGTCAAAGCAACAATCATTTCTTTAAAACCCAGATTCGCCCTGCTTGGAGTCATATAAGGATAGCTATGTGATTATCCAAAACAGCACTGACCTAGAGACAAAAGATCTTGGTAACTCCCCATGGCAACGGGAGTTGTGACTTTTCTCGTTGCTTTGTGTGGGGTTCTGCCAGCGGAGACCCACTCCAGGTGACATTGATCTCCTCGGCCTTGTTCTAAAGTGAGATGGCCCGGGTCTATTTTGGATGATAAGTAGATAAGGACTATGAGTTCACCTTGAGAATAAATAAAAATAGCTCATCTGACCTTTTATTTATTTTTCTCTTACAATAAGAGGAAGTTAACCTACTTAATGTGAAGGAATCATCTTTGCTGCTCGGCATTATGACAGCTTACAAACCTCAAAACCTGCTTCTTATCGGATTTTAATAATTTTTAAGCCACAAGAAGAATCACAACTCTTATTTCTCTTTCTCCACTATCTGCCTCAGCCTATGCCAACAATCATTACTGCAAATCTCTGAAAGAAGACAGTACAGGCTTTGTCACTGGGACCCAACTGGTACAGGGAAGCCCCCTGTACCATTCACATTCCTAGGCACCGGCTATGGCTTTCACTTGTGAATTTCAAGCTGCAAATATAAACTCAATCTGACTTTTATAGACTGCACATAAAGAATGCTTGCAAATCTGGGCTATAATAAAACAAGAATATTAGAAGTGGTGGGATTTTGATCATCCCCTGGCCACACAAAGTAGCCAGCTAGTGGGTTGCTTGCTTCCTTCTGGCTGCATGTGTTTATTGAGCGTTTGTTCTGTGACAGTCCCTTGCCAGGGTCTTGAATTATCTAAGAACAGACACACTCCCTCTTGTTGCACAAGTCGTCAGTACAGTTGAGGCCAGAGGGAAGCAGGCTGCACCTTCAGTGTTGCCTGTCATAGGCTTTGAACCCTTGAGTTCAGGAGGTTCTAGAAGCACAAAGAAAGGGCACCACTCTGTGCTGAGCAGGGAAGGCCTCCCAAGACAGATGTGCTGTGGGAACTAGAAACAGGCTCACTTAGCAGGAAGGACGACCACTCCCCTGGCTATTGACTTTAAAAAAATCCTATTAAAAAGCAAATATGGTGAAGATTACAGGGAGACCTCTCTGTCCTACTTTTGCAAGTTCTTATGAATCTATAATTATTTCAAAATAAAACGTTTAAAAAAATACAGCACCAAAAATGTAACACTTTAGAAATCTTCTTGAAACGACCTGGTGTCCAGGTCCTACTTTGTAGGCATGTGACCTCTGCAGTCACACAGGGTCCCTGGTCAGAAGGGCCTGGGGTGCAGAAGGAACTCAGCAAGGAGTCAGCGAGGTAGTTAAAAGCACACAGCTATTTCTGCCTACTTTAGTTGTGTCTAGGGCTGACCATTTCAACACAGACTTATTTGCAAGTGAGACTAGGAGAAACTGTAAATGATTCTTAATGATACCAGTGGCTTGTTTCTGTAATATGTATTTCAGTTTTAGGTCTTTTTTTTTTTTAAGATTTTACTTATTTATTTGACAGAGAGAAAGAGATCACAAGTAGGCAGAGAGGCAGGCAGAGAGAGAGGGGGAAGCAGGCTCCCCACTGAGCAGAGAGCCCAATGCGGGGCTCGATCCCAGGACCCTGAGTTCATGACCTGAGCTGAAAGCAGAGGCTTAACCCACTGAACCACCCAGGCACCCTTGTATTTCAGTTTTATAAGCACCTGAAATGTTGTATGATAATTGGATTGTTAAATGGCCTAGTAATTATATTCTAATGTCCTGCCCATGCCACATAACCTTTTGAGTATCTTGTGTGCTATGAAATACACACAAAACTGAAAGAAATTATGTTTGAGAGATGAGAGGGATTTTGCATGAAGAAGGATGGGAGGTGAGAAAAGAAGAAGATGGGGGGAAAGAAA
>CM053608.1:8380224-8433483 GCA_028646535.1 Procyon lotor
AATGATTTTAAGGGCATCTAAGTGTCAGCTACCCATACTGATTTCCACTATTAAAGGATTAGCTAGAACATATAATGAGAATTTATTCCTCCGAAACTTAATATAGCTTCTTGGAAAACAAAATGAAACAATTGCAGTCTATCAGGAATATGGTGGAACCCAGAGAAGTCTAGAACAAGGTAATATATGTCTGAACTGATTTCACTTCAAATATCGTCTCATTGACTTAAATGTTGAGAGGCACTGGTTGTGCTAAGATTCTATCCCTACAAAGCCTGGGCTGATTTACTGTTCATGCACCACACCATGAACAATAAATCTTGTAACACTGAAAAAATAAAATAAACATTTTTGGGGGGAAAAATAAAGGAGCCAAGCTTCGATAACTATAGAACCCTAAAAAAAAAAAAAAAAAAAAAGCCTGGGCTGAGAAGATTGCATCCTTCTGTGACAGTTCTCCATGACCAGCTCTTTTAAGTTTTAAAGGCTACTATGGGTTTATATGCAATGATTGCTACAATTATTTAAAAACAACTTGTGTGATTGTTCTAGGAGGAATTACACTTAAATCTCCAATCAAGGTGACAGTGTTATTGATTATTTAATAATTAGCTTTTATTTATCTCCATCCTTGAGAGGGCACATTTAGACATGGTTGAGAACAATCCTTTATGCCTTAAAATCCGCTTAAAGTCCGTATCAGTTCTGTTGACAGAAAGTCTTTACACCCACACATGCACACACACACACACACACACACACACACACACACCCCAATTTATTCAACAAATATTTGTGGCAAATACTGAGCCGGGCACAGGAGTGCTAACTCTGAACCTAGACGCTGATGTAGGAAATGGTAAAAGGGAACACAGGCAAATAAACATAATGGCAACATAACGTGGTAAGAGCCATGATGGGGGAACTTCTCGGTATTAAACAAGCGAAGGAGAAGTTTCTTACGAAAATGGCGTCTAAACTGCAACCTCTCTCACAGCAGGAATAATCTAGCCAACAGTAATAATTCTCTGGTTCTCTCTTACCAATCTCCAACCTTCCCTGCACCTCTCATTTTTGGATGGTGATGGTATTTCATATTCACAGAGAAAATAGAGACAAATAGTTACTACTTCTTATCCCCACTTCCATCAACTGCCCTGCATCTACAGCCACATAGCTCCCCAAACATGTGCGCTGGAAATCTGTCACCTCACACCTTTTCAAGGACCTTGCTCCCTTCCTCTCTTGCAACATCAATCAAATCATCTTTACTAGGTCCTTCCCCAGGACGATCAATCATGTCTCAATAATAACCATCTTTCAGCACAAGGTCCACCTTGTTCCACTTTTCACTTTAGACAGTTAGGGATCATCATCCTGTCTTTCTTTTACTTTCCCAGCAAAATTCCTTAAAAAGATTAACTCCCTGCCTTCTCTTCTTCACCTCCCCTTCTGCTCTCTATCCATTTTAATTGGCCCATTGTCTCCACCACAAAAAGGACACAGCTCTTATCCAGAGCACAGTTGGCATCTTGCCAGAGTCATGCCCGCTGGACTGCTTGGCAGCAGGTGACATGATTGCCCATTTCCAGTTTCTTGAGGCTTTCCTGATGCTACATCCCCCCCCCCTTTCTCCTCTTCATCAGCCACTCCATTTAATCCTCCTTTATTGGCTCCTTTTTCTGTACAATTTCCCTAAATGTGGGAATATCTATAGTGTGGCCTTTGCCCCTCTTACCTATAAACCTACATCCTAGCTTTGAGTGATCTCAGTAAGTCCTGTGGCTTTAAATGCCATCGCTATAGTGATGACTCTCTATGTCATACCCAGACAGCCCCCCTGCATGCAAGACTCTTGTAAACAGCCTCCTGTTTAATGTGTCCACTAGCGGATTCACTCACCCCTGCAACTTACGAGCAGATGTCTCCAGGCCTATTACTGCCCCACTGGGAAGAACAGCATCGAGTATGTGTCCTCTAGGCCCTTGTGAGAGCTTCTCTGGGATGTCGGTTCAAGAGCCAGACTGCCAGATCACGTGGTTTGGGTAAATATAATTTAAGTAGTATCCGCTGCTCTGCAGAATGTCTACATGGGCACCTATACCCTGGGACAGGTTTTTTTGTTTGTTTTTAATTTTTTTTTAATCCCAGTGGTGACCGGCTATGTAGGCTGTACCTTGAATTAATTAAATCAGAATTTCTGCATGTGAAACTGAGGCAGAGGTAGTACTTAAATTTCACCAGGTGATTCTAATATGCACTTAAGTTGGAGCACCACTGCTCTAGCTCCACACCCTCCCCAACACTCAGTTTTTCCCAGCTATTTTTGCCAATGTAATAGGTGTTAGGTGTGGCATCATTATAATTTTAATCCCCATTTACTTTGTAGGTGTATTTGTTATTTTCAGTATAATCAACCAGTTTTCCCAATATTGTCTTCTAAATAATTTGACCTTTCTCCATTCATTTATGGTCCCATGGATTACCGAGCTCTTTGAAGCAGGAATCTAGTAAATCCATTAACTTCACAATGAGACACATAATTCTGAAAAAAATTTCAGACAGGATGTGCCTGTCATATTTGCTAAAACATTGAGCACACACAGTACTTGCTACATGTGCATATATTATTGTACACACACACGCATAGTTTATTTGTGGACATTGCAGTTTTACGGTGGACCTTTGATTTTAGAGACGGTGTAGTTCAGTATTTGCCCACTGAGGTTTTGATGTCAGGCAGACCTGCATTTGAATTCTAGCTTCGCCTTTTACCAGATCAGTGACCTCAGGTGAATTGCTCGCTCTCTGTCTGAACCCCAGGCCCCTTGCTGGTGGTATGAAGATACATCAACCACATGTGCTTGTTGTGAAGAGTGAATAAGAAAAGGTAGCAAAAGCTGGAAACACAATGCCTGACACATTACTAATACTCAGCAAAAATGATGGCTTTTGTCATTACTGTTGTGATCTCACATCCTCTTGCCACGTGAAGGGCTGCATGACTCTGGAGTTTGGAGCAGTGTTCCTTCAGTTGTTGGAACAGCTCAAACCTCTCCTTCACAGTGAAAATTAACGTGTGCGTATTTTGCAGCTACCCTTGTAGCTCATTTTGGTCGACAGCTTGACATTCCACTCAGGTAACAATAAAAGCGTAGTCTCATATTTTTACAACAGGAAGACAACTGTGCAACATGCATGTCTCTGATCTACAAATGAGTTACTTTTGAAAAGCAAGAATGTCAATGCTTGGAGCTCATTAGAGCATTTACCCATTACATGAACCTGCCCCACAAAATCCACGAGTTGCCTAGAACTTCTTGATTCTCATGGGAGACCATCCAAGACAGTGGGTTTCCAAACCTAGACAACGAACACGCTCCATCAAGTGTTGCTGTGTGGTACAGGTCTTCCTGTTTTCAAAGAAGCCAGACATCCAATTTTTAAATTCTTTTTCAATGTTAAATCATTGTGTAAACAAAACTGGTCAGATTAGGCCCCAAAACTGTTAATTTGCAACTTCTGCTTTGTTCTCTAGATTGTCACTAGTGCTGCCTGCTTACCAGGAATAATTGCAACCCGACTGTGTAACTTGAGCTCCCATTACATCCTATCTCGAATCCCATCTTAATGTTATGTGCTGGGCTAGGCTTCATGCTTCTCAGTGCTCTATCCATTTTTTAAATTATTGCACCTACCACATTTTATTATAGTATCTATCTTAGGAGTTGTCTTCCACTAACCAGAGAGTTCTTTGAAGACAGGAACTGCAGCTAAATCTCAGTACCTTGCAGGCACGTGGCTTTATACATTTTACGCACTTAAAAAATTCTTGTGGAATGAAAGAATGACTAAACCCATAAATGCCTTGATGTGCTTTCAGGAGCTATTTAAGAAATGTCCACTTGCAAAACATATCCATGTCTTTCACAAAACGGTGATCGAAGAAATTAACAATTTCATTTCGTGAGCAGATATTAAGTTTACTTGGAAGGTCACATTAAGAAGTCACACAAAAATTCTCCTAAGTTTTACTTGCAGAAAAGAATTCTACCAGGTGAAGTAAACTTTTTTCCCTCTTCTCCAACACCAACCATAAAATCTTTTTTTCCTTGGCTGCCAGTAAGCTCAGAGGTGTATTTAGCACTCGATTGTAATAATTAACTCACTGCCGAAACTAAATCTCTCCTTATCCTTCTTTTTTCCTCCAACATTTTCCATTTTGTTTTAATTGTCTTCTTCTCTGCTTGTTAGTTGTGTCACTCAAATAAAATATTTTATGGAAGCAGACAACATAGAAATCATTAGAAAACAATTATGAAGTAAAATATACAGCAATTTGCTTCAGGACAAATACACTCCAGAGGCTTCATCCATTTGGCAATTAGCATCCAGCAGGTTTTAGCACCCATTTGCCACCTGTTCAATAGTCTGAACACTGCATGGCATTTGTGGTTCCAGCGAAGGGCTTGGTTTCTGTCATACCAGTGAGCTAGATGCTTGGGAGTCGAGGGCACAGAAGAAGAGTGTATAGGATGAGGACCTGCTTTCATGGAGGTTGTCATCTCATTGAGGAAAATAGGACATGAACACAAAGCAACAAAGAATGAAAGATGGTTGGTTTGTTAGTTTCTGAGGGCCACGATAACAAAGCACCATTGACTGGGTAACTTAAAATCATAGAAATATATTCTCTCACTTTCTGAGGCCAGAAGTCCAAAATGAAGGTATCTGTAGAGCCCAGATCTCTCTGAACATTCTAGAGAGGAATCTAGTCTATGCCTTTCTCTTAGCTTCTGGTGTTTCCAGCAATCATTGCTCCCCTGTGGTCTATAGACTCACTACTCCAATCTGCCTCCAACGCCATGTGGAGATTTCGCAGTCTCTGAGTATACCACTTCTGTGTTCCTTGCCCTCTTGTTATAAGGACACCAGTCATAACATTAGGGGCCATTCCTGCTCCAGGATGACCTCATCTAAACATATATTCATGACGTCTGCAAAGACTATTTCCAATAAGGCCACATTCACAGGAGCTAGGGGTGAGAACTTCACCATATCTTTTTGAGGGACACCATTCAGCCACACAGTTGGCAGAGGAATAAGTACCAAGAAGTGTAGAACAGACAACTGGAAGGTTCTTGAAGAGGAAAGTTGGGCCTTAGCAGGGAGCCCGTCCAACCCCACAGCTATTGAACAGACCCCCTGCTGAAAGCTCTGGGATCTCTGTGTTGCCTGTGTGTCTTCCTTTCACTAAGGCCCTTCCCTGTTATCCTGCTCACTCCCCCTACCTCATACTTTGTCACAAACTGACTCTCCCAGATATCATTCTGTTTGTTGAGCAATCTCATTTCAGCTCGTGGCATTCTTGGTGTGCTCCGCATGTTGAGTTTTTATCAGTTTTGTGTGATGAGAAATTTCTAAGGCACTTTTGTACAGGATGGCCTTCCTTTACTGTGTTCTTATCTCTTATTGCTATCACAAGGTTGTGTGATGGACTGTGCCAGCCTTAAATTCATAGGGTTCTCTGAAATAAAGAGAAAATGCGCACATCTGATTTTTTTGTTGTCGCTGCTAACAGTATTTGTGCAAATATAACAGAAACTATCAAATTATACTCCCAACTATCAGCCTCCCTAAACTTTATGTGGATTGGAAACAAGACCTTGTTTATCTCTTTTTCCTAATGGATTTTTTTTTTAAAGCAGTCTTTGCTAGATTTTCTGGGGATAAAATGTTCACTTTCTTTTTATAAGGTCTTATCATGATAATCTCCATTCTCTTGGCTGGTCAGGTAGAAGAACCTTAAAAAGCGCTTCGCCTCTTCCCATGTCATGTCTGATGAGCAACCTAGATTTGGAAATTCGTTCACTTTCTTCCCTCAAATGAAAATAACAAAGCTAGAGCATGATAAACTTATTGCTATAGTGGGGATTTTAGCTCATTTTAAATATAAGAACCTTGCTAGAATAAGTATTTTGTTAGACATAGCCACGGCTCTCATCAATTAACATTTTATTGGGTGTTCGTTGTGTGGTGTTTTGCTAGGCAATAATTGAACAAGTTACGACAAATGGTATTTTTACATAAAACGCCAGCGAATACGGTGTCTCAAGTTTATGACCTAAAGTATATTTGGAGATTTACAAAGCAGGAAAGATTCTTGCCTCCATAGATGGAAGCCTGCAGTTAAAATGTGCAGGATTAAATCATTCCAGTTCCTACATTGAAGTCTTTGGTTCCACCTTGAATCATTAATGAATGTGATCAGGTCCTCGTCCTCTCACACATGAGTGCTCTTAACCACTGTCTGCCGACCTTCTTTATTCCTATCAACTCTACTCCCAGAGTAATATTGAAGCATCACTACATTATATGTTCGCAATGATTGATAGTTCGCCAAAATTTCTACATCCCTTATTCACATTACTCGGCGCTGAAGCATTAGGTAGCTCATTCTGAGCAATGCTGGTCATGAGATGCCAACATTGAGTTCTACCCAGATTCAGGGGATTTAAGTCTAGGATTTGTCCCACTGCTCTGCTTTGTTCCCCCACCAGCTGCCATCCTATTTCTATCTGACTCAAAAATCTTCCCCAGGTGTCTGTGAGTTCTCACACCAAATTGTATCCTTGGCATTGAAGGCCCTCATAAGATTTCTTCTCAAAATATTTATGTCTCCCACTCTATTTCAGCATTGGTAAGCCCTAATCCTTCACTACCACCCCAAAATGCTACCCAGATAAATGTTCTTACTCCTTATCCTTGCCAGTCCCCTTCTTGCCATCTTTCCTGACCCTTTCAAGCCTCAGTCCTCTGGGATACCATACACAATAACAACACTAGGCCATACTGACACCTCCTTTAGGAATTTGTGTCACTTAGCATTTACATTTTATACCAAACTATTTATCACTTGTGCCTATTTCCTTGGCACTTAAATGTTGGCAATGCCTGTTGCTTTTGTTCTCTGAACAAGATTATAATATCTTTGCAGTAAGGATCTTATCATAGATTTCTTTTCTATTTTGCACATTTAAATACATACTTTGATCATTGATAATTGGTATTTCTTAATTTCCTAAACTTTTGGCTCAAAATTGTAAGTGTATACCGTTTAAGAGTAAAACATTTAACTGCTAACCATATTCGGGTAATGATTCTAAATTAATATTAACATTCTGCTCTCCAAAATTCTGATTAAAGTAACCTTTTTGAAAAATACTAAATGTTAGAATGTTTTTGATTCTGTATTTTAAATAACACTTAAGAAAGAGAAAATTACAGTACTATTCAGGATTATTTTGACAGTTTTTTATGGAAGAGAATTGTTGTCCTTGCCCTTTCTGCCTTATCTGACTGAACATTTCTATAATCATTAATCTTTACAAGACTATATTTACAGTTGGTCCAGAAAACCCTAGGTTTTGCATATTTTCTGTACTCTTCATGCATTGTTTATCAGGCTCTCTCATTTGGGATTGCACCATTCTATCGAGGCAAGAAATTGAGACCTCTGTTTTTTGGTGCATTTGAAGAGTAGTGAGGAAAATGCTTTTAAGTAGAGTGACCTTAACTAGATAGAAGTTCTTTGGGCACCAAAGGGAAAAAAAAGTTAATTCCTACCCAAAGCTTCATTAAACGGATGCTTTGTAAGAAAGGCTAATAAAAGTATGGTGATCCCATTAGTTTCGGGGGAACTCTATGCCACAAAGCCTCAGACAGAGCTGTTGGTCCTGCTTTATCAGTAAAGCATCTTAGATGCCCAGTTAAATGGGACTTCTTTCTCGGGCTCTAACTGATGCTTTAGGGATTTTAGAACATTAGCCAATGGCTGACTAGCTTTATGGGATTTATGCACCACTGCAACCACAAAATCAAGTTTCATCCTCTGAATGCGTGGAAGGTCCCTAATAAATTAAAGTTTCCTCCTTCCCCTGCTCCTACAGTCTTGAGGATTTCAGTCTTCAGATAATAACAGTTGGAAAACCACATTGTGGTGATCCACTTGCGAAGAGACAAAGCTGTGTCAGGATATTGTAAGTCATTTCAGAAAGTTTCCTTTAAAATTCATTAGATTTTTTAAAATTTCCAGTTGAAGTATGGTTGATCAGAAATACATTGATCAGTTAGTTTGATGAATGCCCATCCAGCTACCACAATTTCATTTTAGAAAGTTTCTTTTGACCTTTACCAGTTCTTTCCACCACTGGGCTTTCCACCCCCATGTCTCCTACGTACATAACACAAACAGGTTTTGACTTTCAGAAGCATCTCTGAAGGATGAGATCATTCATACATCCATCTCCAGTAGCATGTTGATTTCAGAATGGCTCAGCAAGTGTATTCACCAAGAAAACTTCCCAAACATGCACTGTAAGTTTATTTGCAATATTTTTTTTGAAATTGGCATCCCATAGGTCTGACTCCCACCTATATAGATATCTACCTGATCTCTTTATACTAACAGCTAGATAAATGAGTACGCAGATAAACGCTGCATCTCATTTATCATATTACCTGATAGGTAACTGAACATATGAGGTTCAGCTTTAGATTTATATTTCCGACACCTATATGCTACAAGAACCAATTTAATGTCAACAAACAATGGCATTTAAGATTCTAATTTTTAACTTACGCTGGAAGTGTACTTATTTCATACATGGTAACATCAAGATGGTCTTTTGTTAAAAACTCCAAATACTTATATGCCTGATGATTATAAATTTAAAACATCAAAGTGCACATCTACTTAGATATAAAATATCATATATAATGAAGGGCTAATGTGGACATGATACCTAACTTAGCAAAAGGCTTATACAAAGACAAGGAAAGAGGAGTCTTTTTAGAAGACATTTTTATTATGGTTAAGAGAGAAAGGAGGAGGGAGCTAACCCCATCCCCAGATCCCTGCAGTGTGCAGGAAATCAAAAGAAATAAAATGAACACCACTGAACTGCAGTACCACAAACCCTGGTCATGGTAGGTATCTTCAAATATATGAAAGACTGTCATGTGAAACAGGAGCTAATTAGATTTACTCTGTTAACTCTACAGGACAGCACAAAGAACAATAAAAAGAAGTTCTACGGGAGGCTAATTTTTTGCCTTAATAGTGGGAACTCTTGAACATTTAGAAGTCTTTATAAATGGGTTGGGCCGGATTGCTTCGCTAAGTAAGAAACTCCCAGTTTCTAGAAATGTTTCAACAGAGTCAGGATGACCTCTAATTCAGAATAATATAGATGGAATCATTGCTGTTGTGCAAAGATTTGCTTATGTGACCTCATAAATTCATTCCAATTTCAAGATTGATTCCTTGTACTTGGTTGATGAGAAGGTATAATCTCTTCCAAATCAGCTTGTTTATTTTTCAAATTCTCTGGTGGTTAAGAAAGAATTTTACTCTTATTTCCTGCTGTCTTGTGTATTCCCTCAAATGGAAAAAAAAAATTCAGAAGAGCTCTTCGTTATTTTCTGTGATATGATTACCTCAGGCAGTGTTACAAGTGTAATTAAAATTCTTTTTGCATTCCTTGAAATATAGATAAGCATCTCAGAGCGTGATCGTTCTGAAACATCCGGTAGTTTTAGATTCCGGTCCTTGTCCAATCGAGGCTGGTAACAGTTTGGGTTATTTTGGATCCTTGATTTTGAGACTAAGACTAATTTCCTGTAATCATTGTTATACTTAAGGCTATAAGGTTACACATGTTCTAGAACAAGTTTGTGGGCCGGTGGAAAAAAACCAAGCTGAGGAGATTGTGGCAAGGATTTAGCTATTTACTGTGTGAGATGCTTGTTCTAACAAAGCAATCTGGATTTTATTTTAAAATAAACACTACAAATGTGTGTTCCAAAGCCAGGCAGAGACCCACTTCCATATCAATTGAGTAAAACAGAGCTGAGAGCTGTAAAAAAAAAAAAAAAAATAGAAACCTATCGCTGCCTTCCAAGAGTCAGTAAGAATAATAACTCACATTATCAGAAAGGGCAGTGCAAAATTACTCGTGCAAAGAACAAGTAAAGACTTCTTGCTTTTCCTCTTTGGCTTTCTTGCTACCAATTTAAGATCAAGATCTTAGAAGGAATTACATTCCATCTTAGAGAGAACTGACAGAAACACATTTTCAATTACCAGCAGGTGACAATAGAACAACAATGTCAGTGGTTTTTTAAACAAGGTTATTTCTTGCTTTACAAAGGTGACTATTTATAAATGACTGAACAAGATCTCTAACAAATAATATTACTCTTTTCAAAAAATATAAATGCTATATCTCTGGATACCGGTACATTTAATTTATACTTTCTTGGTTTCTTATGGGTCCAAAGGGAGAAAAAGGCACTCTAACAGAATTATTTGACTTAGAAAAATATTAAATGCTAAATACAACTCAAGGACATCTATTATGATAAACGTGATTATTACTCATTTCCTTTAAGGAAAACAGAATGCATGGTTCCATCTTGTTGTTTCTGCAATGGTCATACTTTCTTAAGACACATTGAGACGTGTGAATGTATATGAATGAATGAATAAAATGATGAAGGTATTAATACAAGTCAATGATGCCACTCTTATTAGGCAGTCTTAGGGCCAAACTCCATAGTTTTATTTCTGTGTCATTTCCCTCTCTCACCCCAAAAGTCCCCCAAAATACCCAGACTTAAATTTTAGTGACTCAGGTAAAAAAAACTCTTTTCTAGTTAGTCTACAAATTGAACTTAAACTCATTTTAGTATTAACTCTTTTTTTCTTGGCAGACTTGGATTTTCACTCAAGTTATTTGTAAGTTAAAAGCAGCTTCAC
The DNA here is from genome assembly GCA_028646535.1 of Procyon lotor. Taxonomy (NCBI): domain Eukaryota; kingdom Metazoa; phylum Chordata; class Mammalia; order Carnivora; family Procyonidae; genus Procyon; species Procyon lotor. The sequence continues at coordinate 8,391,044 of CM053608.1, forward strand.
CACGAAGGGATTTCAATGGGCTTCACATTATCCTTCCAAAAGAGAGATACAAAAATCACTCTGCTCTTCTTTTCTTGGAATATTTTTCCTAACAGCTCCCAATTGTTTGGAGCATTTTAAGACGTGAGTTAATGTTCACATAGTTAACTTACATTATCTCCCATCTAAGTTGAAGGTTTTAACGATGCCAAATTATCTCACCACCTTTTCCCTCCCGTGATTCCATTAACCTTAGGATTTCAAAGCAATCTAATTTTGGATAAATTGCTTTCCTGTGTTTTGGCTGCTAGCTTTTGACAAACGTGTTTTAAGTTTCACTCAAAGGCTAATTTTTTCTTATTTTAACCACTGAATGCGTTACAAATTATGCTAGCAAGATGTCTTTTATTTCTCAAGTTTTCGTTACTCAGAAATTATAATTTTCTAAAGCTAAAAAAAGCTTGAAAACTTGATACTGAGCTAAATATCATTGACTAGATTAAATTGTTAAGGATTTATTATTAAGAAAACTTGTTTTGCATTATTTTCTAGCTGATAATACTCTGGAGTAATTGGCACCCTCAAAAACATCTTGTTTATCAGTGAGAATAGCCAATCTTTAGAAGCATTCAAATTTTTGCTGTGGGAATACAAAGTTAACTGATTCTCTGTTCCAGAAGTTCATACACACATATACACACTCACGGGTAAAAAAGGAGAATGGTTGGATTTTTTTTACTTTTTCTTTTCTTCTTTCTACATCTCTCTCTTTCCTTCTATCTTTTTAAATAGCCACTTAACATGCTCACAGAAGAAACTATCAACTAAGAAATTTCTATGACACGACATTATATTAGACAGAGTGATGGAATAAAAGCAAGGAAACGTAGGACATTTTTTACTAAACCATCTCGTCAAGGAAATAGACTTGTCCTCTCCCAACTAAAACAATGTCATAGATCAAATGTGAAGAGTTTGTAATAACATCATAAGGGCTACTAACCTTGAGCCCTTTGTATTGGACTGACCCTGGACAAAAATCTTACATAAATTATCTCATTTGGTCCTCACCATAGTGAAGGGACTACTATTATTCCCATCTTGCAGATGAGAAAACAGAGTCTGAGAGGTCAGCTTTTTTGCCACATGTAGCCAGTGCTCAGCTACAATTTAGATATGACTCCAAAGCTCATGTTCCTATATGTTTTGTTAATGCCGTATTTCAGAATACTTTAAATGTAGTGTTTCAAGGATGGGAGAGATCACTTTCCAGGACAACTTTACAGAGAAGTTGGTATTTGTGTTGAAAATGAAGGGTGAGCTGAATGATGGTAAGCATAGATCCTGGAGAATCTATTTTAGGCAGTGAAAACAGATGAACCAACCATGAGGTTAAGATTATAGAGATGTTTGGGGACAGTTAGTTCTGTTTAGCTAGAGTGTAGTAGATTAGAAAAGCCGAATGGGACAAAGTGAGAGACAATGGGTAGTTTTTAATATGTAATGTGTGTTCATTTATTAAGAATTTGAGAAATTAGAGGTAGTACATGAGAAATAATAAAAACTTAGCCCTACATAACCAGACTTTAGAGAAATCTCAAATTATTATCTGAGGCCAATTATGTTTTTAATGTTCTTTGTTTTCCTTCTCAAGTGAACAGTCATTACTGTAAGGAGAGATCTCCAAAGTAATTTATAATTCTTTGATAAGAGAATATAAAAATTTAAAATGCTGTAGTAAATCAACTAATTCTTGATTGTGTGCTGTTTTAGACTATTAAAATATATTTAACATACCTAGAAATATTATACCAAAATGAAAGATGGATTGTTTATTCACGTAATCTCATTATTTATAATTCTCTGGAAAGAATTTGTCCATTTTCACTTAATATCATGCTTTGTTATCTACTTCAAAAGATCTACATAAATATCAGGGAACAGTACTTTCTTCATGGCAAGATTAAGGCCAATTTTTACTGATTGCATGGACCTCTTGAATATCCAAATCCATTTCTGAACTATCTTATTGTTTTGTTTTGTCATTACAAAGACAGATTTTTTAAAGGGTCAACATTTTTATCCTCAGTACAAGAATTGAAAATACACAAATGCTTTTGTATATATTATTTTCTCATTGGGTTATTGGTGATTATTTAAAAATGCTTAATTAAACCTTTATCAATTCTAGGAATTCATTTGCTCCTAAAATGAAAATGTCTGCTGTTTTTAGACACTTTTTCCCCTCCCCTTTTCTCGTTTGGAAACAGACATTATTTTGCAAGGTTGGAACTTGTTTGCCATACCACTGAGTCAGGAACAGATTTCAGATCTAAGTCCTTTGATCAGAAAGGAAGAACATAAACAAGCTCAATCATGCATGAAAGCTTCTAATGAAATTCAAATATCAATGTAATTTACGAGTTCCAGAAGTGCAAAATTTGTATAATTTGCATGGCAAGTGTAGGGTTAATAGACGAAAAATGGAAAAAACAAAAACAAAAACAGAGGAGCAGCTTTCAGAGAAGCAGAGATGCTAGCAAGAAGCATTTTGCTGAGCCTCTCTGAAATGGGAGTTGATCAAGCAATTAATATAGTTAAAAACACAAAAGCACACTTGGATCTTAATCTGCCTAAGGAAAGCGATCCAAACCAAATACGTAAAATTGATAGACTAAGACGACTTTCCAGTGAGGTGGAAAAGTCTCATAAAAATCCAGAAATGGAATACAAGGAACAAGGTCATTTGGCTCATCCTGTCTGTCAACACTGAATTATTTTGCAGCGATTAAACTCAGTTCAGTTGACCAGGAAAGGAGTTCATTTGTACTAATGAATCCACATGGAAACTCTGGCTAGAGCAATAAACTTTCTGTTTTTTCTTTTCTTCCTGGCTTTCTCCCAGCCCCCAACCACACCCATGTGAACATTTTTGATTGTAGGAGTGAGAACCTCAGCATTAAAGATCGGGAAAAACACTCAGTATTAAGGATTCTGAAAACCAGAATATTTTCCTTTTGTTACGAGCTTCAATTATTGAAAATTTAAAAAAATGGTGTTGTGCTTTGTGATTCCAGTGAAACACCGCTAGTCTTCCTTCCATCCCTCATCCTGGGCAATGCTAGACTGTAAGCTTTGGAAGTCTAGAAACACAGTCTATGTTTGCTTATCCTTGTATCCCCAGTGCCCAGCATGCTACCTCGATGTAATCAGTGCTCAATGAATATTTGTTGAAAAAATTAAAAATTGAATGCCTGAGGTGCATCTACACCTTGACAAATCCGGCACAGTATGGAAAGCCATAGAATAATTATGAGGATCACCTTTCCTAAAAAGTTGGAAAGTTAAGTAATTTAATAAGGTTAATTAAAGTAGATCTGTATTAAAACAAATTGGGATGATTTATGGACAAAATGCAAAATTCACATGAATTTGTAAGATTAAAACTTGAGACTTCAAAGCAATCTCACCAGGGGCGCTGCTTTTAGTATTTGCCCTCAGATCCGTCCTCCGTCACAAGAGGACTCCGGGGGATGCATGTGAATCACAGAGTAGATGAGTAAAGAAGACCTATGGTAGGAGACTCAGAGAAGACAGATTTGTGATCATCGGGACATCACTGTATAATTCAACAAACATTTCAGAGCGCACATCCTCTCGCTTATTTTGGGCCCTGGCACAGGCTCACACTTGTACACGGGGAGTTTTAAAAGGCACTAGCTTAGGTGATTTGGGGAGACTGAATATGGGGGAGAGATTCCTTTTCTTTCTGTCATGCGGGGCTCTCCAGTTGGGGCCCATAAAATGGGGCCCATAAAATAAGACTTCCAAAGGACAGAAGAATAAGAGAAAACCAAAAGTTGACTAAAAGGTGTGGCACATCATGCTGGAGAAACCTCGTGGTGTCCAACTCAAAGGCATGGTTAGAACTTAATATTATGTAGCATTTTTGCAAAGAACAATAAATCTGTAGAGCCGCAATAAGACGAAAGAGATGTTTAAGGGCTTCTAGGAGTGGCACACTGTGGAAAGGTAACTATACCAGGGAAACTAGCAAATTTGCTGTGTAGGTTCATCCTGATGCCAACTTCCCCTTATTTCCACCACGGCAAGAAAACTTCCCTAGGAGAGGAGATTTATGGTAGTCCCCATTTTTCTGAGGTTTCCGCTTTTCATCAATTAAGAGAAGCTCAGGAGAGGTATCTTTCTGTATCTATTGATTTTCATTTGCCTCCAGCTCGAAATAATCCTTCTGGCAAAGTGGCATATTTGGGCATGGCACATTCTTATCCCCTGTAAGAAAGAAGTGACAGTGTGGATAAATCCTAGACACTGAGAGCCCATGAAGAGCAATGTTATGAGACATTCAGATGTGGTTGGAGGCGTGTGATTGTATTTAATCCAAATGTATGGGGCATGGCTGCTCGGCAGTCACTCGAGGACAAGGCTACACATTCTGACTACCTCACTACAAGGCCACAGGACCATGAGCCTGGCTGGGGAATATCCAAGCTTCACAGGCTTTGTCATTTGAGTGCTGAATCCTTGTGTGTGCCTGGGCATGTGTGTATTCACAAAAGCAGCACCACGATCCCGTAGGATGAGGGCCAGCTGAGACAGGAGTGACGAAGTGCTGATATGGTTGATTGCAGGGGCAAGCCTGGAGCCGTGGCCCTCTTTGTGGTAACCAAATGCCTAAAGACCAAGAAATCTAGTTGGTTCTTGACAGCTGGAGATTCATGATACTTAGTCTCACCCTCAACAGAACCAGCTGAGTAAGAATGAAATCACTTTTAAGAAGCTCAATTAGGTGACACCGAGGAGTCACTAGGACTGAGCAGAGCGTCCACTGTGAGGCTGTGGGAGGCTATATAGTGTCATGACTATAGCAGGATGTGGAGAAGACAGAACCTAGCATTAGCAAGCAGGGGCTTAGAGCAGATCTGATGTCACCGTCTGATGAGCTCCTCCCTGCTGCCAGCTGCTCCTGGACATGATGGAGCACTGGTTGGTCTATGTAAGTTTCTCTCCAAACACTGGAAGCAAAACTGGCTTCGTGGGATAGACGGCCTGTACTGTGGCCCAGGCCTTCCCTTAAAAGGGCCCCACATGGTTTAATGCTCTGCTGGTGCTGTTCCAGAATCCTTATTAATTTTACCTTTGATCTGGTGTTTTGTAGATGAAGTTAGATGGGACCACGCAGCATGCACACAAGCCAGGAGGGCACGGAATACACAGTCTGCTGTTGAGCATTCCCAGGATCCCACGAGCACAGAATTCCAGTGGACCCACGATGCGTAGAGTTGCCTGAGACTCAGCATGAGTGCAAAGTCAGCCTGCTGTGTCCAGGACTATGAATGTGGGGTGCTGCCTATCACGAGAGCCACTCTTTTCATTTGAAAACAGCTTGCTTCGATGCAGAAGGAAGGTGATAGTGGTCTTTAAGAAACATGAACGACCGAGGATCTGTATTATATTCTTCATTACACACGTTAACTCCCTCTCTTTGCCAACCATGTATGATGACATAAAAGTACAAGGAAAAGTAGGGCAAATCATAGTTCCCTTCCTTTTCCATTCTCCCTCACTCATCAGTGAGCTGAAGGGAGAGTGTTGTCAGAATATGCACACACATCAAAAAGTTTTGATTTAGTTTGGTGAAGAATTTCTACCGTTCTGGTAAGACCAAAATACATATGCATGTATGGTGTTTGTAATTTTGGTGATTCCACATACCAGTTAAATGCTCTCATGTCTGCATTTAAAACTGGTAGCACACAACATAGAGTACATGATAATGATTTAAAATTCTAATTTTTCATCACTTTGAAAAACATTAAATAACAAATGAAAATGCCATGACAAGTTGTGAGAAAGATCATGGAAGAAAGGAAAAAGCTGTGTATTTTAGGACCCCTAATGGCACTTTTTTCTTGTTTTTTGAACAAGGGACCCCACATTATCATTTCGCACTGAGTCTTGAAAGTTCTGTAGCTGGCCCTGTCTGGAAGAGATGATAAGAAACCATCTACTTACTCCTTTACGGTCTGATAAATGTGATTATATAAAAACTCTCAAAAGAACGAATTCATTAGTATGCTTTCCTCTCAGCCAAGAAGCACCAGGTTCTAGGAGTAGATGTTCAAGGCAGATGTGGGAAAAGAGGGACTAAAGTTCAAGGCCAGCTCACTGAGTTCCCTTTAATTTTCTTGAACATTTCCCAGATGATAGATTATTTAGTTTCTCTTAAATTCATATATGTTGCTCCAAATACTTTCAGACATTGATATTTTAAATAGATTATTTTAGATCTTTCAGCAGGAAGCGAAGAACTCTTAGTTTCTCCTAACTGCACGCATGCTATTCACAGGTACCTAAGTGTCAAAATGCATCACTGGGAAGCCTGGGGCCATGGTAGGGATGATGAGCAGGAGAGCTTCAGGTAATATTTAGCAGGTAATTTGGTTCAGGCTTCTCTATTCAGCCACCATCTTCAATCTTCTTGAGTCTTGTGCTGACTCCCAGCAGCACAGTGTCTTTTGTCAATTTCACGACTCGATTTTTTTTTTTTCCAATTCCTGGATTTCTATATACGGGAATGTTTTTAGTGCTCTTAGTCTCTTGTTCTGACATTTCCCCAGATATTCGGGGTCTTCTGACACTGCCCTCCATGTTTCAGCCTCTCTAAGCACAGTTGCCCAAAATTGAATGAATGCCTCCAAACCAAAGATGATATTCTGTTTAATTCATATTGTAATGGGACATTGATTGGTAAGGACACCATCCATCTTGGTAAAATACCTTGTGTTTTTTTTTTTTCCTCCAGCTTTTGTTTCCAGGCTACATTGGAACTGATGAACTTACTTTATAGCCATCAGACTTCCATTCTCCAAATGGTTGCAAAGATCAACAGAGACAGATGAGATCTTAAAGCTGTCTTCTTTACTCTTCCTATAGTTGACATTTAAGAAAAACCTTGACAATGTCCTGCTTCTGTGGGCTAAAGTAAGAGTCAGCAAGCTTTCTGTAAAAGGCTGTAAATACTTTTGGCTTGGATTAAGGATTTTTAAACTTCAAGTTTAAAGTTAGCCTGTGCAATTTTCTTTATAAGGCGGTTAAAGACTAATAATTTATACAAGGAGACATACTTATCCTTTTAAATAATCACCAAAAACACATTCCCATTGCATACATTTTAAGAGATATAAAAAAACATAGAGAAGGATTTGGCCAAGATTTTAATAACATGACAACTGCCTTAGACACACTTTCTTCTCATGTAGCGTCTTTAGAGTTTCGTGACTTCTTTGATGTGCTCTCTGTTAAGAAAAATAGTATGTTAATATGGAAAAGCACTTTGCCTTTGCCCTGCTTGAAGGCCTCAGCCAGTAGGTTGAGACCTCTATTCTAACTTTCTTAATAATCTGATGGTTGGCATCATGAACTAATCACCATCTTGTTGGGATTATCTGTCATTTTTTGTCTGGATGGTTTCAATCTTTAAGATTTTGCCTGTGTCAGGGCACCTGGGTGTCTCAGTGGGTTAAAGCCTCTGCCTTCTGCTCAGGTCATGATCTCAGGGTCCTGGGATCGAGCCCCGCATTGGGCTCTCTGCTCGGCAGGGAGCTTGCTTCCCCTCTCTCTCTGCCTACTTGTGATCTCTCTCTCTCTCTGTTGAATAAATAAATAAAATCTTAAAAAAAAAAAAAAAGATTTTGCCTGTGTCTGTATTTCTTTGTCCAGTGTCACCAGTCATGCTGGGCAGTTAAAGATGTCTGCAGATTTACTTATGCTCTTTATTTCCTTAGAGCCAATCCACCCTTCTCTGATCTTTATAAACTTAGACAAATAAACAGTAGAATAATGGCTCTTCATTTCCTTTCTTTGTTTTAGTTTTCCAAATAATTTTTACAATGTGAAATTGATATGTTTTCTAAATATTTGAATTTATGAGATTGTGGTGACTTCATATTATGTATCATACTTCTATGTTCTTTCCTTTGAAAGTTTTTGTTTAAGATTATACAAATAGAGGTAACTCTTCTTCAATACTTATCTGTGGAATTCATTATTTTTTAACATAGTCATTGTTTATATATTATTTTTTGGCAAGTAGAAACTGAAAATAGATACATTATAGAGAACGATACATATTTCCTTAAAATTTTTAATTTTCCACTTTTTGATTAATTTTCCCATTTACATTTGCATGGATATAGATAATTCACTTCTAATAATATTTTTTGGATTGTATTTCTCTCAAGCATTCTTCACTTCTTTTAACGTGTACATTAATACAATAGAGAAAACCCAATAAACATGATCAGCTCTTTTGAGGAGCTAAGTTTCACTGGTCACTCATTAGGGCAGTTTCAGTTTTTCACAATATGTAGCTTTTCATAATCTATATCTTAAAAATCTGTCAATGGGAAGATGAAATTCAATTATTTTCTTTATAAAGGATGTTATTAAGCTATGAGGATAGTATATATTCCTTTTTAGGAAATGTTACTTTGTGTTTATTCAATTGCTATATCACCCAAAGATGTGTTTTCACTAACTACTAAAGTTTTTTCACTTTTTAAAATTGTTGAAATAGATTTATAGATACTAAGTGAGCAAATCCTTCTCTGGTAATTATAATTTTGTAGCTCTTAAAAATTTACAACAATGTTATTTTATATACTTCCTCAATAGGTAGCTTAGTTCATTCATTAACTTATCTGAAATCTTATCAAATTCCCATTGTACCTAATTCTAATAAGGAATAAATAGTGATTAAGTATATAGACTCTGGAATCAAGCTCAAATCCTCACTTCCCTACTTCCCAGGTAGGTGAGGACAAATTATTCTAAGTGATAACAGTCATCCCTTCATGGGATATGAGAAAATACCTGTTAAATGGGCAGGGGGTGCACAGAGCAAGCTTGAGCGCATGCTGGCCGTTATCAGCATCGCTAGATGCCGGATACGATGCACATTAATTTCTTTTTCATTTCCTCTGAGTAGTATTTCCAGAAATCAGCATTTCTTTCTAAGTTCCACAGCAAAGCTATTACTTAAATGTCTTAAAATTGCCACTGTTTGGGGGAAAAAAATCAATTAGGCAACAGGAGTCCATTTCCTATATGACTAGATTGTAGCCAATATTCTGGCTGCATTAAGTGACATTTGACATGAAGATCATCCATCCTGTAGCCCCATCCCAGGGTGATGTACTGCTGGCATGTTGTCTGGAGGCTTTCCTTGGCTGTCTACCTCAGTCTGCAACTTTAAGTCTTGTCCTTTGGAAAAAAACAAACAAACAAACAATAGGAGTTCGTGGTGTTTCACGGCAGCCATTTCTTCACACCCAAGGGGTTAAAAATAGTCAAGCTAATGACTTGAGAACATAGTTCTGCCCCTCATGAGGATTCAGCCAAAGCATCCCAAGCCTGAGAAACCACTCAGAGGATCATTTTGCTTTAGTGCAACGTTTTCTTTGCTATAAAAATATATTGGTCAAGTGCAGCAGAGACACTTTACACAATTATTGTTACATAGATAAGACTGACTTTTTCTTTTCCCTAAGCTCTAATCATGCCTTCTGTTAATTCTAGAAAAAATGGTTAATCTTTTGAAAGAAAAAGTTTTATTTAGAGCTTGGTCATATGTTATACACAGTAATAAATTTCAGTTAGAAATATGAGTTAAATGTAAGAAAGAAAGAAAAAATATTTTTTCTTTAAACAATTTCAAGGAATTAAAGTGCTAGGAAAAGAAATTATCTTTGACTAGATTTTTGGTCTTTGGATGGGGAAAGGCTTTCTAACTCAGAAACAATGGAAAAGATCCCAAGGGAAAATACAGCCAAATATGCCATACGATATGCTTTTTAAAAACTTAAATTTGGACAATTTAAAAATTAGCAGAAAAAAGGATTTGCCTAAAAATTACAGCGAAGGCTTACTATCCATAATTGATCAAGTGTCTTCACAAGTGAATAATAAATTACATTATTCTATATTATAAATGGATTATCCTAAAGCAAAGCTAAAGAATGTAATTATTTTTTTCCAAAATCAGGCTGTTAAAAGTTTTTAGAGAACCATCAAACTAAATAAATATGTACAAGTGGGCTTTTAAAAAATAGGATAATATTACCTGCCTCAAGAGTTTTCATGGAGATTGAAGTAATTATGCATGCAAAGTACAGCACCCAACCAGTATGAAGGGAATTAAAAGAAAAGTTTTCTGGGGCACCTGGGTGGCTCAGTCGTTAAGTGTCTGCCTTCGGCTCAGGTCATGATCCCAGGGTCCTGGGATCCAGCCCCACATCCATCTCCCTGCTCGGCTGGAAGCCTGCTTCTCCCTCTCCCACTCCCACTGCTTGTGTTCCTTCTCTCGCTGTGTCTCTCTCTGTCAAATAAATAAAATCTTAAAAAAAAAAAGGAAAAGTTTTCTGTTTCCTATAATTCTAGAGTATGTGCAATTTCAAATTTCTAGACTTCAAAGTAGTCCGGACTAAGCCAACTGTGTTCTAACTATAAGCAACTGAGGCAATTTGGAAAAAAAAAATATATATATATAAATAAATGTATGAATATATTCTACCTGAGAATTTCACTCAGGTCCTCACTAATTGAAACACAAATGATTCAATGCCCCAAGAAGCAAACTCTGGTATTAAGACTCAGTCAATGCACGAAATGAAAAACAAGGCAAGCCCGCCTCCCATGTGTGTTGCAATGAAAGTGACTTGTGGTTGTCTCAAGCAGAAGTAGCAGGAAAAAGAATCCCCAGGCTTGACTGAAAGCATCCCAGGATAGCTCCAGTGATCACGAAGATGACATGAGCTTTTCAGACCATTCTTGGAAGATTTTGATTTTAATCCAGTTTGTTTTAAATTAAAATATGCTTCTTCAGTCCTGTTAGGAGAGTCTAAGAAGGCAAAAGTTGACAAAGGACTAGAACTGCCACTTGAAGAAGAAATGGGATCATTGGTTGGGTAAAAAGTGAACCTCAGCAGTTCCAACACCAATTTCCTTACCTAATGTATTCATTATATTTCTCTACATTTCCATTTTAATTATAATGAAGAAAAGGCAGCAACCCTTTTGCCATGTGCTATAATTTATCCTTGCTCTAGCAAGATAAGTAATACTACTCCAAATACATCATAAACAAAATATTTATTAGGAAAGCCTCATTAGCATGCATTTCATTCTGATAATAAGGTTTAGGAATTTAAATTAATATCAGTGTTATTCAAGAACATGGCTATTAACATTTAATAATATTTAGCATTTATATAGTCCTTTGTGTTTCCAAAGTACTTTAGTCATTAATTAATTAAACCTCAAATTATCATTGTGAGCAGGTTCAGCTCATAGTTTCTTCGGTTATATAATTGTATTCATAAGTATTCAAACTTTTCCAACTAGGAGTTCTCACAGTTATTTTCTCGAAAGTTCTTTCATGCAGTCTGAGATTGCCATTTATCCAGGCAGAAATCTCTCCAATGCCATTTGTCAATGGTGTTCTGCTTGGTAACTATGAGGACCAGAGATAGACCGCTGGCAGGAGGATAGAGCTCTCTCTGAGTCTTCTCTAAATGTCTTGTTTCCTACTCTGCTGCTGTTGCACATGACCCAGCAAGGGCTTAGAGCAGATCCCATACTTAATAATTATCCATCTAAGTCTAGTCACAAACGTGACCTTTGATTCAAAAGGAAACAATCTGCATTAGGAAACATACACACCTGGGGGGTGGGAGACACTCACCCTACAATATTTAATGGCTCCCCATTACCTATTTGAGATAAAAATTCCCATTTCTCAGATCTGATACTTAAACCTTCTGCAATGTCATCCTTGACTTCTCGCTCCTTTGCAACGCCCAGCTTTACACATCCTTCTCAACCAGAGAACACAGTGATGTTTTGGTTTGACCTCATCACAATGAGCATGTGCAGGTCCATCTGAAGATTTTTTTTTTTTTAAAGATTTTATTTATTTGACAGAGAGAAACACAGCAAGAGAGGGAACACAAGCAGAGGGAATGGCAGCGGGAGAAGCAGGCTTCCAACAGAGCAGGGAGCCCGATGCAGGGCTCGATCCCAGGACTCTGGGATCATGACCTGAGCCGAAAGCAGCCGCTTAACGACTGAGCCACCCAGGTGCCCCCCATCTGGACACCCCCCATCTGGACAAGTGTGAGCAACACAGACTTTAAAGGGTGGCCTGGCTGCTCTCAGAAAAATTGCACCCAGAGAGACCCCTTGCTCGGCCACGGTTCCCAGCAGAATGGCACATCAAGGTGGTGAGTGTCTAAACCCACATGGGCTGTCAGGCTGCTCTGCTGTTGGATTCCTGACCCACCCCAGTGCCTCCTCAATAGGAAATGTGAACTGCTTACTGTTTTGGTCCTTGACTAAGGCTTTGGGTTCCTTGCTTTGTACAGGGGAATACTCAGCTTTGCTAAGACAGTCTCAAGCCTTTCTTTGCCATGTGTTGAGCCAATCACTATTCCCGAGGAATGAAGGCAGAGAGCTCTATCATCTTCCTCCAAAGGATAATTTTATCAAAGCTAAGTTGAGAAAAACTCTGAAAACATTCACACACTGGTAGAAGAAAGCACGCATTTAAAATCAGCAGGGAAAAGGGAAATTATTATCATCCATCAGAGTAGCAAAGAAGACAGGAAAATATTCTTAATGCAGTCACCCTGTGGGTCTTAGTTGTGCTTTCTCTTGCTAGCTACTGGATTCATAGCTTGGCTTTTTAAATAACAACCTGATTTATTGGAGTAGTCAGGATAATGGTCTATACCTTCAGTGGGCCAGAGGTTACCAGGTTAGAATACCTTTTTATTCCAGATCAAAAGTAACAAATTTTGTGACAAATATAACAAACAAATGTAACAAAATTTGTTCAAGTAATAAAAAGTACTCAGCATTATCTGGCCACATAAATCCCAAACATGCTACAAAATTATCACTGGGGACTTCATTTTCCAGATTATAGAAATGGCTCATTTTCCATTGGTCTTCAGTACCCTGCTACTAATTTAAAACTACCATTGGCATCTTCAATAAACATTTGAGAGAGAGAAAAAGAAAGAGAGAGAAAAGTCAAAACTTACCTAAAACTTAAAATTCCATGTATAAATTCTGAACTGATACCCAGACACAAATATTCATTTCCAATCTGAACCCTAACTGTACAATATCTAATGGCTCCTTATTACCTATGTACAATACAAATCCAAACATCCTCAGACCTGATGTTTAAATTGTCAGCAATATCATATCTGATTTCCCAACCTCTAGCTTCACATATTCCCTCCCAATCCTAGCACATGTTTCAGGCAGGAATAGTATATTTGGCTATCATATAAATACATTGGCTGATGTCCCAATCTCTTGGCTTTTATTTGAACCATTTCTACCATCCAAAATATTTATATATTTTTTCCAGTTGCTGCTACTACTTTGTGAGACCCTTGAGTAGATGAACTAGGTATTCATTTCTTTATTTTCCTCAGTGCTTATGGAGATTTTTGAACACAGAAGACATTCACAAAATGCTTTTTTAAAAAGAATTAGGTTGAAAAACAGAAGCTAGGTTTTTGTCTTTTTTCTGTTTTTCATTCTTGCTACCAAGCAATGGCACTGAACTCCAATATATTTTATCTAAAGAAAGACTTACAGCATGAAGATTTTCTTCAATTTTTCCTTTTTTTTCATGTGACCCAGACATAAGATGTCTTCCGGTCAGAAATAGAATGGATTCTAGTCACAGAGTCACCAAAATGTGGGAAAAATAGAAAAATATTTTAATGTTTTTTTAATGTTGCCTATGTTTAGGAAACTTCCTGAATAAGAAGTTCTATACATATACATATATGTGTATATATAGAATTACATATAGAGAAAAGTTATATATATACACATTATATATTATTATATATAGTATATATTAATTAATATACATTAATTAATTATTTATTATAGAATATGTTAATATATTACTAAATAATAGGCATAATATATAATCAAATATATTTTTGATATTTTATTGGAATTATAGATAATTTTTTAAAAAATTTGGTGTTAAGTTTATGGGATTTTTTTTTCTCCTACATAGAATAAAAGCATTGTGTTTTTAAGAATCAATTTAATTTTACATTTAAAATTTGTATCGCAGGCCCCTGCCTTGTGTAGGGCACTGGACTAGAGCTGAGGACTGAAGGACAAAAACTATATATTGTGGATTTGAGGAGCTCACAGTCTCCCAGGAGGGCCCTATGTGCAAACAACTAACAATATGATGCGTTCCATAAGGGTGAGAGAAAGTGCTACAGGAGCACAGGGCAAGGAGCAACGCATCCTGCTTAAAGAGATGTAAAGAGAAAAAGCAAAGCTCAAGAGCTCATTGTTGCCTACCCAGGCAGAGAGCCCCGAGCTCTTTGCAAGAATAAGGGCACAAGAAAGAAAAGTTTACGGAGCCTGGGAGACGGATGGAGCTTTGTGTCCGGGGAGAGGGCACATGGGAGAGGGCAGGGGTGGTGAATTCAGAAGCTGGACATCAATAGTAACCCAAGTCCTATGGGACCTGAGCCAACCGCACAACATGGGCCTCGTCTAGAGAGGCTGGCAGCGCGCAGCTGCGACAAATGTGTGGCTGCCAACTTAAGCGTGCCCGGGGCTTGCCAGAGTCCGGGATTTTAAAAAAATAAAACACACACACACACACCCCCACACAGAAATCTGGATTTTCTATGCAATCTACCAATTCTTAATTTTGAAAACTGACTTAAAGGTTTCAATGCTGTGTAATAATCAAACAGAATACATTCCTGGGTTAAGTCCAACCTGCAAGTGACCGGGGTAAGAATCCTATCACAGAGGTAAGGAGGCTGGGAAGGTGCGCCGGGACAGGTTGCAAAGGGCAACCGTGGAGTTCATCATCTTGACTGTGATCACCTATACAGACGTCGAAACTCACGGTACATTTTAAATGTGCGGACTTCACTGCTTGTCAAATGTACCTTGGTAAAGCTTTCTTTTTTTAAAGTTAAAAAAGAGGAAATATGCTTCCCAACATCAAAAAACAGTAATAGTAAGCTAAATGTGTTTCTTATTTACAAAGGCTTTCCAGCATCTTTTGCCTCATGCACCTGATTCAAGGTAGATGCAGACAAGAACACCAGGGGAGGAAGTCCTCCCAGCAGACTCCCGGGACTGGTTCCGAGAAGAGGCCGGGATGCAAGGAAGCAAAGGAATAAAAGACAGGAGGCCTGCCCCCTCGGCCTCTGAATTTCTTTAGTGTCTTGTTTCTAAGAAATAAAGAACTGAGAAAATCTACAAACTCAAACAAGAAAGGCAAAATGTAGGAGGAAGGAACGTGGAAAGTTGGCGCAAGAACACCGCACAATCAGCCCTGGTTTGTTTCCACATCCTGTGCTGTTTCTAGGGAGCTTGTCTGGCAGTCGGCTCTTCCACATACCTCCTGACGTCCTGATTTTGGACCCAACATAAAAAATGTAAGCCATGGTGTGAATAAAGAACGAGTATTTCTCTAAAGCCAAGCAGATTATTGTTAATCAGCTCACTCTTCCAGGCGATTACAGATTCAGCAGCGCTATGCCCACTTAAGACAGGAAGAGGGTCCAGGACTGATTTGTGGTAGTGGAATTTCCTGATGAGCCTATTTTCTTCTGTTTCATAAGCTAAATTAATGAATTAATTAATTAGCATGGTATTTTTCATGTGATTATGTATAATACGTATATGCTCTCTTGAGAAATATATGTAAGTGAAAGACAGAGAAGGCTTACAACTGATCTCTCCCGTGAGAGGTCCCTTCGGGGATTTGTACTATCTCTTCTTTCAAGTGAAGTTAAATTCCATAAGAAAAGAAATTATACATTCTCCTATAGACAATGGATTTTTTTTTCCTTCTATTTTTCTTCTTGAGTGAGAAGGCAATGACAGAAAATAAAAAGCAAGGTTCAGAATTATATCGAACCCTTGTAATTTGTGCACTGTTGTGTTGGTGATGAAATTGTATCTGGTATAAATTCTCAGCACAATGGATGCAGTTCTGCTCGATGGTTCCCATTAGCATTAGTAAGAGCTGTGCTGTTAAGTTCCACTAGTCACATGACAAATTATCTCCACTGGCTGTTAAAGCATGGGAAAGACTGCATGCAGTAGGAGGAGGGCTGGAAGGTCGAGTGATAGAGAGTGGAACATGTCAAAGTTACACTGCTCGGAAGGTTACCTGGCAGTGTGTCCCGGTCAAAAAAATTGCGCTTACAGATGTAGAGCAGATGGGCGGAGAGCACAGGCTGTCCACTCAGGAAGAATTGTTTGGCCCCTTTGATCTTACACTTCCTCATTTCTCCATCTTGGAGAAGTCACTGACAGAGTTCTCTAAGTCCCATCTGATGACGTAAAGTGAGTACAGCATTTGGGACTTTATAAACACACAGTAAAAGACAGCTATTGTTTTTACAGATTGATAGGAAAGATCTTAAATATCTCCTAGGACCAACCCATTTTACAGAAAACTCTACTGAGACCAGAGAGACAATTGTTACTTTCCTAAGCTCACACAACTGGTTAGACACATGGAATAAAACACCATGAAATTATCGCCTTTTGTTTGTATTTTATTTTATAGTTAATATCTGTCTTCCTTTTCATTACAGCTTTATTGAAGTATAATTGTCATACAATAAGCCATAATTATGTCAAGTGTACGATTTTATGAACTTTGGTGTATATCCATGCCCACAAAGCAATCACCATAATCAAAATAATGAACTGACTCCTCACTCCTGAAAGTTTCTTCCTTCTCCAGTGTAATCCACTTCTATTTTCCTTAACTGCCTCTGGACAGCAAATTCCATTATAGATTTTTATTGGAAATTTTTATTTTCCAGGGTTTTACATAAACGGAATGGAATAGTACCTATATAGATCGTACGCCATCCTTTTTTTGTCTGGTTTCTTTTAGTCAGAAAAATGATTTGAGATTTGAGTCCATGTTGTTGCATTTCATTCAGTTTTGTTCCTGAGCAGTCTCCCACACCACAGTGTGTTTGTTCATTAGCCTGTTGATAAACATTTCAGTTGTTCCCAGTTTTTGCCCATTAGAAATGAATCTACTGTGAACATTTGCATGCAAGTCTTTGTGGGGCATATGTTTCCATTTCTTTTGGGTATATGTGAGGAGTAGATTAGCTGTGTCTGCTAGTAGGAGTTTGTTTAACTTTTTAAGAAACTGCCAGGCTGTCTTCCTGAATGGTTGTGCATTCTACATCCCCACCAGCAGGGCGTGAGCGTTCCCTTTCCATAGCTCTGCAGACATGTGCAATAGCTGTTGGATTCATTTTCTATTGCAGGGTCACAAGTTTCCACAAATTTAGCTGCTCAGAATAACATATATTTATTACACAGTCCGTAGGTCAGAAGTTCAGGCCCAATGTGGCTGGCTTCCCTTCTCAGATTCTCACAAGGCTCAAATCAAGATGTGATGTCATCCACCTGCATTCTGATATGGAGTTCAAGTCCTCTTGACTTGAATTCAGTTCCTCCTCATAGGAGGTAGGAGTGAGGTCCCTGCTTTCTTGCTGGCCGTCAGCCATGAGTTGCTCTGAACTCCTCCAAGCTGCCTACATGTGGCTGCATTTCATCTTTAAAGTGATCACCGGTGCATGGAATCCCTCTCTAGCTTCTGATCTCTCTGACTTTCCCCATAGTGACCGCCATATTAAGATCTAAAGGGCTCACGTACTTAGGTCAGGCCACTCCAGATAGACAATCTACCTGTCATGAGGTCAACTGACTTGGGAACTTAATTACATTCAAAGAAGTACTTTTGCCAAAAGTATTATATTTCATCATATTCATAGGTTCCACCGACACACGAGGGGAGATTATAAAAAAGCCTTATATGTAAGGGTAAGTAAAGGTCATTGGCGGTCATCTTAGAATTCAGCCTGCCATCATATTTTTAATCTTCAATATTTCACGGTAATTCTAATTTTCATTCCCCTAATGACTGATGAGATTAAGCATCTTTTCACTTCTACTCTCCTTTGGTGAAGTATCTGTTCACTGTTCAAAACTCTACCCATTTTTTGGTATTATTTGTCTCAAGTCAAACTTTTTCATTTTGATAAAGCCTGATTTACTGTGTTTCCTTTTATAGTTTGTGGGGGTTTTGTGCCATATTTAAGAAATCTTTAGCAAAACCAAGGTCATTAATTGTCTCTTCTTTTTTCTTACACAAATTTTATAGTTTTAGTTCTAACATTTAGGTCTATGATCTATTTTGAGTGAATTTCTATGTACAATAGAAACTTTCTATGTACAAAGGGGCAAGATTCGTATTTTGCATACAGAGACCTAATTGTGATAACACCATTAATCAAAGAGATAATCTTTTCTCTGTTGAACTGCTTTTGCACTTGTTTTTTTTTAATTTTTATTGTGTTATGTTAGTACTATACAATACATCATTAATTTTTGATGTAGTGCTCCAAGATTCATTGTTTACATATAACACTCAGTGCTCCATGCAATAAGTGCCCTCAATACCCACCACCAGGCTCGCCCATCCCTCCACCCCCTCCCCTCTAAAATCCTCAGTTTGTTTCTCAGAGTCCAGTCTCTCATGGTTCATCTCCCTCCGATTCCACCCTTTCAGTTTTCCTTTCCTTCTCCTAGTGTCCTCCATACTATTTCTTATGTTACACAAGTAAGTGAAACCATATGATAATTGACTTTCTCTGCTTGACTTATTTTACTCAGCATAATCTCCTCCAGTCCCGACCATGTTGATGCAAAAGTTGGATATTCATCCTTTCTGATGGCTGAGTAATATTCCACTGCATATATGGACCACATTTTCTTTATTCATTCGTCTGTTGAAGGGCCCCTCAGCTCTTTCCACAGTTTGGCTATTATGGACATCGCTGCTATGAACATTGGGGTACATATGGCCCTTCTTTTCACGACATCTGCATGTTTGGGGTAAATACCTAGTAGTACTATTGGCCTTGGCACTGGTTTTGAAAATTAATTGTCTTTGTGTGTATGGATCTACATCTGATTATTTTCTGTTCCACTGATCTAGTGAATATCTTTTTTTTTTTCTTAAAGATTTTATTTATTTATTTGACAGAGAGAGAGATCACAAGTAGGCAGAGAGACAGGCAGAGAGAGGAGGGAAGCAGGCTCCCCACTGAGCAGAGAACCCAATGTGGGGCTTAATCTCAGGACCCTGAGATCATGACCTGAGCCGAAGGCAGAGGCTTTAACCCACTGAGCCACCCAGGCGCCCCTCTAGTGAATATCTTTGTGCGGGTACAACATTGTCTTGATTGCTGTTGGCTTTATAATCAATTTAGAAGTCAAGTAGCATTAGTTCTTTGTTCTTTTTTTCAAAACTGTTTTGGCTATTCCAAATACTTTGCATTTACATGTAAATTTTAGAGTCAGCATGTGAATTCTTCAGAAAGGATACTTGGATCTGGATTGAAATTGTGTTAAATCTGTGGATCAGTCCGGGTGAAACTGATATCCTAGGACTACTGAGTCTTCTGACCAATGAATATGCTATATCTTTCTATTCATTTTGGTCTTTTATGCTTCACCATGAAATTTTTAGATTTAGATTGTGCATGTGACACAAATCTTGTCAGTTTATCCCTAAGTATTTTCTATTTTTGATGGCATTGTTTCTTTAATTTCAATTTCTGTTTGTGGATAATAAATGGAAATGCAATTTATTTCTTACTTTCTGATATGGATATTTGGTATTTCTTTCTCTTGCCTTATTGCACTGAACCAGCAGTATGCTATAGAATAAAAGTGGTAAGAACACACATCAACTTTTTGATGATCAACTAATTCTCAGTCTTATAGGGAAAGGATCCAGGCTTTCATCATTAAGTGTAATGTAGCTGTGGGTTTTCCCTAGATTCCTTTTATCAGATCCAGGAAATTCCTTTCTTGTTTGCTGAGAGTTTTTGTTGTTGTTGTTCTTGTTCTTGTTATAAATCAATGTTGGATTTTGTCAAATGCTTTTTTTTACAGTCATTGTGATCTTGGGATTTTTCCTCCTTCAACTCTTGATATGGTGAATTATATTGTGTTACCTGTTAATATGATGAATCACATATTGAATCAACTTTGCATTTCTGAGATAACCTCTACTTGGTCATGATATATTATCTGTTTACATATTGTTAGAATTTGTTCATTAAAATCTTGTTAAGAAAATGTATGTCTGTGTTCATATGGGATATAGAGGTCACTGATTTAAATTGTTTCATTTCTAATATAAACATTTAATGAAGTTCCTTTAAGTACTGAGTAACAGCTTTCCCCATATTTTTTGTGTTATATTTCAATTTGCATTCAATTCAAAACACATTCTAATTTCCTTTGACTTTTGGGTTATTTAGAAGAATAGATTGTTTGTTTTCCAAATATTTGAAAACTTTCCAGATATCTTCCTATTACTGATTTTTAGTTTAATTCCATCTGATCAGAAGACATAATTTTTATAATTTCAATACTTTACAACTTACCGAAAGATTTTCATGGCTTAGAATATGGCACATCTTGGTAATCGTTCTATATATACTTGATAATAATGTATTTCTGCAATTGGTGGTTATAGGTTCTGTAAGTGTCAATTAGGTTAAGTTTTTTGCTGATATTGTTAGTTACTCATCAACTATTGAGAAGAATCTCTAGGTAAAATTGTAGATTCACCTATTTCTTTCAGTCCTATCAGTTTTGCTTTAGGTATTTGGAAGCTGTATTACTAGATGCAAAGACCTCTTACTGAATCAACCTCTTTATCATCATGAAATGATCTTCTTTATCTTTGGAAGTATTCTTCACTCTGACATTTACTTTGCGTGATATTCTTATAGCTATTTTCGCTTTCTTTTGATTAATGCTAGCATGGTATATCAATTTCTATTCATTTACCTTTAATCTATTTATTTATAATTAAAATGGGTATTTTATAGGCATACTTTATAAAATTCAATCTGATCATCTCTATCTTTTAATTGAGGTGTTTAAAGCATATACCTTGAGTTTGAAATTGTGAATTCATTTACCATCCCGCTACAGTTTCCATTTATTCTATTTTTTATTCTCTTTATTCTTTTTTCTGCCTTCTTCCAAATGAATTGAGTATTTTTAATAATTCCATATTATCACCTTTAGTAGCTATTATTTCCATCTAATGCATTTTTCATCATAGACATTGTGTTTTCAACTCTAAAAGTTCAATTTGGATTTCTATTTATCTTTATATGTCCCCTAACATGTTTTCCTCTACTTTTGTGAACACACAGATTATATTTACAATTTTAAAAAATGTTTTTGTCTACTAATCCTATCATGTTTTCCACTTCTTCGTCTCCTCTAACGATTGCGTTTTATCGTCATTATAGATCTTTTTGTTTTTTTTCCTGCTTCTTTGGTTGCCCCATAATTTCTGAATAGACATCATTAATTTACTCTGTTGGATACTGAATTTTTTAAAATATTTTGGACTTTGTTTCAGGTTCAGGTACCTAGAAATGGATTGGTCCTTCTGAATCTTGCTTCAAAGCTTCGATAGACAAGACAAGAGCAGTCGTGAAACAAGCATTAATTTGCCCCACTACTGAAACTACATTCTTTCAAGTACTAAAACCACTACCTGTACACTATGAGTCTTTCCACTCAAGTTACTGAGAGCAAGAGCTGTCCACAAATTCCCAACTAATACTGCCCAGCTCAGGTTGGGTTCCCCTTTCTGTGCCTCTGCCTAGAAACTCACTCTAGGCAGTTAGCAAAGACTTTGTGAAGCTCACCTCATTTGTCTTCCTTCATTCAAGGATTACTGTCCTGCACTGCCTGCTGTCCAAGGTCTGAAAACTACTGCTGCGTACATTTGGTCCAGTTTTTCAAGTATTTAAGGTAAATAGGGAAGGTAATTTCTGGCCTTTGTTTCTCCATCATGACTGGAAGCAGAAGTTTATGTGTTCATTGTTAATAAAAAAATAAAAACAGTAATGCAGAAAAATAAACAAAAAATAAAATTACTTGAAATTTTCAAACCTAGAAATAATCGCCCTCAATAATTTCCTTTAGTTTCTTTATATACACGCACAACAAAGAAGATATTCTATAATTGTCTTTCTTGCCTTCGAAGTCAATAAAAATAAACTTTTATCATCAGTTTTAATGATCAAGTAACATTCTAGTGAATGGATGCATTATGATCTATTTAATTCATCCGTGATTGTTGGTTGGGTTTTTCCAACTTATTGACATAATTTTAAAGTGCTCCAATAAACCATAGGAACTCAAGCCTACAGTCCATTGCTTTCTGCCATGACATTGAGCTGACTTTGAAACTAAAAAAATTTTAGGCTACCATGTTTGTTCTGTGGCTTCACCTCATACATATTTTGCTAGAATCCTTAATAAGGAGAAAGGTGAGAGGAAAGACAATTGATTTTGACAGATGATATTCTGACCTGAGATTGATAAAACATGAGATTTTTGTCCTCAGCTCAGTGTGAACTCCCTTTAGAGAAATTCATGTTTGTAAAGCCTCATTTGGATGAAAATATACAGGAAGATACCTGGGCTGCTGGTTCATTGGTTAAGAAACTAAAAATGCACAGTACCTTGGCAAGTTAATTCAAGTAGGTGCTAGAGGCAATCTGAAATGAACACGGAAATTTTTAATCATGGATTGTGCCTGGAGTAGGCACTGGTGGGACATTCACACTACGATTGAGTGGCAGTTGGTTTAGCCTGCTGAAATAACTTGATGGTCTAATCCATGTCCCAACAGATGGATATCCCTGAGTTTGGCCCTAATAGTTGTGTTTATAGAGTCTCAGCAGAGAGCCCTGGATTACAGGATAATGGAAAATGAATAATACAGGTAGAAGTGCCATTGAGTTAGAGCTGAGATATGTTAATAGACAGTGAGGTGAATTTGTAATAGACTAAGGTAACCTACATTAATATGTTTTACATTTGCAAAGCTTAAAAAGACAAATAGCTTGGTATATCTCCTGCAGCACCAAAAGAAAAGTAGACTAATGTTTACACACCAATCAGGAAAATGAATTTTCTATTTATATTACTAAAAGATTATACCTTGATGTCTGGACAGTATAAATTGTGAAAAAGTGTTTCATTTTGCAATTGGGATTGTACTTTACAAGTCTTGGGAAAATAAACATGTTGAAGTCTATTTTTTTCCTAGGTCTCAGAATTTTTAGGTCTGAGAAATTATTAATCAGGTTTCCTTTGGATATTCAAAACTTTAATAATAAATAAGGGAGGAAAGACAAGCTCGTCACAAAGAAAGATAAAATTTTAATGGAGATGACTGTGATTGGTATAGAAGTGTCAGGCTATTGAGGAATTGTGTTGAGAAAACTTCTAGAGGAAGGAGATGTTATGGAAAGACAGAGTTGTCTGAGAGACAGAAAGGTGTAACAAAGTATCAAATGAAGCCAACAATTTAGGAGGTGAGTACTTAAGATTTGGCTTTGAAACTTGCCATGTTCAAAATTTGGACTAGAAGAAATAAAAACATTCAAAAATTAAATTAGGAACAAAAGTACATGTCCCATTATAATAATATTAGAAATATAAAACATTTGTCCTTCCATTTTTATGGTTTAAAGTCAAGATCTTTAATAGTAGCACAGAGTAAGATATTCATCTACTCTTTTATTCATTCAGTTAAACATTTTTAAGCACAGCTATGAATCTGATGATGTACTGACCTAAGGATACAGTGGGGAAAAAACAGTTTAAAAACACATAAACTGCTAATAATTACAAATGGGTTTAAATTTTTAAAAAATGATGAAAGTGCCATATTGTAACTTGCTGTTTTGTTTTTATTGTTTCCCTTGACCATTCCCAAAGAAGGTAGGATGGTTTAATCGGGCCAAAATAGCTCATTTTCTGCCTGGAATATTCCTGAGTGAGTTAACCAGAAAAGATGATTTTCTTCTCCATGGACTAAAATTTCAAGACCAAGCTATATACAGGGTAGGTGACAAACTAGGCTACATTTCATACCATCCTTTCAGACCTTGAAAACTTGAAGTACTATTTATCTTAATGAATTAATGTTTTCTTCCAAAAGCAAGAGACCTTACCAAATTTAAGTCTTGATCATAGAAATTTTCAAATGGTACAGGTAATCAATTTTCTAATTATTCATCCTTCACTTTCCTTATTGACTGCAGTTTGGACTATAACCTTGATATTCATAATGCAGCAGCCAAGGATTTCCTACCCACTCTAGATATTCACTGTGCCTCCATGTTTCTAGATATTTCCAAAATTTCTATAACCTTAGCTATGGTATAATTTCAATATTCTTAAATAGTTTAAGCAAGAGTATGAATGGAGCATTTTGCAGGAGAAATGTTTATTTTTAAGATAGAGGTAAAAAGGGAGAAAAGACGAGGATTGTGACCTGGCAAGTACTTCAATAAACAGAATGAATTTTACAAAAATTAAGAACTGGGGCACTTAGGTCAGACTCGTTGGTTGTGTCTGACTTTGGCTCAGGTCACGATTTCAGGGTCTTGGGACTGAGTCCCACATTAGGCTCTGGGATCAATGAGGACTCTGTTTCTCCCTCTTCCTCTGCCCCTACCCTCTGTTCATGCTTTCTCTCTGTCTCTCTCTTTCTCTCAAATAAATAAAATCTTTAAAAAATACGGGTGCCTGGATGGCTCAGTTAAGAATCTGACTTCGGCTCAGAGTCCTGCGATCTAGTCCCACGTGGGGTTCCCTGCTCTGCTGGGAGTCTGCCTCTTCTCCTACCCTTCCCTTGCTTGTGTTCTCACTCTTCATGCTCTTTCTCTCTCAAATAAGTAAAATCTTTTAATAAACAAACAAACAAATCAAGAGCTATGTTTTATGTATCTACCTGTATACCACAATGCCGTCCTTGGAAGAGTGCAAGGTCTAAATAAGAGGGCAATGTCTAAATAAATCCTACATTGTAAAACAATATGTGTCATAATATAATTGAGGTTCTGTAAAAACTCAGAAGAGAGAAATCACAGGGAAGTTATATTTGAATCAAGGCTTTTAAGAAAGTGAATAAGAATTCATCAGCTGAAGAAGAGTAGGACATTCAAGCAATAGGGAAGAAAAAGAAAAATGTGTGGAAATGTGGGCGCCTGGCTGGCTCAGTTGGTTAAGCCACTGCCTTCGGCTCGGGTCATGGTCCCGGAGTCCTGGGATGGAGTCCCTTATTGGGTTTCCTCTGCTCTGCGGAGAGCCTGCTTCTCCTTCTCCCTCTGCCTTTCCTCTTGCTTGTTCTCTCTCTCTCTGTGTCAAATAAATAAATACAATCTTAAAAAAAAAAAAATGTGGCTTTTCAGGAGAGGTGTCTAGTTCCATGTGGTTGAAGCAAGGCTGTTCTAGGAAGGTTCTCACCTGCTCTCACATATATTCAAACTCTTTCTGGTTTTTGAAAAGAATACAGTCGGTAAGACAGTACTTTTTTAATGTACTTATTTTATCATTTACTGAAAAAAGACATGTTAAAGATCTCCCACTGTGATTGGGAATTTGTTTCTCCTTTAGTTCTATTAACTTTTGCTTTATGTATTTTGTGACTTTATTATACCAACATGGTATGTACACACAGAGCATAGGATTGCTATATTTTCCTGATGAATTAAATTTATTATTATTAAATATCCCCCTTTATCTCTACTAACGATCTTTTCCATAAAGTCTATTTTAATATTAGTATTGCTACTATTTTGGTCAGTGTTTTCAGAGTAGCTTTTTAATTTTTTTTTTTTTTTTTTACTTTCAATGTATTTGTATCCCAATATATTGGATATGTCTTTGGGGCTTTTTTTTTTTTTTAGTTTGTTAATCTTTGTATTTTAATTCAATTATTTAGTCTCCACTTACATTTAATGTGATTGTTGATTTTATTTATTTAAATCTACCATCTTACTATTTGCTTTATATTTGTATTATCAATAATTTGTGCATTTATTTCCTCTCTGTTATTTTTTTTTTATTCAGGGGGACTTAAAAAAATATTATTCCCTTTCCTCCATTTATTTAGTCATTACACATTCCTTTGTTATTTTTTAGGGAGTTAAGCTAGAGATAAAAACATCCTTGACATATAAAGTTCTAATATTATTTTGTACTTTTGCCATCTTTTCAGACAAAGTGTTCATTTTCTCCCTTTCAAGTTTATATATTATTGTTGTTCTGGACATCAATTATGACTTTTATTTATTTTATTTTATTTACTTTTATTTATGGCTTTTATTCAGACACATATTTCCTCTTTTGCTTATCTGAAACTGTTTACCCTTAACCATCATTCTTCGAGGATATTTTAACTAGTGATAGAATTTTAGGTGCTTTCTGAAAATATTGTTCTATAGACTTTTGGCTTTCTTTGTTTCTGTTAAGAAATCATCTCTCAAATGAATAACTGTTCCTTTCAAAACAATATGATTTTGGGGACGCCTGGGTGGCTCAGTTGGTTAAGTGGCTGCCTTTGGCTCAGGTCATGATTCTAGGGTCCTGGGATCGAGCCCCGCATCGGGCTCCTTGCTCAGCATGGAGCCTGCTTCTCCCTCTGCCTCTGCCTGCCTCTCTGCCTGCTTGTGCTCTCTCTTTCTCTCTCTCTCTAACAAATAAATAAATAAGTCTTAAAAAAATATATGATTTTTCCCCTCTGTCTGCTTCTTAAGACTTTTTTAAAATATTTAATTTTACTGTGATGTGTCTGCATGTGGTATTTTTGTATATATTTGAGATCTATAAGAATTCTTGATGATGTAGTTTGATAACATGTTAATTTTGGAAAATTCTCAAATATTGGTTCTAACTCACATTCTCCTTTCTTTCTGGGACTTTAGGAAATTTATATTAAGCTCTCTTGTTTGTAGATGTTTCTTACCTCTTCTGTGTACTTTCTGTTTTTTTGTCTCTCCATGTTTCATTCTGAATATTTTCTGATACCATTCTGCTGAACCACCCATTCTCTCTTCAGCTCTGTCTAAAGTACTCTTAACCCCATTCATTGAGATCTTAACTATTATTATTGTAGTTTTCAGTTTTGAAATTTCTATTTTGGTTTCCTGTTCTCTGCCATAATTCTCAATCCTAGTTCTCCTTCTTATCCGTTATCTCCTTGAAAATATTGAGGATATTTATTTAAAGCCTATTTCTGATTACTCCATTATCTGATTTTCAGGTCATCGTTTTCCCTTGTCTGTTTCTCTTGAATTTTGTTCATGATTTGTCCTTGGTTGTATGCTTGTTTTGACTGAATGCTTGATATGTTATTTAAAAATTAATAGAAATGATTTCAGGCCTAGGATGATGCTGCCTTTCTCCAGAGAAAATATAGGTTTATTTCCGGTAGGTGGCTTAGAATTGCTCTAGGCTTAGAGCAATTCAGGATAACTTCATCGAATAAGGGCTTCAGTCCCTAAAAGGGCCATTTAACCTAATATCTCTTACTCCTGAGATGCTGTCCTAATTCCTTTCAGTGTCCAAGGGCTTACCAGACACCCTGGGCTTTGGCGGTACCTAGACTCTACTTTGTGTCACCCTAGTTGTAAGAATCTAGCAAAATTCTGCTCCAGTTTCTCAGCCTCTCATTCTCCCAAAATCAATAAGCATCCTTAGTGGAAAAGCTATGATGACCTTTCTGGGTTTCCATATTCTATCAGATCTTGGCCTCATAATTCTTCCTGCTTTGTAAGCTCTTTAGGCAGATCATTTTGGTCTAACTTTTCTAATTCTCATAGAGAGGTTGATCCAGATTGCCTAAACTCTACTACCAAACACTGAACTTCCCTCTTCTAGCTCTTGCACTATAGTCTACAATCATGTTCAAATCTCTCCAACCTTGAAATGTAAAAGATGAAAACCACTCCCTTGTCTCTGTGTCTTCTTCTAACCTACTTCACTGCTTGCTTTCTCTACATAGCCAGATTCCTTTAAAAGGTGGCTACAATTATCTGCCCACATCTTCATTTCCTATGTACCTTTTAATCTTCTGGTCTTTTCCATCCATCAAGATCAGAAACTGCTGTAACAGCAGTCAGCAGTGAGACCCAACTGCCAAATTCAGGAGACTTCTGTTACTCCATATCTTATTCTCTCTCCCATTGAAATTCTTAAAACACCCCAACCAGTAGATCAGTGTAGTTTTCATTTGTATTTATTTTCCTTTTTTGCATTCAAATCTCCATTAATTAATTCATTCATTTATTTAACAATTGATTGAATTCTTACTATGTCTCATTTAGCATGCCCAAGTGCAGAGAATGACAGATAACTAAGACAAGATTCCTTTACCTCGTAAGGTCACGGTCCAATAAAGGAGGTAAAAACACAAAAACACATCCAATGAACTACAACACAAGGTAATACACTATGTTTTAAACTCTACTACTAGTATATTTAATGTGCTGAGGGAAGACTCATGAGTGAACAACTAATTATACTAGGGAAAGACTCCAAAGAAGAGACAGTGTTTATAATTAATGTTTAAAAATGATCTTTCCAGAAAGAGAGATTTGGCAGTGGGTTGGGCAGAGGAATGGAATCTTAAAAAAAAGTTAAAAAAATAAACAAATAAAAATGTGTGGAATGCAAGGCATGGTTGGAAAAGAGGAAATGGTTTGGTATTAGTGAATGCAAGGTATCTGTTTTCATTCAAATGAAGTTGAATGTTCTTCTACACATTTAAGCATTATTTGTATTCATTTTGCTATAAATATCTGTTTATGTTCTTGCCCATTTTTAGGGGAGTTATTTGTCTATTAAAGATTTTATTCTTTGTTTTTGATACAAAATGCAGTATGTTTCTTGCTTATTATTTGTCTTTTGACATTTTTATATGCAGATTTTAATTGTTTTCATACAATAACATTTGTTAATATTTTGGAATTTCAATTCATATATGAAAAGGCAATTATGGAGTTTCTGAGAGTGATTTGTGCTAAAGCAGGCTTCAGAGAAGCCACAAGTATTTTTGGTAGTATTTTAAAGACCAAACCACCTAAATTGCCTTCTAGTCATCTTACAAGCCCCCAAGACTTCTGTCATTTTCCTTTACATATAGACGAACTTCCTTCACGATGGTGTTCCAACTTTATCCTCTACTGGAACAAAAAGACTCTGGTAGAAAGATCTCAGAATTTGAGGATTCCATGTACAGCAGGTCCAAACATGTAATTGTCTGCTATCCAGCCAGCCCACAACTTGTCCTTCAAATGGCATCAGACCTTACCTCAAAGGCAATCAAGCTTCAGCCTGTTCAATAACCTTTGGAGCAAAGTATAACTGAGCTACTGCATGCTAAACACCAGCAACCAGGAGATATAAAATCTATATTGGTCCACAGAAGAAGGTGGTATAGTCTAGGGAGGAGACAAAGGGAACCATTATTTAGATTTTATTTCATATCCCTATGCTGTCATTTATTAGTTGTATCAGTTTATCAGGCTCTTTTCCTTTCTGAGCCTTTTTTAAAGTTTATAGTATGAGAATAATCATTTGACTCCTAAATGGGTGGTTGTAGGTATTTAAAAAACAAAAGCAAAACCAAAAACAAAACCTATTCCCTTTCCCTACTTCTATCACCTTGTCTACTTCTTTTTGCCTGGCAGACATTTTATGCTCTCTTTCCCCATGACATGTAGGTATAGTATCTTATAAAGAAAAACACCACATGTACAAGAGAGTTGAAAAGATAGTAATGATGGAGATGTATGATTATATTATAAAATGAATGGGAAGAATTGAGTTGAATGCCCCAAATAAGTCATAATGTAGGAAGTTTGAAAGATAGGAGGAAACAAAAAGACACTGAATATTTTTAGAATATAATTGAATCTGGGGAGTAGCAGAGTCATATGGAATTTGCCTAACGTGAGAAAGTTCAGGGTAAAGAAAACAATAATTCTTTTGAGTGAAAGAGTGAGCTTTGGAAGAAAGAAGAATCAATCATGAATAAATAACCAATCAATCAATCATTATTCTTGAATAATGGAAAAAGAGAAATTAACAATAGGCCAATCCAAATGCTGGTTACTCCATAGCAAAAACCCCAAGATATTGTCATAATACAGGGAAGCCGGACATTAGTAGCCTTGCTTATAAAAATTGGATAAATAAAGGAAAAATTTCCTGGACACTAAAGAATTGCTAAAACACAAAATAGTATATTTTGAGATCATGAGACAAGTTATTAAACCAAACAGGAAAATCTTTAATAAAATAAATCTAGTAGAAAGTATAGTCCTGGTTAAGAGGGAAATATTTTTACTTTTTACTTACTAAAATTTCATATTATAAAAAGCAACTAATGTTCTAAAATGAAAATCATCAATAGTCAAATAATAATGGGGGAGAAATTATTATAACGTGAATTTAAATGTTTTAGAGTGCCCCAACTTATTTCATGGTTCATACATTTATTTTTAATGAAAAGAAATTTAAAGAAAAAAATTCTGTAGTAAACAATAGCAAGATGTCTTTGCAATGTTATAAACATTGCAAATAAATAAACATTTATTTGTGTAAAAGTGGAGATTCTTTAATGGATATGCTTAATTTTTTTTTTTTTAGTCTCTGTAGAGATTCTTTTAAAAATATATTCCTAGAAGTCATTACACTCCTTTGAGCTGTGCTTTGAAATTCATTATGTGCAAATGCTTTCAATAATTGTAATGGAAGAGGGATAGCGGTGGTGAGTAATTGTTTGATGTGCCATATACATTTGCCTTAAATAGTAATTCAGTATTAATAGGTACTCTCACATACCACTATGTTAGGACATATCAAGTGGAAATAGTAGGCAAAAATATGTCATAATGACTTAAGTGTTACTTCCAATAGAAAAATCTTAAAATATTTGGTTAAATATTTCTGCTAAAATATTTAGCAGAAAACATATTTAATTGAGGCACTCATTTCCATTGGAGATCAGATACATCAGCTCCGTGGGCTGATCTTCCTTCTGAACTCCCAGTTCACACCTGATGTAACACCCACTTGCTAAACACATTCATAAATACCCTTCAAATCCCCAGGTCCCCACTGACAGCTTCCATCCTTCCCTTCCTTCCCTCCTCCTCGGAGGCCCGAGGAAAGTTTTATTGCTTTCTGGATTATGTCAGATATCATTATCAATGAATATTTCAAAACCTTCTTTTTCCTGGTTAGACCCAGTTAATACTAACTGTCTTCTACAATCATGTGTATTCTGATTATATGCTTTCCTTTTTGTCCATTCTATCTTCCTTTATCCATACATAAAAAGTGAATCATCACAGTTCCACTATAAGACAGTTCTCCCTCTGACATTGTAAAACATTGCCCCCAGATGAAAATAGATTCATCAACTGTCCAAATTTCTTAACACTACCATTAAATACTTCCCCTAAGTAACTTAGTTCTTCTTAAAATATGAAAACCTGTTGTACTTTTTTGTTAATAGTAATTTAGAGTGAACTCAGAATTTCGATTGCTTCTATCATCTAGTGTTATAAATAAAAATCTGATTCATGATCCAACATTATGCATAAATAAAAGGTATTCAATTTGGTAATGTGAATCTAATCCAAATTGATTGTGTTCCACACCAGCTTTCCAACCCCTAAATTATCATTTATCTTTGTCTGCTAATAAACACTGCAGATTCTGTCATTGTGCTTTTAAGCCCTTTGAGATTACTATGTCAACCTCAGGCACCTTCAAATGATGATGCTGAGTAAATAATATTAATTCATAATGCTAATATTGCATCTCTGCTTTTACTATCTCAGGGAAGCTCTGTCATTCTGTCATGTTGGGTAACAATGTATGAGGCAGAAAATAATGTAGCCAAATATTCAGGGATCCAAGAATCCTATGAATATGTTCCAGGCCTTCGGAAGTAAATAAGAAGGAAGGGCACACCATAAAATAAAATGAAAGGCTGCTAATGTATCATGATTATTTAGCAGTGAATCACCCCTGCAATTCATGGAAAGACCAAGAAAATTACTAAAATATTAGTAACTAAAAATATTTTGTGTGATACAAGCCAATCACTGTATCAGGGTGGTACAAATAATTCATTAGGTGATGATATATAACATGCTACTCATTTGAAATTAAAAAAAATCTAAAAAACTTACAATAATGTTTGTACAGAAAGTGGGCTATTAATTGATCACCAAATGTTCTGCACTGACTAGATTTAGTCAAATAATTAATCAGACTAAGTTTAAAAGTTGAAGCTCGAGGGGCGCCTGGGTGGCTCCGTCAGTTAAATGCTGGAATCTTGATTTCAGCTCAGGTAGTGATCTCAGGGTCGTGAGATCGAGTCCAGTGTTGAGCTCCATGCTGGGTGTGGATCCTGCTTAAGATTCTCTCTCCTCCTCTCAAAAAAAAAAAAGAAATTAAAAAACAGAAACTGCAGCTCAAAGAGGGCAAGCGTGAAAGCAAATTTGGTAAACATGAATATTGCTTTTAGGTCATCAAACATTCTTGGATATCTAAGAAAGCAATAGAACTAGGATAAACAGAATCCATTTTATGAACATCGTTTAAAGAATAAGAATAAAAACATTAAGATGCAAAAATCAGTTACAGAGTGCCTGGGTCACTCAGTTGGTTAGGCAGCTTGGGTCATGATCCTGGGGTCTTGGGATCAAGCCTCGCGTCAGGCTCCAGCCTCTCATCGGTCTCCCTGCTCAGGGGGGAGTCTCTCAAATAAATAATCTTTAAAAAAAATCAGTTACATTTCTATGCACTAACAATGAACTATCCAATAAATAAAATAAATAAATAAATAAATAAATAAACAAACAATCTCATTTACAATAACATCAAAAAAAAAAATAGTAAGAATAAATTTAACAACAAAGGTCAAAAAGCTATACACTAAAAACTGGAAAACCTTGGTGAAAGAAATTAAAGAAGACACAAATAAATGAAAAAGTTTTCCATGTTCAGGAACTGGAATAATTAATATTATTAAAACATCCATATTACCCAAAGTGATCTAAATATTAAACACAATCTCAATCAAAAGTCTAATGACACTTTTCACAGAAATAGAGCAAACAGTCCTAAAATTCATATGGAACCACAAAAGACCCTAAATAGCCAAAAGCAATCTTGAGAAAGAAGAACAAAGCTAGAGGCATCACACTTCCTTACTCCAAAATATACTGCAAAGCTATAGTAACCAAAACAGTGTGGTACTGGCATCAAAACATATAAACCAATGGAACAGAATAGAAAGCTCACAGAAAAACCCATGCATTTATGTTCATTCGATCTTCAACAAAGGTGTCAAAAACCCATGACAAGGAAATGGCAGTCTTTTCAATAAATGATACTGGGAAAACTGATTTTCCATATGCAGAAGAATGAAATTGGACCCTATATCACTCCACATGAAAAAAAAATCAATTCAAAATGGACTAAAGAGTTTAATATAAGATCTGAAAACAAAACTATTAGTAGTAATCATTTCACTATTTAAGTGTATCAAATCATCATGTTGTACAAATATGAACAATTTTTGTTTAAAATATGTAAATAAATTAAGAGGAATGATAAAATTAAAAAGAAGCATAAATGTGAACAGAAAAATGAACCTACGTGGAAAGAAGTATGAGAAACTCATAAAAATAAATTTATGTTTATGGAAGGCCTTATTTCATAACAAATTCCTCTTTTTCTTTAACAGATTACCTATTCCAAAGAGGAGAAAGGAAGAAAAGTATCTTGGGTATTCATGTGTCACAAGAATAATGGAGACAAAGCTTTTTCTTTTCACAAAGCATGCAAGAGACAAAATTTCCTAGTGATAAGGGAAATGGGCCGGGAGACAAATGATGGAAAACTTCATTCTGTCACATCTTAAGACTTGTTGAATTACAGTTGCAATTCACACAGAGGGTAACTAGTCCTTTAGCTGAGGTGAGTGTGCAACTTATCACCCAAAACACGGCACCCTGGAGCATGAAAAGAAGTGCTTAATAATTATGGGGGGGAGGGGCTCCTGGGTGGCTCAATGGGTTAAAGCCTCTGCCTTCGGCTCAGATCATGATTTCAGGGTCTTGGGATCGAGCCCCGCATCAGGCTCTCTGCTCAGCAGGAAGCCTGTTTCCCCCTCTCCCTTTGCCTGCCTCTGCCTACTTGTGATCATTCTCTCTGTCAAATAAATAAATAAAATCTTAACAAAATTAATTATGTGGGGGAAGCAGGGATAAACTAGGCTATCCTCAGCAAACTGGAGCATAAGGTTACCCTTCCTCTGCTCACACCACAAGGGGAAGCCCTGGGGGTAGGGAAGGGACTGGTGCTGCTGCTGCAGGGCATCCAGCTTCTGGGGCTAGGGTAAGCAGCCAAGCTGTGGGTTCCACATGTTTCAGCAAACTTGAGTCACAGTTCAGGAAAACTCTTGGTATAGGGACCCAAAAAATCACAAAGTTAAAAGATGGAAAGGAAGGATAAATGTGTTAGCACTACAGTAGTGAGATTTCCCTTGGGATCAGGGTTCCAAAATTCAAGAAGTGGAAACATCAGAAAAATGTCTCCAGTCCCATCAGTGGAGTAGAGGATCTCTCTC
The DNA here is from genome assembly GCA_028646535.1 of Procyon lotor. Taxonomy (NCBI): domain Eukaryota; kingdom Metazoa; phylum Chordata; class Mammalia; order Carnivora; family Procyonidae; genus Procyon; species Procyon lotor. The sequence continues at coordinate 8,425,704 of CM053608.1, forward strand.
TCACCCTCTCTCTCTCTGTCTGTATAGATATAGGTATTGATATTGCTATCTATATATAGATATAGATCTAAGAGAAGAATTCCCATTTGTTTAAAGTCATGGCTTAGCAGCTCCAGGTCAGCTACCAGCTGACAGGTGTCAAGCAAGTCTACTTCTTTCTTTCTCACCCCTTAAACAATGGGACTCTGATGAGATCATCTGAGGAAAACGAGAGACATTCGAGTCACCAGAGCATATTTACAGTGATTTCTCCGAAAAACTCTTAAGGTAAGAGTGCCATACTCTCAGAAATATGGAATTTCATTGCTGAAGGACCTTCAAAACCTTCTGGTCTCATCTGCATGGTTGATAAATGAGAACACTGAGTCTTGGAGGGTTGTGGTGACAACGGTCAGGTTCCACTCTCATTCTTGGGCATCATCATTCCTGATGTAGTCAGAGATCATTCTATAGTCCTCCGCGAAAGCCCATAATAGCTGCACGAAGCCTTACTCCAAAATGAACTGAGTTTTTTATAAGGTAAAAAAATGTCTTTGAGAGGTTTTTCAAAATCACAGAGTAAAATATGGACAGAAGACTGGTGAGGAAAGGGACTGATGGATATTTGTAAGGTTTTCCTACTCAGCATCCAGTCCCCTTTCTCTGACGAGAGCATCTTGATTTCTTTTTTTTTTTGAAACCATCCCCTCCTACCTTTAATCCATGTGGTACAGATGAAGCTGCCTTGACTTCTTGCCTCTGGGAGTTTTCACTGCTGAGGCAGACATTACAATGTTAATAGATAAACAGTAGGCAGATTTATTTGGCTTATAATTGGCTTACTTTCATGTCAGTATTTCCTTATTTATTCAACATTGGTTAGCTTTCTATTTCATCAAGAATTCTCTTCATTGAGGTGCTTAGTCATTAAACACCTACCTTCAGCTCACGTCATGATCCCTGAGTCCTGGGGTGGAGCCTTGCATGGGGCTCCCTGTTCAGCCAGGAGTCTGCTTCTTCCACTTTCTTTGCCCCTCCCCCCCACTTGTGTGCATGCTTTCTCTCTTTCTCTCTCTCTCTCTCTCTCTCTCTCTCTCACACTACTCTCAAATAAATAAATAAAATCTTAAAAAAGAAAAGAATTCCCTTCATCCAAAAAAGATAAAATAAATATGTATACCAGGGAGTTGAGTTCCAGATTAAGAGGCCAGGAAACATAAAGTAAGGAGGATCTGAATGGCATCTGCCACCTTTTGGCAACCTGCCATTGATTCTGCTGGACTGGATGGCCTAACAGTGCTCTGTTGGCCCTCACCACTCTATTTTACCATTCTCATAGTGAGGTGTTCAGTCCAGGAGGAAGAGGCCTTTTCCAGACAGGGGAAGATCACTCTTCAGTCAAGATTATGGTAAGCTCAAGGCTTCAGGCCTGATAAATTAAGCTGCTGGCTACTGAAAGAAGTACTAGCTCAATCATGCATCCTCTAAGGGGAACCTTCCAAGGATGTCCTTCTGTGGGAAACCTTCTAAGAGGAAACTTCCAAAAGAACTTTTCAAGGGGAAGCTTATGAGAGGAGGCTCTACTGGATGATATTCCATGAAGAACCTTCTGTAGGAAAACCTGAAGCAGACCTTTTAAGGAGAACCATTTGGGGAAATCTTTGAGGTGAAATTTCTAGGGAAATCTTTTGAGGTGAACTTCCTGAGGGAAACTTCTGAGGCAATCCTCTGGGGAAATCTGTTGAGGGGAAACATCTGTAAGGAAACTTCTGAATCTTTCCGGGAAATCTTTGAAGGGAAACTTCTGAAGTAAATCTTTTGATGGGGGGGCCTTCTGGGGGAACTTCTTATGGGAAACTTTTTGAAGTAGCTTCTTTGGTAAACTTTTCAGTGGGAATCTTATGGGGACAACTTTTCAGAATCACCAACAGTGAGATATGAACAGAAGACAGGTGATAAAAGGGAATGGTGGACATTTCTAAGGTTTTCCTGCTCAGCATCCAGTTCCCTTTTCAGATGACAGCATCCTGAAGTTACTTTTTTCTCCTTTGGAAACCATCCCCTCCTACCTTTAATCCGTGTGTTGCTGATGAAACTGCATTGATTTCTTGCCTCTAGAAGTAGACACCTGACTCAGGCTGGGCCAAGTGGGCCAGAGCAATTGTTTCAGAGGTAGGCAAGTGGATCTCAGACATGCCAACAAAACTCAATTCTGGGACATTTTTTGAGTTGTTGGCATAAAAAAAAATCCTTTTTTATTGCACTGGCCTTGATGCTGGTAGAATATTGACCTGGAACTGCTTGAGATCACCATGTGGAGACATTCAGCCTGGGCTCCAGGTCCTTGGAGTCAAAGTAGAGCTGAAAGATAGATGAATAAGTATCAGGTATTTCTATACCATGTGTCTACATCCAACCATGTGGGAAATAAATCCCTAAACTAAAAGAATTACATTTTTGTTTCTGTTTGCTTAAGCCAGCTTGAAATGCATTTCCGGCTGAAAGAAAACAGCAAAATAAAGAAAAACAAATTGAAAATAAGAGATAAAAGTGGAAGTTACTGAGGTTGGGCTTGTCATCCACACTTAATAGAAATCTATTATAGATTTCTATTAGAATAGAAATAGTATTAGTAATAGTAATAGATTCTATTAGAATAGAAATAGTATTCTGTATTTAGGCCAGGGCTGTTAAACATTTTTTTAATTCACTTATGGAGAAAAAAGGAAATATGGAAAGTTAACATTTACTAAATGTCTACTGAATAGGGATTTTTAAAAACCCATGACAACACAGTTGTACAAAGATAAAAAGTTTATCTTATTTGTAACTATGATCTTTATGAGCCTCTATCTACTGATAGGTAGGGAAAAAATTTAACTAGGGGGTCCAACTATGAGTGAAATTAGTGCTTTGTGTTAATAATATAAGCTGTCTCTTTTTAAGGAAACACTCTTTCATTTTGAAATGGTCCCTTACTCTTGTCTCCCTAAGTAAGCTCTGACTAGAAGGTATGGAGGGCTTATGCACCCTCATGGCAGAAGAATAGTGTGGATTCCTCTGGGGAGGTGACTTTTCTCTTCTCTGGACCGATACTGAAAGCTGAAATATCAAGATAAAGTGACTTTTGAGGTCACACTCTGGGCCTGGTCAGTGAGCACTCAGTGGCACTCCTGCTGGCTCAGGGCCACTCGGGCTTCCCTGTCACTGTTGGAACATCTGGGGTCAGCATATGTCATCCATTCCCTCCTAGCTAGAGTAGTCTATTCTGGAGCCCTAAGTCACAGTCACTCTGCAGCCAGTCTCTGTTGTGGAAACCCACATGGACAAACACCCAGGTAGACTTTCAACATGACTTTTGGGTCATGCCCTCGCCCATTCAAAAACAAGGACAGTGTGAGGACACCAAAAACAAGGACTTTCACTTACCTGAACACATAAAGCTGCATTGGTATAAGATGGTCTAGATGTTACTTTCTGCTAGCATCTCAAATGAGTACAAGGGACAGATTCCTTGCTTATTTTATTTACACCATCTCCCCTCTCGGCCAAAGTTCCAAGAATGGAAATCAAAGGACTATTGTACTATTTTTACTTCTTCCCACAAACCTTATGGCTGGAAAGAAGGCAGGATTTTTGTTTGTTTAAACTTACTCCTGGCATATCTTCTTTCTAATTTCAGGTGGTCCCTGATGGCAGACAAGGTCTACAAGAGAATGCCATACACCGAGTCTTCCAATAGGCTAAAGAAGGAGAAAAAAAAATGTGGGAGAGCAAATCATTTCCTCAAGGCTGTAGCCTGCCTGGGAAAATGTCTGCCTTGCTGCATGATCTTCTTTTGATTGGCTTTCTCTCTGCCTTTGAGCTGTAACAAATCCCTCTGTCACTTCAGGCAGGTAGAAGCACAGGTGTGTTAGGGTGAAGGTCTCACCTTTGTTAAAGCACAAAAGGAAACCATATTCTATGTTTAAAAGATGTCTCAAAAAATTAAAATAAAATAAAATACAACGATGTCTCCATTACACTACAGAGTTTTCATTGTTAAGGTGTTTTCACATATGATATCTTCATTAGTTCTCTCTATGCTTGAAGATTTGAAAATAATGAACAATAGCCCTACAGGACAGATAGCATTTCTGAGAAGATGAATCTAAAAAAAGATAAGAAATAATACAAAGTCACATTGTGGGCAGCAGAGACAGATTCGAATTTGAGTTTATTTGAACCCAAGTTCACATTAATAAAGACTGTATGTGACTCAAGGCCAGGGAAAGGAACTAATATATTTAATGACAAAATCAAATTTACACAGTTTGCAGTAGGAATATGTGTCCAAGCTTTGAATCAAGTTTAAATATAATAGGCATAACTGTACAGTCTGAACTTATATTTAAAAGTAATTTATTGTATAAAAAAATAAAAAATAAAAAAATAAAAGTAATTTGTATATTTATATAATAAAAGAGACCTGGTTTAATAGCAATTCATGTGAAATGGGGGTGGGCAGTAGTGGTTTGTACACTACAAACTTTATATGGACCATCCATCTGATATGAGTGCCTAAAAAAAAAAGAGAGAGAGAGAGAGAGAAGAGCAAAGGAGAGACATCGACAAAATAAAGAAAACATGAGAATGTCTTCTGAATTTTGAAGGCTTGTCTTCAAAGGTGTTTTGAATACCCTGTCCTCTAGGACTGGGTGTTTCAAAAAGACAAATTCCACTCAGCATAAAGAGAAACCTCACATTGCCAATATGAAATGGATACTTATAAAGCAGTGAGAGTCTCACACAAAAATAGGCCAGGCAGAAGCTAGAGAAACATCTCTATACGTAAAACACCAAGAAATCACTACAACAAATGCAATCAATCTAGTAGAGAAATGCTACGTCAATGGAGACTCCATTTTGCCCCTCCAGATCTATTTTCCACCTCTCCTGTCCTGCCCAGGGCCTGTATGACCACAGAAATAGGCTCTCTGCTACCCTGTTGTTTGCTGGGGTGTGGATGGGGGTCAGGTTCTAATGACAGAAGCATCGAATGGAGAGGAGAGGAGGGAAGAGAAGAGAGGAGGGAGGAGAGGGAGGGAAAAAGAGTTTGTTTCTCCCTCCCCCCAAAACACAAAACTCTTCCCCTCTGGGGCTGCCTGAGGCCTGCTGCATCCTCCACAGGAGGGTCCCATTCTTACTCGGGGTGATCCCTCCCTTCACACCTTTAGGCCCAAAGTGTAACTAGTAATAGCATTGTCACTTACCTGGGTTCCTGTCCACACATTTGCAAATGATCCTTTTACCAGAATCTCCTCAAATGGCCCAGGGTGGGTGCCTATCTGTCTCCTTCAAGAATCCTGACTAATGGAGTCGATGATTTAAAGAGGCCTCTCACATTACAGGAAATCCACAAAGTCAGCAGACACATGGAAAGATGCTCAACAGCATGATGAATCATGGAGATGCCAAATAAAACCAAAAGGATTTCATTTTACACCCCTCGGATTGACAAAAACTAAGCACTTAATAGTAAAACGTTCTGGCAAGAATGTGGAAGAGTGGGAACGTCCATAAACTAAACCAAGTTGATGCAGCCACTTCAGAAAATAACTTGACACGTTCTAGGAAAGTGGAAAATGTGCATAACTTGTGATCCAACTACTTGCAGGCATAGACAAGAACATACATTCTTGCAATGTTTATAATAATAATTTTTAAAAACCCTTGAAATAAACAACCCAAGTATCCATTAACCAAGAAATGGATAACTACATCATAGACTCTGCACAAAATAAAGAACTATCCTGCAATGGAAAAAACTAATAGACTAAAGCTACACACATCAACATGATATTGTTGCTCAAAACGTGATATTGAACAAGGAAAACAATTTTCAGAATACTTGCGGCATGATTCATTCGTATAAAGAACAAAGGCATGTAAAACAGAATGACCCCTTGCTTAAAGGATACACACATAGGTAGCAAATCTAGAAAGATGGGCAAAAGAGTGATAGACAAAAAAGCAAGATATTATTTACTTCTGGTCGATGAGAGATTGTGGAGGTGTGTGTTTGGGGAATGGTAATGACAATCTCTTCAGCTAGGAGGTATTTGAATTATTTTACTTTCTATACTTTACATACAATTTAAATATTCATTTATATGTATTCAAATTTTAACAAAAATGTTAAAGAGAAAGTCAAGCAAAAGAGCTCATAATAAAACACTTATGTAAAATAGTGATTAACAGATTATAAGAAAACCGTGACACTGTATTCATTTTATATGGCTGCGTAACAAATTACCACAGTTTACTGGCTTAAAGCAAGACAAATGGGTTATCTCACAGTTCTACGGGTTAAGAGTCCTGGCACATCTTAGTTGCTCCTCTCTCATGAGGCTGTAGTCAGAAAGAAGACCTCTGTGACCTCCCAATTTGTATTGGGCTGTATCTATTATTATCTGTTGTTATTGCTCATTTTCTTCATTGTACCTATCATTGTTTGCCATTATTTGTTTGTTAACTTGTTAGTTATCTGCATCTTCCACAACCCACCAACTAAAGGTCCCAAGAGGACAGAACTATGGTAGAGAGTTCTGCTCACCAGCCTCCCTGTGAGTTAGTGAGGGACACATGAATGGTTCTGGCCAGTGGAATGGGAGCAGAAGTAACTTGTGACATTTCTAGATCAAACAGTGAAGAGCCAGGGAGGCTCCTTTGTCCCAATTTTCTCAGCCATCATGACTGTTTGAACATTCACTTTTCAGTTTGCATAACCACCAGTAGAAAGAAGGCTTCTAACCTCACCAGACTTCCATGAGCAATAAATTTTTGTTGTGTTATTGACAACTCAACTGGATTCCACAATATACCATATCCTAGCCTGATTTTTTTTCTTTTCTTCATCATTGTACCTTCAATATTTGGAAGAGTGTCTAGGACATTGTAAATCCTCATTAATGCTTGTTTAAAGAAAGGAAGGATGAAAGAAATAAAGGGAGAGAGAGGAAGGGAGGGAAGGAAAGAAGGAAGAAAGAAACAAATTATCACTGAGTAAATTTAACACTCAAGGAGATGCGTATGTTTACACAGTGGCTTCCCATCCTCCGTGTGTGCTGTGATGTACCCCCCCACACACACACACTCCTCCCACAGTTTGGAGCCCTTAGACGTTAACTACGTACTCCACCACTTACTAGCCATATGACCTTGGGCAAGTCACTCACCTTTCTAATTTCCCTCTATAAAATAGGCATAATAACATTTGTCTTACCTTCTTGGCAAATTTGTTGTGACAATAAATGTGTAAACACTTTACAAATGCTTTATAAACTATAAAGCAATATAAATAGGAAGCTTTACCACAGCTCAGTTTTCACAGGCTTTGCCTTAGGCTGAATCAAGCAGAAAATTACATGATAACATGATGAGTAAAGACATAAAGGAATGAGAAAAGGTGGAACATCGATAGTGGTCACAACAGGTTCATTTCTATACAAAAATACATATTTGGTCTAATCACAACTCATCAAGACCACTTCTTATGTGCATATTAATAATAAAATTATAGGTTACTATTATTTATATGTGGCTATGATGTGGAAGAAAGAATAAAGTGTCTAATAAGAGCTTCTATTTTTCCTCATATCCCTGTGTTGTCATCCCCAAAAAGGGGTAGTGAGATCTATCAGGTGAAAGAGCATCAGCCTATGAACATGCCCTTGGTAGAACATGGTTGGCACAGTGCCCCGTCATAGCAACTGGCTTCTCCTCATATTATTAGTAATTATTACCACTCCTGAAATAAGTC
>CM053608.1:8443135-8500566 GCA_028646535.1 Procyon lotor
TCTCGCTGTGTTTCTCTCTGTCAAATAAATAAAATCTTTAAAAAAAAAAAAAAAAAAGAATAAAACAAAATCTGAGCACTTATTCCTCTGATACAGGACCTGGTTTCTATTTTCTCCTAAATCAACAAGCTTTTCAAAAATAGAAAAAATGTAATTTCTGAGAAATTTTACCGAACTTTCTGAGTTATATGCAAAAACAAAAACAAAAACAAAAATATCTGACAGATCTATCTGGTTTTAAAAAGGTAATAGCAGCCTTTTGTTCAAACTGTTAGAAGTCCTTAATGCTAGAAGTCTCTTTCATGCTGAATAAGTACATGCATTTTCACAGATTTTCAGGTTTCTTTCAATAAAACTGTTTGAGAATTGAAAAATAGAGCTTCTTAGTTGTGGTTCAGAATTAATTGTTCACACAAGCCTTGGATTAATTTGCATGAATTTCTTTTTACTTGGGGCCCAGTGTAGTTATTGTTCATTTCCAAAAAATAATATTTCCCCATCATGTAAAGTACAAAAACAGGTTTAATCAGAAACTTCAACTTTTTAGAATAACAACAATCTTCATTGATTAATTTCCCCAAAACTGACAAAAACAGTTCAGTGTTTTCTGTCAATGTAGCAAAGTGTGGATTTTGATAGGATATGGAGGAAACAGTTCTATTTCAAGAAGATCTCATTAAAAGCCACCTGCTGCCTTAATAATGATGGCATAATTAAAATGCTCTCCCCAAATCTGGTATTGCTTAGACATTATGGACAGAAAGAGAAAGCTGATTGAAACTACCTAATTTGAGACTAAGGTAGCAATTTGTAGAAAGGGTGTCCTGAATGAGTTAGACAAATGCAATAGGAAAATATCAAAGGTGCATTTGATTTGAAAAGTAAATGGATGGAGTTATCCAGCCCATGTGCCCCAGCCCTGGTGTCAACCATCAAAACACTGGTCTGTTTGCCCTGCTTCAACCTCCCTTTGAATAGGAGCTTTACCTTAATTTTTATTTTTGTTCTAAAGCTACTAATAAATTTCTAGAAAGGATTGTTCTTAGAAGAACCAAATTGGCTGTGTCCCAAGATAATCATTTCAATAACAAAGTGGTGGAGCTGTGGAACAGGAATAAATTTGGAATTAAATAGGGGAATCGTGGGAGAACTTGTCCCGAATGAACAACTGCATGAAAACTTCAACGAAGCCAACATTTCCTCTGTATGAAAGTGACAGACCTGATAAATAACGCAGAACCAATAATCGACAAATTGACAAATCAATGAATGTGATGTTTATTAAGTGCAAGGAACTGTTTTGAATGTGGTGAGTGTGCAGAGATTACTCTTTTCAACTGTCACAAAGTCTTCCTGTCTTCCCAGGTGACAGTTGTCAACCCACGGATGATTCAAGGCTGTAGCTGGGGACCTCTCGGACTTCCTCGGCTCACATAGCCCTGCCATTTACTGTTTGCTCATTTGGGTTCTTCTGTTTCTGACTATCTTTATGTCCTGTAAAGACAAAAAGCCACCAACCAACAAAACAAGCTCTCCCATGTAGCCCACGGTGGGCCTCCAGCTGCTCTCTCTTCCTCTCCCTCCCCCACAGTCCCATTCCTTCTCCCCCTCTTCCTCCTTCTCCACCACTGTATTCTTCAAGAACTTGGCCTCCACTCTTACCACACTGGACCGCTGTGACAAATTCCATGACTATCCTTCTAATTGACCGCTAATATGGTCTTTATGTTATAAAACCTAATAATGCATGTTAATAATTCCTTTTGCTCCTGAGACATGTCTTTGCCCACTCGTTCTTGGCTTTCGTTGAGAATTCCTCTTCAGAATGTTGTCTTCCATCCATTGCTCTTCTCCCTACTCACACAGCCTAGTCTCCTGGCTTTAATTTTTACTCATAAATCCCCACCCCCAACATGATACCTCCCAGAGTTTCCGACTCCTGCTCCACTTCTTGGGTCCTGACATTGGGCCATCCCACAGGTCCAGATCCAGTCTCGTGTTCAAATCCACATTCTTCCTCCTCACCCTTCCTACTCTCTATTCACCATTCCTTAACAACATTGTCTCCCCAAAAATCAAAACTATGGTGTCATCTAAAGCTCACATTTAGCCAATTTCTAAATTCAACTAGTTTTACCTTTTAAACATATCTCAGACTATAATCTCCTCCTTCCCCTACCCCCACACAAACTTTTAATGTTGAAGTTGCACAAATTCAGAAGTAGGCTTTATGTCATGCAATACTCTCTTCCTGAGAACTTTATCCCAGTCCACAACTCTAAATTTATACACAACTTGGAGATGGCCAAATCTATTTCCTCATCCCAGTCCTCTTCGGTGTTTCAGATCCAAATTTCTGAACTAACTACCTGATTCTATATAGAAGTCTTTGAGCATTTCCAACCTGTTCAAGCTCATTTTTAAACAGTTAGTTATGGCGAAGACTGCCAGCTGTCCCCGAGTACCCTACATCTTCTGCTCTTGCACAATAACTCCTTCGAACCATAACAGGCTACTTGACCGCCAGAATTAACACCACATTTCTGAGCCAACCTCACAGCCACAAAGGCATGTGCCTAACTCAGGTCCCGTGGAACAATGTTAGTCAGGGTTCTACACAAAATAGTTGTATGTATGTGTGTGTAAATATATAGGTGATAGATAGATAGATAGATAGATAGATAGATAGATAGATAGATAGATGATAGATAGATAGATAGATAAAAGAGAAAGATTGATTTTAAGGCATTTGCTCACATGATTGTACAGATCAATCACTCTAAAATCTGGCAGGTTGAAAAGCCAGGAAAGAGTTGATGTTACAGCCCAAGTGAGGGGCATTAGTCTTTTTTAAATTAAGGCTTTCAATTGATTGGATGAGTCTCGCCCACATTATGGAGGGTAATCTGCTTTGCTTAAAATCTAGTGACTTAAATGTTACAAAAAATACCTTCATAGCAACATGTAGACTAATGTTTGGCCAAATATCTGGGTATTATGCTCTAACCAAGTTGACACATAAAATTAACCATCATAAGGTTATAAGTAGAAGTTGTATGTACAACTTAAGTTGTATATCCGTAAAGGGAAGGATGCTCCTTTCTCCTCTCACTTTTTCCTTCCAGCTATTATGGATGTAATAGCATAGTTCTAGCAGTTCTAACTATTCCATGAGGTGACCTTGGGAACAAAAGCCACACATGTGATATTACAAGATAGAAAGAATGTGAGTTCTTCACACTGTGGCAGGCCACACCAGCTCACATCAACCTGCAAATGTTTTGAATGTGAGGAATAAACTTATTTCTTGCTGAGAGGGTCTTTTGCTATTTCCAACCAAAACCAGTCCTAATCTATAATTTCCCTAGCCTATTTCTCCTCCAATGTCTTCCTTTGGCCAATTCAGGACATCAACATCTATCCAGGAGGTAGGAGCAAGAAAATATGGACATCCTTGGTACCAATCTGTGTCACCTCCTTCAAAGCCACCACTGACTCATTATATTAATAAAATAACCTTCTCATTAGTCCCCCAATAATTACTCTGCCTTCGTCTTCATTCTGCATGTGTAACCAGGGTTCTCTTTTCAAAACATAATTTGAACCATGTCACTTTCTTGCTTGAAACTCCTCAATGGCTTCTCAAGAATTCTAAATCCTTCCAAATCCTTAACTGACAGAGTTTTGTGTGATCTACCTCCACCCAGTTGTTTACTTTCATCCCATAGTTTTGCTCATTTACTAAACTCCACTAAAGTAGTGGTCCCTTCTTCTTCACCTTCTTTTTTCTTAAAGCTACTTTCTTTCTTTTTTTAATATTTTATTTATTTGACAGAGAGAGAGAGAGAGAGAGAGAGAGAGAGATCCCAAGTAGGCAGGGAGGCAGGCAGAGAGAGAGGGGGAAGCAGGCTCCCTGCTGAGCAGACAGCCCGATGCAGGGCTCAATCCCAGGACCCTGAGATCATGATCTGAGCCGAAGGCAGAGACTTTAACCTACTGAGCCACCCAGGCACCCCCTCTTCTTCACCTTCTTAAACTTGGTGTGTACTGTTGCCTCTGAATGACTTCCTTTCCTCCTCCTCTGGACAAGGCCATTGAATTCTTCAAGACTCAACACAAGTTGTCTTCTCCAGGGCCTACATCCAGTTTGGAAAAAGTGACTCTACTTTGTGCTCCCACAGAAGTCTGCATGTAATACTGTCATTATAATATTATACCAATAACACTATCTAATATTCATCAAGGGTTTATTATGTGATAGACACTGTTCTAAGTGCTTTTATATATGTTCACTCATTTAAGGAAACATTGTTCTCATTTTCAAGAAAAAAAAACTGAGGCATGAAGAGTTTAAGTGACTGCCCAAAGCTACATAGGCAGCCTGACCCCAGTCCCCATCCTGTTAATGGTCAGGTTGCGCAAAACACATTGATGGATGCATACTGACTCTCTACAATTATGTGGCTCTGATATTCGCTTTCTCCCTCCATATTACTATAAACTCCTTTAGGGCAAAGACCGTGTCTAATATATCTTTATATCTTTAACACCTGTGGAACAGTGGTAGATCGTAATATGTGCTTAATAAACATTTCTTGAACTAAATGGAAAACCAAGTCCCTAGACTCAAGCGAAGAGCAAGATATCCATTTATGAAAGATGAAAAAGTTATTATGCGCCTAATTCTCAGTACAGCTTTTCCTTTCCTCCTTTATGACAGTCTCATGCATATGTTAACAAAATATGGTCCAAACCTCATCCCAGTGAGGCAGATGCCAAATGACTAGCCTTTGGTATTCCTGGAAGCAGCATTTTGCTTTGATAATCTACAGTCATTTTTCAGGTAACTGATGTTGAGTGGGAATGTGTTGGGGCAGAGGTGGTCTTCGCCATTTCAATCACTGTCAGAAGGGAAATTCAGGGCAACTAACAGATATATATCCCTTGTCTTCTGCTGGTGTTGTGAAAATTGATCTCTGAAATGCTTTGACTCCAGGTGAAAGTAGCTGTATGTCATAAAAGCAGCCTCACAAAGATCTTCGTGCCCGGCGTAAGTGACAATTTTCGAAGGGCCAATAGAAAGAAAACTTATCCTTATTTTATGATCTTTGACCATTGCAATAGAAAGCAAGCTGGAGAAATTTTTATTTATGTTGTGATCACTCACTCATCTGGATTATTTCTTCATCTTGTACGTATTTCTATGATTTCACGCATCATCAATTCACACATTTTCTTCCTTCCAGACATTAAGAAGCTCCATGGGAACAGGGATTATGCGCAGGGAAGCTCCTGGCATGTTGAAGGTCCTTAATACACTCCTGAAAGGAGACTGATGGATTGGATACATCCAGTTACTCAGGAGCTGTCTGAGGGGTTCAGTTTTGTTTTAGATAATAAACAGTTTTCTCAACCACTGAGATTATACTGGGGATGGTGGGGGAGATATTGAATTAGGAGTACTGAAAACAAATCTGAATCTTAGAGTGAAATTCATATGCCCAGGTTCTAGGCTAAATCTGGAAGTAGATGAAGTAGAATCTGGGGAGCAGAGTATTCCCCAGATAAGACCTTGTGCCAACCTTTAGGTATCAACAGAGAATAATAACTCATCCTCATAAGTCAAGAAACACACTATCCTCAGGCACAAAATTGAGGGGGGTACCAAACAATCCTCTGTAATCATGATAAGCAAGGATTTAATGCAATATTTTAAAAAGTCAAAATTCATGTTCAAATCAATGATGAACAAAATATCAACATTTTAAATAAAGACAAGATTCGTTACAGGGTTGTACCAAGCCATATTGGTGCCTGAGGCAAAAAGAAAAATCAGTAATGCATATCCTGTGTTTATTTTAAAATGTTGATATTTTGCTCATTACGGATTTTTTTTTGCATTAATTTTTTATTTTTTAAATATTGCACTAAATTATTTCTTTTCATTACAGAGGGGTTTTGGTGCCCTTTAAATGTTGTGCCTGAGGATATTGCCTTGCTTTTCTCACCCCAGGCCTGGCCTAGCACATGAGACTCTCCAGTGAAATTGGGATTGTAACAGATATGGAGAGTAAATGGAATTATTAAAATTAAATGCTCTTGTTGAGGGAGTGTTAGAGACACTGCAGGTGCTGAGTGCCTGGCCCATCAGGATTCCAGTTACTGATAACTCCAGAGACTGTTAAAGAGTGAGGAGGGGTTAGCCAAGTGTTCCATGGGGTGACAGCATGGCGGGTGGGAGAGAATGAGCAAAACCTGAGAAACTGAGGTGAAACATCTTGGTGTGCCCAGGGAAGCACAGGCACAGTGCTATTGACAGAAAGGAGTTTGTGCAACCAGGTTGCAAGGAGGGATGGGGCTGGAAGGAAAAGTGAGGCTAATTCCTAGATGCCTAGTTTACCATACTGAGGTGCTTAGACCATCCTTTCTCTCACTGCCCCTTCGGGTCTTAGGGCCCTACCTGCAAGATCATGGAGCCATAGGCTCTTTGATCCACATTCAGAGATAGCCAGTTCACCTAACAAAAAGTTCCATCCTAAAGGATCCAATATTTGGGCCAGCTACATGTTTTTCCTTTCCACTGCAGAGTGTAGTTTCTCTGTAGTTTTCTAAAAACAATGCTTTAATCCAGAACTGTGATTCCAGAAGTGGTAAATTTTCTTAATGTAGCGAACTTGGGGACAAGTAGGGACTCATTGTATCCACCACAACACATAGCCCAGGCTGCATATGCAAAGGGCCTGTGGTGGCATCCAGTATTCTAGACACCAGGGCACCTCAGGGTTAATTCTTTTAATTTACTATCTGTTGAATGAAGGGCAAATTGTCCGCCTGGTGTCAAGTTTAAGGGGAGAATAGAAAAGAAATACAAAGTATGAAATTTTCTCTTCATTTTGTGGTATGTTAGACACAGTAAAGGAATGAGACCGTTTAGATGACAATATTACTGATATGGATAATGAGGACTTTTGTATTTTAGGGTAGTAGAAAAAAAGTCAGTGATGATATATAATTTATGTTTCTAAAAGTCAGAGCTGATCATCCAAAGCCTTTCTTAAGTGGTCCCCAACCCCCTCTTAGTAACCTCATTTCTTAAAATACCCCACAGGGAAGCCTTGCACCAGCTCCTCGGGTTCCCAGGCACTCCCCAGTCCCCACCTGGACCATCCATGACTCAGCTCATGCTTTTCCTTCTGCCTGGAAAGCCCTTTTCTATGCTCTTCCAGGGAGATTTCACTCCTCCTCCACACCTGTGGTCACTGGCCCTTCTCTGGGAAGTTTATCCATCACCTCTCCTCCAATGTAGCCAAACTGTGCTTGAGAATATTATTTTAGTGTGATCTTTTATATCAAGAACATAGCACCATCTGTCATCTGCATGACTCCTGATTTTTTATGCTTTCCGTGTACTGAAGGCCTGGGATGGCACTGGACTTCATAAAAGCCGTTTGGTTAATCTACGGCGTTGAGCAAAGGAAATGAAAAATGATTAATGTGTTACCCATTTAAAAGGCTGACAAGGGGTTAAATCAGTTGGAATGTTTTCATCCAGAGGAGACAAGGCTAACTAATTTACTAATAACTGTTTTCAGAATGTTGAGTGGAAAATCATGATCGGTTTGAAATCTCTCACAAAAATAGCAAACTCTTCATAAATAATGTCACTCTCAAAGACCCGAGTTAGTTTCATGGAAAATATGTTAATACATAACCTAAAATTTATTTTCAACTATGCACCAAATCCTGACAAAGCTCACAGTGGAAAAATAAATTGTTAGAAATGTTATGGTATAAACACAAGTCAGGAAACAAAAAGCGAAATGGAAGAAAAAGAGTTAACAATTTAAAAACCACATTTTAGGTCATATCTTTACTTCCTTCTCCCAAACGTCACAAGCCAAGGGCAAAATGTGAGTCTTTACTTGAAATTTTCAGTCATTTGTCACTGTTTTAAATATTAGCATTATTTAAAACACCAATGTACTTTTTTTTTTGGCCATGAAAATGGATGTGTAAGTGCAGAAAGACCATGCATATGATTAGCATAATAATGGGAAACGCGAGCAAAGCTTTGACTCCTCTTGACCTCTCTGACCTTCAGCACTTTAGCTGGAGTTAGAAAGGGCTCTGGGTTTTTAGACTTAGTATGCAAAGGTGGGTGGAGATGGCATAATTTCTTAAAATCATTGCCCTCAGAGAGTGACAAGGTGTAAATTTCCAAAATGTTTGAAATTTCCATCCACTGGTTCTGATGTGTTGCAGTGCGGAGAGCCAAGCTCTAGTTAAGGATTTATCTCAGGCTCCGAAGCCCCAGGCCAATGAAAGCCGTGTGCGCTGTGAAGGTGAACCGCACAGTCTCCAAAGCTAAAGAGCCATCCACATCAATTTGCAGCCAGCTAAGTGGCATCAGCGGTGGGAGACCTATTTACACTCCCTTCCCGGCCAAGAATTATGGTTCTGTAACCAGGAGGAAAGCGAGGGGAATTGAAGGGGCTGCTCAGAAATATAATGGTCATTTATGGCTAAAGTACCCCCATAACAGTAGGCCCCTAGCTCTCATCTGCAGCGTACTTGAGGAATTTGCAATGAAACCTATACACACACAAAACACAGCTTCCCCCACCCCAGAGACCTTCTGTGACATGCCCATTCATATTGTTAAAAAACAAAATTCAACCAAGTAAACTTTAAAGGTCTTATTGGCTTTATTCAACGATTCATGAATTGGGCAGCATCCCATCTAGCAGATAGAAAGGAGCTCCCAGGAGCTGTGCAAAATGGGAGAGTTTTATAGGCAGAAGGGGACAGGAACAAGCAAAGATTAGATTGTTTTGGGCAAGGTCACCTTTCTTTTGGGACAGCAGGGATCTATCAGGTGGATTACCTCACTAATGCTGACCAGGAAATTCCAGATTGACTGAGATTACATTTTTGAGAGAGGCTCAAACTGCAATTATTTTAAGTATTAAGTCTCCGTTTGGTGATGTGGGTTTAGCACAAGTGACTCCATATTGACACTGCTGTCTCTTTTTTTAACAACGTTAAAGCACAAAATGGCATCTGCTTTGCTTATGAGATGGGACAAAGCCAGGAGAACTTCCTGAGTTTTATCCTCAGATGCTGATTGAGAAGTCTCAACCCACCAATGCCAATTGAACTCCTATCATCTAATAAGCAAAACAAATGAAGAAGGAGAGAGTCAGGAGAAAAAAATAATTAGACAACATTTATCATGCAATTCGTAAAAGTACCATATTTTGCAGCAATGTAAATTACAATATTGCATTATCAAGATAATAATTTGTTTTTGTGACAAGAAATCACACCATTATGTGTTGCATCTGTATTATTTTTTAAATTAGGCTTTTTAATTACAGAGATAAATTATGTATGTAAGAATCCCACTTTGAAAATTTTATACAACATGTCATCTAAGATCCCATTTAAGGTTGGAATCTATTTCTCTCACAGATAAATATTCCATAGTCAGAAGAGTTAACTCTTTCCTAGGGAACCAGGGAGCCCCTTATGCAGCCCTGTCGGTCATCCAGCGGCAGCCCTGTTCAGGTACCTGAACCTAGTTCAGGGATGTTGATACCTGCGGGCCGACCCCACAGCTCTGGCCCAGGCAGCCATTCAAACTGGGAATGGGCTTGGTAAGGTTGCCCCTTTGGCTTCATTTTGCATACCCTGGCCAAAAGCTGCTTTTCTCTCCCAGTTAAAATTGCCTGAAGGCTCATAGATGTCACAGAGCTCAAAAAAACAAAAACAAAAACAAAGTCAATATGAAGTAAAGGTTACCAGTATAAATGGTCCTTGTAGCCTAATGCTATGTTTGGAAGCCCATCACATGTTTAAGTCCTAGCAGAGTAAATAACGTCAGTGGGTATTTCTTTATCTGCGGTGGAAGGACAATAGTAATTCATGTAAAGAGTGTGAAATATTAAATGAAATAATGCATGTGAAGGACCAGTGCAGGGCCTGGTGTGTAATTAGTGCTTATAACATGGACACAATTATTATTAATATCTTTTTTTCAAAGCAGTGATTTGGGACTAAATTCAATCAGAAGCTCTTCTTTGGGTTTCTTTGATTTCCACATGGCTATCAGAATCATGTCACTACTTGATGCTATTTATCAACAAAGAATGAGATGAGGGTTGCTCAGGTGGCTGAGTGACCGACTGTCGATTTCAGCTCAAGTCATGATCTCGGAGTGAGGGGATCAAGCCCCTTGTTGGGCTCTGTGCTGTGCCTGGAGCCTGCTTGGGATTCTCTCTCACTCTCCCTCTGCCTCTTTCCCCCCACCCCACCCCCACATACTCTCTCTCTTTCCAAGGTAAATGAATAAATCTTAAAAAAAAAAAAAAAAGGAGAAGAAGAAGATGAATATGGCTCCCTTTTTTAAGTCAAGCAAGAGAAAGAGTTAACTTGGGAAAGGTGTAAGCTTAGTGGCCAATTGGACATCCTGAGCCATTTTAGTTGCAGGCAAAGGGGATGCCAATTCCATCCCCATCTACCACCAACTAACTATTTGTTCACGTCTGCATCTGGCAGGTCAATGCCCTGCCATCAGAAGGAGTAGACCAAAGGAAAGGTATCTCCAGGAAAACAACTTAAGAGGAGAGAGAATGCCTAAAAAGGGAGGTTGCAGACTTCCCATATGTTTGCTCAATTTCTCACATGGTTTCTGGTCAACCCTACCTTTGAAGTCTTCTCTGGAACTTTTCACAATGCATGGCCCCTTTAAGTGGGGAACTAGATAAATCATGGCGTGATGAAATGTACTGTATCCCTGACAAATAGTCTTCCAGCTAACCAAGGAATCTGCATTCTTTCTCCACATGTCTTTTTCTAGTAAAGGTAATCCCCTCCAAATTAGTATAGTACACTTGCATTTCCTCCCCAGAAATGGGGAAGAAAAGGAAAACAGCACTGAGAAAAAGAATAAGCAAAGGAAGCACACATTTTCAGAAGCAGAGAGTTGCTTTGGACCTGCATACGTGTGTGTAAGAGAGGAACGTAGGTCACGAGAACTGACATTCAAACAAAAATGTAATTACACGAAGAAGTGGATAGGAGGTGAGAGGCAGAATGTACAAAAATTCCCATACTTGGTTTTCAAACAAGAAAAGCAAAACCGGGAATAGGAATTTTGAATGAAGAATGACAAGAGAACGATGATCTTTGTTTTGCTTCTCATGCCGGAAGTTCATTACTATGGAAGAAGGTAGACAGCAGCATCTTTAATGAGCAAAATTATTCTGAATCAAGAACCAGAGTTAAAATGGAGCTCATGCACCTGGAGAAAAGCCTTGAAGGGTAGGGTCAGATTTCGCCACGGAATTACAAAGAGGAGAGAAAAATAGGCTGAGTGAAGTGAGAAAATAGAGCTAATCGTGTTATGCCTGAGGAGACTCCCCAGTTCCAGAAGAACCGTTAAGCTAAGAAGTAACTTTGCAATTAAGCTAATTTGCTGTTATAGGCTCAAGGAGAAGACATCAAACAAAATGTGTGTCAGTACAAATTATCAGAGAAAAGACCGGAATCCAATAGTCCTGGTACAGTTTTATAAACTTCTGTGGTCTCACGTTTCTGCCACGTCTCCCTCCCCATCCCTCCTGAAGTTCTATAGCTCACAGGTCAGATCTGGCCTGCCACCTGTTTTTGCACTCCCTCTGCTTAAAGAATGGCTTTATATTTTCAAATGGTTGAGAAAAACTCAAAAGGAGAATACTACTTTGTGACTCGTGAAAATTATATGAAATTCAAATTTCAGCGTCCATAAATTTGTTTTATTGGAACACAGCCATGCCCGTTTACTGCTGTCTGTGATTGCTTTAGCACAAAGGCAGCAGAATCAAGTACTAGTGACAGAGACCATATGGCC
This sequence comes from Procyon lotor, assembly GCA_028646535.1. Lineage (NCBI taxonomy): Eukaryota > Metazoa > Chordata > Mammalia > Carnivora > Procyonidae > Procyon > Procyon lotor. The sequence goes on from CM053608.1 coordinate 8,455,026, forward strand.
CACAAAATCACGGCAACCTCTGACCTAGAAAAAAGCATGGGATTTAGAATCCGGAGCAGCAGATCCCATTTCCAGCCCCTCGCCCACCATACCATTGACAAACTCACCTGTCTGTGCCTCACTGTCCTAGTCCATACCCAAGTGTGGTGATATCCACTTTACAGGCTGACTGTGTCTCTCACACTTAAGAGATACAGCTCTGGCTCTGGACCATGGGGATGCTCACCAAGGCATTCGGCACTCTTTCCTTTCGCCCTCTCTCTCTACCACTGGTAAAATGACTGTTCCTTGAACTTCTACCATGGCACTCTGCTCCAGGATGGCTCCTAGAGGTCTCCCATCATTTCTCTCCTTTGCAGCTCTTTATTGGGACAGATGATTCCTCTGCCTACATTTTAGCCCCACTTCTCTTAGTTCCGTTTGGAATTTCCCCCACTGCCTCCGGGAAATCTCCACCTGGATATCTGGTATAGACTGTCCCCAGTCCCATTCTTAATGTGAAGTTCTAATGCCCATTGTTATGGTATCTGCTTGTAGGGCCTTTGGGAAATGTGGAGCCTTCGCAAACAGGATCAGTGTCCTTATAAAAGAGATTCCCGAGAGCTCTCTGGCTCCTTCTACCATGAGGGAACACAGCAAGAAGAAAACTGTCCTTGAAAAAGGAAGTGGGCCCCCAGCAGACACCGAATCACCAAATCTGCTGGTACCTTGATCTTACATTTCCAGCCTCTGGAACTGTGAGAAATAAATGTGTTTTTTAGAAGCCTCCCAGTCTATGGCTTCTTGTTATAGCAGCCTGAATGGAACTAAGATGAGGCCCTACAGCCACCTCAACTTCACGTTCTACCAAAGCAAATAAACTTATTCTCCAAAACTAAACAAACATAAAAAGTCAAAATGTTGTCCTACTGATGTCATTATTTATTTGTCACAAAATTCTTACAGTTATTTGGATTCTAGAATCTTGAAGATACATTTCACTCCTCTCTCTCTTTTGTTCTATTGCATACTTGCCCTCATCTTTCCAGCTCTACTCCGTTGAATTCACTCATACGCTCATGACCCAACTGGCCCTGAGAGTCTATTACATCGATCCCAGATGCATCTGGCAAAAGCCCAGCTGAAGTCATGGCATTCTCCTACTCAAAAACTCTCTAGAGCTCTCTGTTGTGGCTCAAATGAAGTACAGACCCCCTCACCAGGAACCAAGGGCCACCAATTTAACTCAACCTACCTTTTCAAACACACCTCCTACTCTCCTTCGTATACACCATACTCCAGGCAAACTTGCCTATTCACTTTTCCAAACATGCCTTTCCCTTCCCCAATGTCTTTTTCTCACCTAAGCTATCCATCCACTTAGAATGCTTTTTATTCCAAAATAGCTCAAACCTATCTGTCCTTTAAAATTCTAATTAAACACCACCACTTCAGTGAAATTTCCCTGATGATTTGGAGTCACAAGTAATGTTTCCTTCCTCTGAATTTGTCTTGATTATTGATTTTCTCTTCTCTTAAGACATTTATTATCTCCTTTCTTGGATTATAACCCTATGTCTGCATGTTTTATGTATAGATAGGGGCACTATATGACTATAAGTCAGAGTGACTTGAATCTCATTCCTGCCACTCCCTAGATGTATGACCCCAGGCAAGGTATTTAGCATTCCCGCCTGAGTTTCCTTACCCATAAAATGGGGATAGTCATGCCTAGCACATAAATATTGGGGAGATTAAATGAGATCATATTTATAAGGCACTTGGCACAGAATCTACCATATGGCTGTTTTTATATTCTACCCTTTTTATTCTGTGTGTATCCTGCCTCATTTAAAAAGTAATATGTCTTTACCTCACGGATTGAATAATCAAGCAACTGAGGGCAGGCCTGTTTCATTCAAATGGTGGAATTTTCCCTGAAAATGGCCTCAAAAAACATTTGTTCCAATCAACTGAAATAATAATGAGATTACAATCAACTATAAAATAGTGTTTATACAAACTCTGAAGTATAGATTGAAAATGAAATTAAATAGCCGTAGATTATAACATTGAAAATCACTCAGGAGTGTTGTGAGCATAAAGGTAAGGATATTAATTCTTTGTGATTTCATGGGCTCACTAATTAACAAAGGAAGTTCTTAGACAGTAAATTAATGAAATACAATATGACCTTGGCAAAAAATTGACTATTAAATTGATCAAAACAGTTCTTCCTTGGTAGAACTCAGAAAAGAGCCACAAGTAGATTGTTGCTCTTCAAACGGCCATGTGGCACTTTCAAGATCAATATGTGTCTTGGATCCAATGGGGAGCCCTTGACAACACAGTCAGGCACAAAGTGCATCATTCCTCAGCCTAAAGGGTTTCCTTGCACAAAACTGGGCTCACATTGCCTATGTTTTCTTTGGTTTATTCTCTTACTTGTCGGAGAAAGTGAGGCTGGTTGTATAACTTGACACAGACTTATTAAGAAGCATTGCTTTTTAATTAAAAAGACGGAGAATTATTTATTTACTTAGAGTTGCGTAAAAGCCTCACATCCAACATTAGCCTGAGGGGCTGTCTAAAGACTGATGCATTAGGCACTCGAGCAAAAAACATAATCCAGAGGTCTAAATGTACATTCACTTGTGTAATTGTACCTTTCTTGTAGTTGACCTTGTAAATTAAAATTTCATACGTCCAAGTCAGAATTTTCTGATATTTGGGTTTATAGTGAATATTCCACCGTTCAGGTTTTTAGCTATTTGCCAGCTAGTATCCTGTTAATCAGTAAAGATGAAGGAGTCTGAAAAGAACGTCATTATTATCCATACAAAAATCTGGAATGGACATAAACTTCTAAAGAATCTGTGGTTGCTTAAACCTTTAAGATTTTAGCCTTCCATGATCTTTTAATGTCTCGTGGGTAAAAGTAAATGTCCTTTTGTTTAGGAAAGGAGAGGAAAGGACGCCGTATTTTGGAAATAGCGAGAGCCAAGTCAGGACACCTGGATGGTAGAGCCAACTCAAACGGATGAAGCAGGTGACAGCAAGTAAGTTCCTAAGTCCCAAGGAGACTTACTAGGTCACGTGAGAGAAAATGTCATTATTTTCAGGAATATTCAAAAGCCAAAGTGTACCTGATTAAGGAAAAGAAAACACAAGAATAACTGATTTTTTAAATTAGTTTCAGGTGTAGAATTCAGTGATTTCAACACTTCCATACGATACTCAGCACTCATCACAAGTGCCCTCCTTAATCCCTATCACCTATTTAACGCATCCCCTCACCCACCTGCCCTCTGGTAACCCTCAGTTTGTCCTCTATAGTTAGGAGTCTGTTTCTTGGTTTGCTTCTCTTTTTTTTCTTCCCTATGGTCCTTTGTTTTGTTTCTTAAATCCCACATAAAATGAAATCATATGGTATTTGTCTTTGACTGACTTATTTCACTTAGCCTAATACTCTCTAGCTCCATCCATGTCATTACAAATGGCAAGATATCATTTTTTATGGCTAAGCAATATTCCATGATAGAGAGATGATAGATAGATAGATAGCCCAACCACATCTTCTTTATCTATTCATCAGTTAATGGACACTTAGGCTCTTTCCATAATTTGACTATTGTTGATAATGCTGCTATAACCATCTAAGTGCATGTATCCTTTTGAATTAGTATTTTTATATACTTTGGGTAAATACCTAGTAGTGCAATTGCTGGATTGTAATATACCAAGAGCTTTTTTCACAGAGCTAAAACAAACAATCCTAAAATATGTATAGAACCACAAAAGACCCCATATAGCCAAAGCAATCTTGAAAAAGAAAAACAAAGCTGGAGGCATTACTTCAAGTTATATTACAAAGCTGTAGTGATCAAGACATTATGGTACTGGGCACAAAAAGAGACATATAGATCAATAGAAGGCAATGGAAAACTCAGAAATGAACCCACAACTATATGCTCAATTAATTTTCAACAAAGCAGGAAAGAATATCCAATGGAAAAAAGACAGTCTTTTCAACAAATGGTGTTGGGAAAACTGGATAGCTATATGCAAAAAATGAAACTGGACCACTTCCTTACACATATACAAAAACAAATTCAAAATGGATGAAAGACCTAAACGTGAGGCAAGAAACCATCAAATTCCTAGAGAAGAACACAGGCAGTAACTCTGATATCAGCTGTAATAACTTCTTACTAGACACATCACCAGAAGCAAGGAAAACAAAAGCAAAAATGAACTATTGGGACTTCATCAAGATAAAAAGCTTCTGCATAGCAAAGGAAACAATCAGCAAAACTAAAAGACAACCTAAAAGATGTGAAAAGATATTTGCAAATGACATATCTGATAAAGGGTTAGTATCCAAAATATATAAAGAACGTTTAAAATTCAACAACCACAAAACAATTAATCCACTTAAAAAATGGGCAGAAGATATGAATAGACATTTTTCCAAAGAAAACATCCAGATGACCAACAGACACATGAGAAGATAATCAACACCATTCATCATCAGTGCACACCTGTCAGAATAACTAATTTTCAAAATTAAGCTTTTATTTCAGTAGAGTGTTATATTACTATGACTCAGGAAAGAGCTTCAGATATAAATAATGTTCTCATTTATTACAGTCCCTTTTCATCCGGTAAATCTTAAGACATAGCTTAGTCCGTCTTTCCTTCTATTTCCTTCTATTTCATAAATATAAACAGACACACACACACACACACACACACACACACAAAACTTAGTGTTTCCAAATGTCATATATTCATTGAAAACAAGGTAACGTTGTGTGGCCATTACATCTATTACATCATTATATACACTGTTATATTAGTTTCAGGTGTACAGGATACTGATTCGACATTTCCGCTCCTTAATCTTCATCACCTATTTCCTCCATCCCTCCTACCCACCCTTCCTCTGGTAAACATCAGTTTGTCCTGTATAGTTAAGAGTCTGTTTCTTGGTTTCCTTCTCTCCTCTCTGTCTCTGTCTCTCTCTCTTTTTTTTTCCCTTTCCTCATTTGGTTTGTTTCTTAAATAAGAATAACTGATTTCTTTGTATCTTTGAGGAGTTTCTGTAGCTCGCTGTGCCAAGGACCACACCAGTATTAGAGGAAATGAAGGATAAGAAATGTGCTATGACAATAACAAATGAGGTAATTAAGCACTCACTAAGCCTGGCTCCATACTAAGTGTTTTGTATGTAATGATCACTTAATCCTCAGAGCCTAGACTGCAGGCACATTTTACAGATGAAGAAACAGAGACTCAGAAGAGTTATTTCCCCAAGGTCACAGAGCCTCTAAGTGGCAAATCATAGATTCAAATCTAGATGTAATGGCCACACAGTGTTACCTTGTTTTCAATGAATATGTGACATTTGGAAACACTAAATTTTATGTGTGTGTGTGTGTGTGTGTGTGTTTATATTTATGAAATAGAAAGGAAAGACGGACCAAGCTATGTCTTAAGATTTACCATATGAAAGGGGATTGTAATAACTGAGAACATTATTTATATCTGAAGCTCTTTCCCGAGTCATAGAAACCCAAATGTGGGGAATTGTTACCAATTTTAGGAACAAAACATATTTTTGAGATTCAGTTTGCTTTTGTATAACTGGAAATATGATCATTTATTCAGCCGTATCAAAATATAAAATAATAGTATTCTTAAAATATATTCAACCCAAAGGAAAAAAGAGAAGGCAAGTTACGGACTAGTCTAAATTGGATTTAAACCCAATAGCGTGGTGCTTAACAAACTCTGAAAGTCATCATGCACAGGACTTTCATCTTAATCATGCATCCTTGTGTCTAAAAATACTTGCTGATGATTCTCAGAACAGTTAAAGATGCCTCTTGAAAAAAGACTGAGGATGCTTATTAAGAATTCACGCATCTTAATCAACGCTTACTCCATTAATAAATGAGACTCCTGTTTATCAAATGGCCTTATGAGGAGATAGATTCTATCCTTTTTCCTGTTAGAGGCTCTGAAAATATGAACACTGTCTTCTTCAGTATTTAAAAAGCAGACAAGCAAACGTTTTAAATGCAGCTAAAGTGATCTCTCTTTCCACATTCTATGCAGATAACAATACCTTCATAATTAAAGTACTATTATTACTATTTAATTGTCTGCTTCACTGTTTAATGAATAGCATCTAGTTAATTATGGTGATGGGGAAAGACAAAGGACAGTTTTCTAATGGGGGATGCAGAGCTCTAGTTTTTACAATGTGGGCTGCAAATTGCTTTATTTATACTTCTGAACGTCAGAACCTAGATTCACACATCCTTGTCAAATTATGAATCTCTTTCAACATGGTTAGAAAATGTGTTTCACAATTTTTTTCTAATTTTGCACATTTAAATAATATCACATTTATGTCTTGATGGATGACAGTGGCTCTTCAGGGTTCATTCATCAAGCAATTCTGAGCGTCAAGGTCACAAGTGAGGGCCACTGCGTCTTTTTTAACCACTTCTCAGTAAGGGCCGTTTTCAGGTACCTGAGGTCAAGGACTCACAAAATACACTGAAAGGCCCAGACAGATCTAGCACTGACACAACTCACCTGGCTGGCTGCCCACACTGTGGCTTAAACCTCACGGTTGCTTTCTAATAAGACCAGTGTGTGTACATACACACACACACACACACACTAGGTGTCACAGAATCTCCTGCATTAGTAAAATGCCAAAACAAGGTGGGGAAAGAGTTTAGAACAAATCCAGCACTATAACATGTACTTATTAAGCTGGATTTTCTTTAACGAGAGAATCTTGGCCATTGTCACTGTCACTAATACAGATTTCTTCATTTCACAGCAATCTCACAAAGAAAATATGTGAAATTTTTGGTCCCCTGTATTGATCTCCACAGGTTTTTCATCTAACATTTTCTTTGGACTGATACATACTTGTACTTAATATTGATTTTAATATGTTTCTGTGCTGCCAAAAAGTTTGGTATTGTGTTTTTATGTGTAATAGTATTGAACTAGAGGTTTCACATTGATTGTCCTCCACTCCTGCCAAATACTATCTGTAGAAAGTATGTTTCTATCAATTTTTGTTCCCTCTGCAATGACCCCAGCCTATTCAACAGTAGGAATTCAGAGATGGTGTTTTCAGAAATCCCTAAGATGAAACTGAGTTGTATGGCTTTCTTGAGATATTTGAGGATTAAAATATGATTTTGATGACTTATTGGCCAACCATGACACTACTTGAAAACCAGTTTTAGTAGCACTATTATAAATTTTCTTATGCTGTACAATTTATTGTATTCTGCAAAGAAGTTAAGCAAAGAAAATGAGTTAACACTGTAGAGATACATTAGGCTATGGAAGTGTTGGGCATTATTTAATACTTTTGTTTAATGACACCATTATATGTCTACAATATAAGCTCCCTAAAAATTTATATTTCTAATTATACCATACTTGTAACAGTCCTATCACCCATTTCTTGACACATTCTATTTGTTGCCCAAAGCATAGGGATATCGACTTTATCAACTCAAGGTTTAGAAGCAGAGGTGGAAATTATTCATCTCCAATTATTGTTAACTTCAGCAACTTGATTTTCTTTCCTTGACTATTCTAAAAATTTTAGTAACCAGCTTGGTGATAAGTGGTCTCCAAAAAGGAGCAGCCTATATGAATACTCTGGGAATCACCAAAACAAATAAATTCAGATGACAAGTGGATATTCGGGTATGGGGGGAGCTATTAGAGGAGAACCAAACTCCTAGCTAAAGGGGAGGGCAAGAAAAATAGACAACGTTAGGGAGAACCAACAGCAGGACACTACATGGACAAGACCCAACCTAAAACAATAAGGCCTAACAAGCCATCTGTGTGTTAAGTCAGGGAACACAGGCATGAGAGGAAAAGAAAGAAAGAAAATACTTAAATTGCTAAAATTCACATACAAAGTAACATACAAAAGGTACAGGGTACAAAGGCCTTCTTGTTGCTAAACCAGTGGAAGATGGATGAGAGCTCCATGAATATTCACACTCAGAGTCAGGAAGTGTGTAAAGTGTAAAACATTTAGTTGGGAGTAAAATGGTACTGGAGGCTGCAAGAGTAGAAAAGCAAGTTACTAGCATTCAGATTGGTGCCTGGTTTTATGAAGGCTCTTCCTCTTTTCCTTTAATGATTTTCTATTAAAAGAAAAGCATTCGTTCACCTGTATGATCCCAAGGAAAAGTCAAGAATGATGAAAGTCAGACACTTGAGATGAAAGACATTTCATCTGTGTTTAGGTTAAATTTCATGTTGATTTGTGACTGAGATACTTGCTGCCCCCAAGGATTGTTGTTTTCAAAGGGATGAAGTTGAAGATAGAGTAGATGAGGGTCAGAAAAATAGGAACTGGGATCAGGAATGAAGCAGAGGCAGCCTGCAGAAAGAAAGACCAAGCTGGCGAGCCAAACCTAAGATCTACGCAACATAGGGAAATGTTGATATAGAAGCTCTCAGCATGATCCAAGGTTTGGCAGAGATGGGCCACTAATCAATTAGCAAATTCTTCCTACATGCTTACTTCATCCAGCATATTTTAAAGATGATAAGGGATATACAACTATGAAGACATAGCCCCTGACTATTGAAACTTATTCATTGATTATAAAGAAAGATATATATGTATATCCTAAAAAATAAAAATAAAAAAACAATAGAAACCCATTAGAGCTGGAAGAAGTACATTACTAGCAGTATAATCAATAAGTAGTATTGGCATTGGAAGAAGAGAGAGTATATTATAATCTGGGATAATGATGGAGATTTCCCAAAAGTCTATGCATGAGAAAAGTAGCCCAAAATATCTTGCTGGGTGTTTTTCTACAATATTGTAATACTATATTCTCTTAGGGTACAGATTAATTTGGGGAGTGGAAAGAAAGAAGAAATAAAAGAAGATAGAGATGGGAAATTTCTGCATAACATTATGACAACTGTCTCAATAAAGAAATGAAAATTTGGAATCCCAGTGCTTTCTGCAGATTCTTTGGGTATGGCATAGCTAAGGTTTTAATAAAGCTCCAACAGTCTCCTCCTCCAAACCTCTTTATTGCCAAGTTGGTTCATTGACTTCTAGAAGGTACTGACCAACTTGAACTGGTTAATGAGATTTAAAAAAAAGAAAAAATAGTCTGGAGTTTAAAAGTAGTGAGCCTGGCGGTCAGTATTGAGGAGGGCACATATTGCATGCAGCCCTGGGTGTGGTGCATAAACAATGAATCTTGGAACACTGAAAAAAAAAACATAAAAATAAGGTGATAAAAATAAATAAATAAAAGCACTTTAAAAAATAAATAAATAAAAGTAGTTTAGGATGGCACAGAACTACTGATGCCTCAGGCACTTTGCACCAACAAATATAAAGCTTCTTGGGAGGAATGCTCCCTCTAGCCAAACCTCAAATAATCCCCATAATGAAGTTCTGATGAAAACAATTTATTATTAAAAAATTACTGGGGCTCCTGGGTGGTCAGTCAGTTAAGCGTCCGTCTCTTGAATGTGGCCTCAGGATCTCTGTCATGAGACAGAGCCCTGAATCGGGCTCCATGTTGAGTGGAAAACCTGCTTAAGATTCTCTCTCCCTCTCCCTCTGCTCCTCCTCCCAGGCCCTAGTTGCACACACACTTTACCTCTCTCTAAAAAAAAATTAAAAATTACAACACACATGAAAGACAAAGCACTTAACCAAGGGTTAGGAGAAAAAAACTCAACAGCAGAATGAAACCTGAAGAGACATCAAATGTTGGAATTGTCAGACAAAGAACATAAAACATGTATATTATATGTTTTAAGAAATATAAGACATAATTTAAGACATAACAAGAGGCTATAAAAACCTATGAGATTTGAAAAATAACCAAATAAAATTTTGAGAAGTGAAAAATGAAATGCAAATGAAAATAATATAATAAAGTTGAAATACTGTAGTACAAATGAAAATACAACATAAAAATAAAAGATGACAAAATATATAATTTACGTACTATGAGTATAAAAATTGAAATTAAAACATCCACTAACTGTTAAACTATGCTAGACCCAACTAAAGAGATAATTAGTGAACTGCAAGATAGATCTGAAGGAATTACTTGAGATATTGTGGCACAGACAACCAAAATGGAAATGCATGCATAGCAAAACTTGTGGGATGCATCTGTCCATCAAAAGACATGTACAAGAATTTCTTACCAATTTTATTCATGATACACAAATCCTGGGGAAAAAAACCCAAATGCTCATTAACATTAGAAAGGATAAAGTATGTTATATTCATACCAGGAAAAAATGATGAGTCTCTGATATTATACACAACAAGGATAAATATCACAAACATGGTTTGGGGCCAATGCAGACAGACACAAAAGAGAATGCATTGCATTATTCCATAACAATGTAAAGAAAGCAAAATGAATCCATAGCAATAGAAATTGTGTAAATGGTTATCTCAGGCTGGGGTGTTACCGACTGGATTAAGATATGAGGGGACTTCTGAGTGCCTAAAATGCTGCACACCTCGATCTGTGTGTAGTCACCGGTGTATGAGCCTATAAGTTCTTCTAACTACACGCTTAAGATCAGTGCACTTTATTCACTTTCCTACTTGCATTTTTATCCTCAGTAAAAATTGAAAAAATTTATTGGGCATAATATAAATATATATATATATATATACACACATATAATGTTTTTGAGGGATATACCTGTATATATCCCTCAAAAACATGTTTAGAAAAGACAAAAGACAAAATTTAATGCGCTAAGCCTACTGCATAAAAAGACAGAAAAAAGGCAGGGGGAGAAAAGAAAAGGAGAAAAAACAATATTAAAAAATCAAAGCAAGGGGCGTGCCTGGGTGGCTCAGTCGTTAAGGTCTGCCTTCGGCTCAGGTCATGGTCCCAGAGTCCTAGGATCGAGCAGCCCCACATCGGGCTCCCTGCTCTGTGGGAAGCCTGCTTCTCCCGCTACCGTTCCCTCTGCTTGTGTTCCCTCTCTCGCTGTGTTTCTCTCTGTCAAATAAATAAAATCTTTAAAAAAAAAATCAAAGCAAAACGTAATGAATCAGAAAAAGACAATATAGAAGAATCAGAATTTTTTTAAAAGATGTTTTATAAAATTAGTAAAATCCACAGAGTTCTGGCAAGCTTGAACAAGAAAAAGGGGGATGGGATAAATGAATGTTAGGAGTGAAGAATGGGCTAGAACTACAAATAGGACAGATATTTAAAAGGTAATCATAATAGTAGTGCTAATCAGCTAACATGTATTAAATATCTGATGTGTATTAGGTTTACTCTAGGTGTTTTATGTAGTTACTACTTCATTTAATCATCATGACAACTCCTCGAGGTAGATATTTTGTTATACCGATCTTTTTTTTAATCAATTTATGCCAATACTTTTTAAAACAGAGACAAAATTAGTCAATTCTCAGAAAAACATAATTAGCAAAACTCTCTAGCAATTTTAAACAAGTTGAAAATAGAGCTACGCTGTGACTCAGTCATTGCACTACTAGGTATTTACCTCAAAGATACAAATGTAGTGACCCAAAGGGGCACCTGCACCCCAATGTTTATAGGAGGAATGTCCACAATTGCCAAACTATGGAAAGAGCCCAGATGTCCATCCATACATGCATGGATAAAGAAGATTTGGTATATATATATATACAATGGAATGCTACTCAGCCATCAAAAAAATAAATAAATAAATAAACTCCTGCCATTTGCAATGACATGGATGGAACTAGAGGGTATTTTGCTAAGTGAAATAAATCAATCAGAGAAAGAAACTGTCATATGATCTCACTCGTATGTGGAATTTAAGAAACAAAACAGAGTCATAGGGGAAGGGAGGGAAAAATAAAACAAGATGAAATCAGAGAGGGAAACAAACCATAAGAGACTCTTAACCACAGAAAACAAACTGAGGATTGCTAGAGGGAAGGGGGTGGGGGAATGGGGTAACTGGATGATGGGCATTAACAAGGGGTGTTACATAAAACTGACGAATCACTGACTTCTACCTCTGAAACTAATAATACGCTACATGTTAATTAACTGAATTTAAATAGAAAGGAAGGGAGAGAGGGAAGGAAGGAAGGAAGGAAGGAAGGAAGGAAGGAAGGAAGGAAGGAAGGAAGGAAGGAAGGGAGGGAGGGAAAGAAAGAGGGAGGAAGAGAGGGAGGAAAGAAAGAAAAGAAAGAAAGCAAATTTAAAAACCTAAAAAGTTAAATAACAAAGAAATTGAATAATTAACTACAATACAATTACCATACAATTAAGAAACAAATCATTCCATTTTCAAGTAAACTCTTCCATACAATAGACAAAAATAGAAAACTCCCCAATATATTTCAAGTCTTTTAATACCAAAACAGATACACAGCATGAGAAAGAAAACCTAAAGGTGAAATGCATTCATAAATTCAGCTACGAAGATTCTAAACAAAATACAAGCAACCTAAATCTACTAATGTTCGAAAAGATAATTCAGCATACCCAAACTGATTTTATACCAGGAATGAAGATTGGATTACCATTGGCAAACCCACTGACTAATGTTAATACTGCACATTAACAGGTTGAAGGTGAAAACACCATATAATCACTTAAATAAATACAGGAAATTGCATATTATTTATGTGACTAACCTTCTAAAACCAATGAAAGATAGATACTATCCTCACTTTATAAATACGTGTCAATAATAATAAAAATAGCTGCTTTATTAAGTGCTTTTGTGCTAGTTAATTTGCGACTATTATTTATTCCTCATAATAATCCTAAAAGTTATGGACTACCATGATATGTATTCTATAGCCCCATTTCCTTTTGTACTCAATTTTCACAAGTTCATGTGTGAAAAAACATTGTTCTTTTATCTTCCCAGCCTAGCGATGAATAATAATTCGAATCATTTAATCAGGAGAGTTTGCTTTCATTATATCTAATACAGAGCTATTGGCAGTACGATTTTTTTCATTTGCTATAGATCCAATTTAAAACTGTTCCTAGGGGCGCCTGGATGGCTCAGTCATTATGCATCTGCCTTTGGCTCAGGTCATGATCCCAGAATCCTGGGATCGAGCCCCACATCGGGCTCCCTGCTCAGCAGGAGGCCTGCTTCTCCAGCTACCTTTCCCTCTGCTTGTGTTCCCTCTCTCACTGTGTTTCTCTCTGTCAAATAAATAAAAAATCTTTAAAAAACAATTTTAAAAACACTGTTCCTAATTATGAAGAAAGCTGAACCTGTGTATTTGTCATGTATGTGTATACTGTCTTACATTTAAAAGCTGGAAGTCTTTTGCTATTCCCGCTAGCCTTTAGGTATTTCTGTACAGTAGACTGTTGATTTCCTTTCACAAAACAAAAATGGAGACCCTTGAATTATGCACAAATATATGTATGAATTTCATCTCTTTGCACTTGTATCATCCTATTATAATCTTTCAGCCCATAAAGTGAATGCTTTCAAATGCAGAATATAAAAGTATTTCACATAGATTATTACTTCAACAATGATATATTAATACGAATTACAAAGGCTAAGTAGTAAAACTAACATCCATAAAGCTTAGAGAATAGAAGATCTCGAGGAATTATCTAGGTTTGAAATTTAAGACTTTATTTTAGAGCAAAACCATAAGGACATTTCATATCCATAAAAAGTAATATGAACCAAGAAACAAGGACTGCACTATATTTTTAGAAGTACAACTCAGATCGGTATTTCCATATCTGATAATGTTCTCGTGTCACAGAGAAACCTTGACATTTTAAAAAAATTCTTTCGAGGGTTCTAGAGCTCACGATCCCTTACGAAAGCAAACCCGAAACCTTTCTGAAATCGTTTCCTTTGTGTGTGCGCGTGTGTGCACACATATTTTCCAAAGTGGTGACTAATCTTAACCCATCCACTCTACCTTCTGTGTCTAGTGAATGCTTTTATGCTTTTCTTGCTCCTGGGATGTTACCAAGGTTTCAAAATCTCACTCAGGTGATGTGAGGAATTAAAAAAAAAAAAGTTATATATATCCTTTCATGGCTGCCCTCGTAATGTGCAACACAGAACATCACTTAGGATTTAAGGGCCCATAAAATAGAAAGCTTGCTTAACCCCTTGACTGCTCCGTGCCTGCCAGTTGCAGCACCCTGGGAGATTGGAATTTTACGGGAGTTGAAAGCGGAGGTATTTGAAGCCTCGGGAGCAAATATTCATTCCGTTACGGTCGCCCAGCCGAAAGCCGCAGCAGATTTTCTTCACTCTATTTTCTGTCTTTGAAACTATTCGTGGGAATTCCAATTTTGAAAATCAGAATGCCTGCAAACAGATAATAAGTCAGTAGATTGGTAACAAGAAATACAAAGTATATATTTTGTTTCATGGAACAAAAATAAGAAGGGATATATATCCAAAGAAGTCAGAAATGTCAGAAACAGCGTCCTATTTCTCTCTGAAACCAGCAGGAGCAGAGTATAACGTTTAGAACTTAAAAAGGAACAGAAATCAGTATTATTGCAGGCATCATATTGTATAATTCTGACAAGGCATCCTTGGCTAGAAGACCCAGATAGGGACACACGGGGAATGTCAGTGCTTTAGGACCACGTGGGATGTCCTAACAGGGAAGGCCAGCTGAAATTGGCTGACTGTGTAGATAGTAATCCTAAGGGGATGGGGGAGTGAAAGTGGGAACACGACCAGAGATTTTATTTATTTATTTGACAAAGAGAGAGAGATCACAAGTAGGCAGAGAGGCAGGTAGAGAGAGGGGGGGGAAGCAGGCTCCCTGCTGAGCAGACAGCCCGATGTGGGGCTCGATCCCAGGACCCTGAGATCATGACCCCGAGATCATGACCCCAGCCAAAGGCAAAGGCTTAACCCACTGAGCCACCCAGGCGCCCCCTGAACTTAAATTTGATTATACAGGGACCTTCATGACCTAAATTTGTTTTATCATTATTTAATATAGTATTTAAAAATTGCCGCTCTACTCTACACAAACCATAGTGCTAAGTGGGTTTTTTTGTGTATGATGAATAAGAGATAATGACTGTCCCCAAGGAATCTAGACATTCTGATAGGAGATAAATGGAAACTATAGAAGCAATATCAGGCAAAACTCAAACATAAAATGTAGTCATACCTGCATTTGGATTATGCACGTTTATAGTTTATGAAATACTCTAACATACATCATTTTATTTGTGCTTCACAACAATCCCTCACTGTAGATCAGGCATCTTGGAAACCTGAACCTCAGAGAGGTTGAGTGACCTTCCTCAGTCACACAGTTTGTAAACTAAAGAGTTGGAAGTACATACAATTCTCATCTCAAGTCCAGTTTCTGTCCATCACACTGAGGAGTCGACATTTCCTCATTACATATTTGGCACTCCACTCTCCTACATCAAAGCCACGGCCAGACTATAAAATGGGCCAGAGAGGATGGAGGAGAGGGGAGAGAAGGTGGGGAAGGAAAAGTGAAGACATAGAGGTGGGAAGGAGAAAAAAGAAATCTGAAAATCTGGGTGGAGGACAGGAAAGGAGTTTCACCCACCAAAGTTCCTAGGGCCCCTCCAATTCTATAAGACTTCTTAATCTGTTTAATTTCATGTTTATTTCCTCCTGGAAAAATTCTTCTCTGGTGCCTGAGATTTCAGAATTTTTAGATGAAGCATTCTTTGTTGTTTGTCTTGGACCAGCTGAGGGTTGGATGAGTCTTCCAGCTTATCTCACTCTCTGGCTAAACACAAACGAATTCTTTTTATCCTCCAGAGTTTATGTCCTGCCCTGGAATTAAGTTTCTGAGGAGGAAACACATAAGCTCCTCCAGGCATTTAAGAATCCATATCCTTATTTTGAAATTATGAAGTCTCATAGTCTAAATTTCAATGTTTTCAAAGGAAATAATCAATTGTTAAAAAGTTATGATAGTCACGGTTTGTTTATAAGATCAGAAGATTTGATCACATGAAGTAATTGAGGGTGATGAAAATTGAGTAATTTACTTTTATAAGCCTTTTATTTAATAAATCCATGACTAAAATTAGAAACCATACAATATTAATGCTTGCAACTTCCAAAGATAATAATAAATAAAACACTGAAACCTCATTTTAATTCTTAAACAATTTAATGAAGGGAACACACATGCCCCAGTTTTTATTAAATAGATGATAACTTGCTGTGAAAATTGGAATCCATATTATAGAAAGTGAATTAAGTTCAGAGTCATGAATTCTCTTTCTGGAAAATGTTTTTTATTTTAGGATGCCACATGGACCACGGAAGATGCCATTTCCCAGTGATATCGTTGGGTTACATGTGTGATGCCATGACCTCAAGTTTGAAATCCATCTTTATGAATAAACTGTCACTGTCCGAAACGCATTTTCAACTTCTTTATCTTGTAGAATAGAACCGTAGGGAAATTTCCTTGGTTCCTGAATCACCTTTTAATAAGAAGTAGCTAACTTCTTCTGGGAATCAATATCTCAAACAGGGATTCAAGAAGAATTAATTAGCCTTCAAGGTTCTAGAAGTTCTAATTCTTCAAGAATAATTAATTAGCCTTCATGGTTCTACTTCATGATTTCATAGAGCAGAGCTTTGAAAGTCACATCAGCAGCTCTCAGTTTACTGCGTGAGTCAGCGTTTTGCGACTTCTAGATCAGCATTCATCAACACCCCTTCTCATGCTGTGGGGCAGTCAGTACTACTGAGGAGACAATCCTACTGGTAGAGTAGTGCAGGACTCTGAAGGACAGGCACATGCACACAGAGGAGAGGGAGGATAAAACCAGAAGCCTCTTAAAATGCTGGGCTCTTGTAGATTGCATTGCTTTGGCTAAGGCTTACTATCTCCTGCAAATAGTCAAAAGGCATGCTATAAACATGACAGCCAAGTTAGCACATAAAGGGACAAAGCTTTCCTTGTTTGCCCTTGTGTACAGGGCAGTAGAATTTTCCTCCCTAGATTTTCCCGTTGCTCTCGCTCAGCTAATACGTGTGCCAAGTCATTGCTGGAACATAATGGACATCGTTCCACTAGATTGAAAAGTGAACTAAAAATCTATTTTAAATGATAATTTGTTGTCCGTTGTATCCAAGGTATGGAAAGGTTTACAACTAAGTTTGCATTTTTCAGTTTTTTCAGGAAATATGTCTGGGCCCAACACAAAATCTAGACCAACTTTGAACAATGACGTTGCTAGACCAACAACAGATGTGTCCCTAAATGAGTAAGTACGTTTCTCAGAGCAAATTTGTCAACCAATGCTAAGAGGGGAAAAAAAGAGCATGATCTAGGAAATAAGTTCCCTGACATGATTGTATAAATTGACCTGAAAATAAAACCACCCAAAGCAGAGGCACGTTATAAGAGAAAGTTAAGTTCTAATTACTGTTATTTTTAATTTGCACAGCAAATTAAAAGAAAGCAATTGCTATTTCTTACGATTCTGCCAATGTAATTAATATCCCATAAACCTTTGGACAACACACCAAAAACGAACACCAAAGAAAACAGCAAAAGTATCTGAGCGCTTATCAAGCAGATTTATTAAAAATAATAATCTGAATAAATGACTGTACTTTTGAGTCTCGTGAAATATTTGACCCTCTGTGTTTAAAACCTTTGTTTCTGGCTTACTGCGTGTGCTGCATGCCCCTTTCAAATCATACAAGTTATTTTCTGGGTGGATGACTTACAGGAGAGAATATACACGTACTTTTACCTTTTAATGTTTGACTCCATTACTAATGTTCTTGTGCTGAGACGATGTTACAAACCAGAGAAGTTTAAGTGCATCAGGTACAAATGCAGTTTTGCTGAGGTTGTAGCAGAGTAATACAGAACAAAGATCACCAGATCAGTCACGCACTGCATTCTAAGTGATTGTATTATGCTGTACCAGAATATGTTATTGTGCTCTTAGGCTGTTAATAGTCGGCTACCATCTCAGTGACAAAGAAAAGCATGAAAGAAAAAGAAAGCAGCTAATTAAAATATCAATACCATTCTCTTTATGAATTTGTTACATATAACGTAGTAGAACACAGCAGACATATCAGACTCAACATCCAGGTATTTTGTCAATACTTTTTGGAAAGTGCCCCGAAGAATGGGGTATTGTTTGGGTGATTCGTTTTTGACTTGATTTATCCAATATTTTCATTGGCTTGACAAGACTCCCAAATCAAAATTGTCCAGAGAGAGTAACAGTGTGTCTATTGCCTCTATAGTCTTCAGATTTGGATTGTCAGATATCAAAAGGGTATAGGCAGTCCCTGCTGTTCTATGTGGCTCTTTTTCCCACTCTGCTCATTCGAAGTGTCTAATTAGCAGCTACACTTATTTCTCATTGCCTTTAGCTCCTCAATCAGGGATTTCTGCTGAAGGAACCCTGCTGCTGGTGCTAGAGTTAAAAAAAAAATCATGAAACTCATATTCATGTAATCAGCCTATAAACACCACCCCTTCATCACCAAGGGAAAAGGTATGATCATCCCTTTCCCTTCCACATGCACTACTAAGAGCATCCTTATGTTGCTTTCCTCTTTTATGTCTGATCTTGGCAATTCTTGTGTCAGGACAGACATATGGAGGAGGACAGAAGAGAGAAAGAAATGGAAATTCTTTAGGGCCAAGTGCGTTTTCTTTAATGCCTACAAAGACAGGCAAATATCCATCTTATTGTCGAGGACATTTTCAGTCTGTAAAAACATAAAATATGTCCCAAAAGAATCACCCTGTAGACTTAAAACCCTAAACAAATTTTGAGATTAGCAAAATTATATTTGTTGGATGATTAATTGATTATTTCAGCTACTGCATTTTTAAAACAAGTTAAGAAATGGATTTGTTCATTCAACAATAATAGGGTCCACTTCACCTTGCACTTTCTTAGGCACTGGAGATAAAAGAGCAAGTAGGCCATCTAGAAGTCTCTAGAAGAGAGAGATATGAAACAGTTAATTGAGAAACACATGTGGAAAGTACAGGTATTCTGGGAGATATAGGAGAGATACAAACCAAGAAATTTCTTGAAGGGACTGACAACTAATGTGTACCCTGAATGGTTAGTAAAACATAGTAAGACAGAAGAAGGAGCACTTCTGGAATGGTGGAGCAAGGAACTCTGAAAACCTACCCCTCCATTAAATCAAAAGAAACACTTGTAAAAAAGAGTCCAAACTTACTTTTTCAGAACTCTGGAAATGAACCAAAAGCTTGCAACACTCTGAAGAGTACTATACAAGAAAAACAGCTGGATCTTGGTAGGAACAACAGGTCTTATGGTGTTCTAATGTGGGGTGTCCCCACCCCTCTCCCCCCAGTTCTGGGGCAGCCCTGAAAACCACCAGCCTCACAACCACCCTTGCTGTGGTGGCCTAGCAGCCACTGGTTAGAGCAGAATGGGTCTGTAGTTCAGGGCTCACTGTGTAAAAACATTTGTAGAAGATAATCATCAGCCATTGTTTAACATCACAGTTGTCTGAGTCACTGACTCCAGTTGGAGCCAATGAGAAGCTGGCCAAAATGTTTAAAAGGGAAAAATAGTAATGGGATGTTTCTAGAGGGCTTTTAAAACTCCCATCATATTCCTAGAAATTTAGAAGACCAGTCATATATGCAGTACTGTACATATACCCAGGGAAGACCTCAGAAAGTCCTGATCTCTCATCTCCGACGGACCATAAGGCTTTGTGAAAGCTAAGTCAGGAGCATCAAAAGTGTGCCTCAATCGCCTGTAGGAACATCGAAGGTGCGCCTCAACACATACCAAGAGCTCCTCTGCAGAATCTGGGAGATTCATTGGTTCTGTTCATTAACTGACTGCTAGGTTAACCAAGCAGAAACAACAATGGCCACAAATAACAAAGAATTCAGATTACACAAAATTAGTCCTGGAAAGTCACTAAACAAAGAAAGAGACACTAAACAAACAGACAAAAACCATGTGGAATGAAGGATAGAGAGAAATCATATTTCCAGACTTACCATATTATATTATTTAAAATACCGAATTTTCAACAAAAACAATTATGAGAAACAGGAAATTATGACACATGAACAGGAAAAACAAAAAAGATCAGTCAATAAAAAATGTTCCTGAGGAAGTCCAGATTGTGGACTTACTAAACAAAGACTTTAAAACAGGCATTAAAAATATGGTTAAAGAATCAAAGCAATCCATGTGTAAAAAAATTAAAGGAAAGTATACAAATTCTCTCTCATCAAATAAAGGATATCGTAAAATACATAGAAAGGATAAAACTTCTGGAGTCAAAGATTATAACAACTGAAAATATTCTCTAGAGACATCAACAGATTTGAAATGTCAGAAGAAAAAATTAGACAACTTGACTATATTTCAATTGAAATTATGAAGTTGGAAGAGCATAAAGAACACAGAATGGAGAAAAATAAACTGAGCCTTAGAGAATTGTGAGACAGTATCAGACATACCAACCTATGTATAAGAGGTAAAAGAACAACAACAAAAAATAAAGGAAGACCAGTAACTTCTGAAATATGATGGAAAACTTTAATCTTGTCACTTAAAGATCATCATTTCCTGACTACCCACGTCTAGGGAAGTGCTAACAGTGCTGACTGTTAACCAAACAAAATTATCTTTCAAAAATAAAGGAGGAATTTAAAAACTACCAAGTAAACAAAAATTAAGAGAATTCATCACTAGCTGACAAGAAATACTAAACAGAATCCTTCAAGCTAAAATGAAAAACAAACAAAAAAACAAAAGAAACAAACAAGCAAACAAAACACTAGAATCTACACAAAGAAATGGAGATCACCAGTAAAGAAACTACATAGGTGATTATAAAGACAGTAAAAATATTTTTTTGTTGTAACTCTTTTATTTACCCAGTTCAAAAGATAACTGGATATAATAATCTATTCCCTGTGTTAATGGACACACAATGTATGAATATGTAATTTGTATGACAATAAAAGCATAAAGAAGCAGGGAGTGAACAGAAGTATACAATAACAAAGAAAACAGTTTCTGTATACTATGGAAACAAGGAAAGCAGAGTTTCTGCATACTATGAAAATAAAGCTTGTATCAATCCAAATTAGATTGTTTTAAATTAAAATGTTAATTTTGATCCCCTACACAACAACTTATAAAACAACTAAAGACTATAATTTTTCAAAAAGGAAATAAAAGTAGTATGCAAGAAAATATCTAATTAACACAAAGAGAGTAATAATAAAGAAATACCTATCTGTATGTTTTCCAACCACAGTGGAATGAGACTAGAAACAAATACCAAAATGAATTTTGGGAAATACACAAGTAGATAGAAATTAACCAACACACAAAGCTCTGAGGGGAGAGCTAAGAACCCAGAATGTGGGTTCTAAGGGAACCCACTAAGGGAAACTAAGAACCCAGAGAGCAGAACATTATTCTCAAGGTTGAAACCTTTTGAGTTTGTCCAGCTGGATTTCTAAACTACTTGAGACTGATGACTTTCCTTTTCCTTCCATTTTCTTCTTTATTGAACCAGAAAGTCTATAACTATTATCCCATCCTGTCCCAGCATTGTATCTTGGAAATAAATAATTCTTATTCTTTGGTTTCACAGGCCCCACAGATTGAGAGGAATTGTTTACAGAATGGATTTCATGCAGAGTCTCATCTATACTGAAGGTAGATGATTTAGATGATGAGATTTGGGACTTGAGTTGATTTTGTAATGGGTTGAGATTTTCAGGAATATTGGGGTGGCATAAATGTATTTTGCATTTGGGATGAATGTGAATCTTTGGAGTGGTATGGATGGAGAGACTGGTAGGCAAAATGATGACCCCACAAAGTTTTCCATGACCTCATCCCCACAACCTGTGAAAGGGGACATTGTAGATGTGACTAAGAATACAGTATATGCTCTATTTGCATTTCCTAGCAAGCTGAGTTTCTATATAATCAATATGGATAACATATGTATGCCATTTTATAGGACTTGGAGAATAATTTTGCCAATAATTGCTAATAAATTGAGGTCCCTAGTTTTTAGATATTGACTCATGTTCTTAAAACAGATTTCTATAATTTATATGAGGCTAAATTCTTGATCAAAAGCACAGCTAGCAATAAGCTGTTGGGTTTGAGGAAAGTTAGAGGATTATCCTCTTAGTAAACACAGTATTCTACATGCTGACTCAATCATCAGAGAACTGCAGCTAAAAATTACAGTCATTTCTTAGTATTGTTGCTTGTAACTTAAAAAAATGTAAAGGTTTCTACCATATCTTTTTTTTTTTAAGTAGATTAACAGATGTCTATTGTTAGAGGGGTTACTCAGTCCCAGGAAGATAGAATTCTGGGTTGTGTAAATAAGATGAATATTGCTTAAGTACACAGTCAAGAGAAGGAACTCTACCAACCGTTAATGAAATGTACGTCTTCACAATTTCCCTTCCTAAAGCCATACTATCAGATCCTTTGAAGGGTCTGAGATTTTCTCTTATTTTCAAGCTAGCAAGTTATCCTGCCACAGTCTCATGGATGCTAGCAGAAGACAAAAGTCTCCTGGGTCACAGGCAAGCAACTGTATCCCTCATAGCAATGGTAGTAGACCCCAGAGGGTTAGCTTTTGCATCAGTTCCTGGAGCCCTGGAACTGATATGGAGAAGGTGATATGGAGATGTCCAATTCATGCCTACACACACCGTGGGTCACATTACAGAAGAACCCAGAGTCTAGCTCATTACAGAAGAGCCCGGGATTGCATTACAAAAGAACCTAAATATTTTCTAATGGACAATAAGTATGCTTGCCCTTTATTGCAAGAGAAATACTCTATTTTCCAAAGTTGAAAATAAATCTGCTTTCTCTAGAGAGAGACGCTGGCTCTATCTTCTGAGTCTGTTTACTATACAAACATCATCTAAACGATAATCGAGAACAAAAGTAACCACTGCCTCCTAACATGCTGCTCTCGTGACATGCAGGCCATGAGAGACCCATGGGGAATTATTTCCTAATACACAGTAAGTGAAATTTTGTCTCTAAATTTACACTTATTGTTTTCACTCTAACATCAAGTATAGAGGTTTCCTGTAAAGTCTATCATTATATGGCTTACACTTATAAAATTGTTTAGTGCTAGTAAGTTCTGGCTTCTTCTGAGCCCTGCTTCAAACACACCACCATTGATCTGAGCGTATGTTACTTACAGAGCAGCAATGCTAATGGTCATTGTAGCTAAGGATGACTCCTTCAGGCTCTACTTTGAATGTTCCCTCCTATGACATAATCTGATAAGGGTTAACTCTTACTTAAAATAGTGTTTTATGGGACACCACACTCAGGGAGGAGTCTGCTTGAGAGTCTCTCTCCCCCTCTTTCTGCTTCTCCCACTCATGCTCTCTCTCTTTCACTTCAGATAAGTAAATCTTTTTTAAAAAAGAATAAAATAATATAATGTTTTATTCCCTCCAAAGACCACCATCTTTTCTGTGTCTCTGAGTGGTCATAGAACATTATTAAGTTGTTGTTACAAATGTATTTGTGTATGTCTCTCCCCCTTTGATGAAGGTATCTTCCCTAGACGTGGGTAGTCAGGAAATGATGATCTTCCCAGTGCATTAGTCTCCTGTGGCTGCTGTTACCACAAATTACCACAGACCTGCTGGTTTAAAACAACAGAAATGTGTCCTCTTATTGTTTCCATTTTGGAGAGGTAGAAGTTCCAGCTCAGTTTCTCTGGGCTGAAATCAAGGTGCCGGCAGGGTCTTGCTCTCTCTGGTATCTCTAGGGGTATCCTTTCTTGCCTCCTCCAGCCTCTTAGGGCTGGCCACTGGCATTCCTTGGATTGTCACCACATCATAACATTAGGTCTTTCATCCATAAAGCGTCACAGAACCCAACCTAATACTTCAGTTTAAAGGAACCTTCAATTTCTTATTCTTTTTTTTTTCTTACTCGGTACATACTTAGTGGTTCTCAAATTTGAA
Organism: Procyon lotor; assembly: GCA_028646535.1. Classification (NCBI taxonomy): domain Eukaryota; kingdom Metazoa; phylum Chordata; class Mammalia; order Carnivora; family Procyonidae; genus Procyon; species Procyon lotor. Next base: position 8,479,066 of record CM053608.1, read on the forward strand.
TCAGGCCACTACATAACCACATTTACCTCGATAGTGGAGTTGTCAACAAAATACACATGATCTCCATGTATCGCTTCTAACAATTAATTAATTAATTGGAAAATAAAAGATGAATAATTATTTTTACATGTAGCATCATCTTTTGCCATGATATCATAACTTTAGTGACCGTGACTCAATCTGAAACCCAGTGAGCAAAGAGCTTCAGAAAATACATCAGCAAGATATTCTAATGGCTAGACTACACATCAGCATCAGTAGGAACAGTCATGAAGTGATTCTCAGAATGTTTGGAGCATAAAAATCACTGAGGCCACAGAGCTTGTTAGAATACAAATTCTTACAGTCAGTAAGAATTTGGGCAGACAGGCTAACCCAACAGGTAGACTCAACAACTATGAAGCTGTATTTGAAAGGGCACCACCAGGTGATTCTGATGTAGGTGGTCTGCGCATAGTTTGCAAATCAGCAATGAAGTGAGTATGGATCTTAAGTGAGACTTCCTATTCACTGGAGATGATCATTAGGGGTGCAAGAATTCAGGTTTCAACAAGACTGGGATTGCTTAAGTTAGGATAACTTACAAAGCAAGCTCTTCCTTACCGTGCTGGAAGACCCTGGCTACAACTTCACTGCATTTCACATATAGTAGAAGCCCAGGAAAAGCATGAAGACTTCATTCTTATATTCATCAGTCCTGCAGTATCACTTTATATCATAAGTAGTTTGGACATTGGATCTTTTAAGTAAGGTTAGCTTCCCAGAGAAATTCAACAAAGCTACTCTCTGATGGTAAGGCTGGTTAGGTCAGAGTTTTGTGCAGCTCTGCTTAAGGATACAAGAACCCCAGTAGCTAGTGAGAAGACTCTGACTCCTTTGAGAAACATCCATCTACACAGACTATGACCATCAAGAGCCATTCAGGGTACTGACTGAGGTAAACCACAATAAAACTGTAAAGTGGCTGGGAGAGGGGGGCTGCACAGGGAGGGTCAGCACTTCCCTCTCTAGGTTTACACCAGTCCTAGTCTGTGCTCACATGGAGCTAGGAATAGGAAAATAGGAAAATGTCTTTCAAATGACCTTAGGGTCATATGGCTTTGCCACTTTCCCTCTGTACTACACCAATAAACAAGGCTCTCTCCTGCTGAAAATTCTTCAGTTATTTTTCCATTGAAAAGAAGTCTAAACTCTTATGGCAAGGCAGACAAAACGCCACAGGATTTGGTCCCTACTAACCTTATTAATCAAATATTTCTCCTACCACTACTCTCCCCAGGTCGCATCTATAGCTCACAGACACAATCTTCCTAGCACCATACTAAAGCCGTTGGGAGATGGGCCAGCATCAGCTTATCTGACAAACCCAGTTTCCCTTACCTCTGTAGGCTGAGTAGACTACACTAAACATCTTCAGAAGTGTCATTCACTTACTATGGAATGTGAGCAGTGCCCCCTGGATGTGGGCAGTGGGGCCACTAGCTGCTTTTCCATTAAGATATAAGAATGTGTCCTCAGGGATCTCTGGCTCATTGTTAGTTATTTTCTCTCTCTACCCATCAGACTTTATTGTAGTCTTCATCTTATTGGTCTATCTTCCTCTCTCATCTGTAACCCTCTTGAGTGTAAGTACTGTGTATTAGATAGTAAGGATTCCATAAACATTTGATGGATGGGTAGGTGAGTGAAACAATCAATTACCAGGCTTCTCATTTGCTGAGAACTGAGCCCTCAAGACACTTGAAATTAGTCAAAATGTAGTACAAGGGAGCAATAATACACCCGAAGAAGGCTTATATCATCATGTAATATCATAGCCCAAGGAAACTTTATACTGAGCTATCTTCATTGGCAAGAAGAGTGGGAAAGCTGTCACTGGACTCCGTTCCTGCCAAGAATTAGCAGAACTGAGTTTCCAGCAATTGGCAAGGTTGAGAATTGGATAAACAAGCCCACTGTGTCCTTCAAGAGGCTGGCAGAAAGAGCATGAGTGAGAACTTCAAGCTGAAGAAAGAGCTAGTCTGGTGGTCGTGTCTTGTCTCCATCACAGCATTCATCCCTGGGTCTGTCGGGCACGTCGCACTCAGTTCTACCACCGGTGCTTTTAAGATGCTCACCATGAAGCCCTAAGCTGGGCTTTAGCACTTTGTCTTTGAACTTGCACCATCTAGCAGATTTGGGACCTGGTTTCTGCAGGGTGCCTGAATCCTGAGCTGCTATATGATTAGGACCTTTCATAATATTAGCACTTTGCTAGAGTCAGGCTGAAAACCACCTACAAGAATTCCCTGGTGGAAGCACCCCTAGGAAGGGGCCCTTTTCCAAAGGCTTGCAAGTTCTTCTACACAACTCCACCTTCTGTGCATTCTTTGAAAAAGTAGTAACTCAGAGACACCTTCTTCTTCACCTCCAAGAACCCGTTACTGAAAAATGTAAGAGAATTTAGTTCCAAAAAAAGAAAAATCACTCCATCTTCCCGACCCTCTCTTTCTTCCATTTGACTTTAAAACGTGAGCCAGAATGTGTTCTGCAGTATTATACGTGAAAATACACGGCTTGAAAACAACATAGAAATGCATAGTTCAAAGCAAAAGGAGCTAATTAATAAGCTGCCTTCTTTTCTCTTTTTCTGCCTTTTCTTCCCACTGAGCAGCTCTAAATACTTGATGTGGAGTTGGATTTTTATTTTTATTTTTTTAAATTACAGCCTATGCATCATGCAGACCTCTCTCTGAGATATATTGGCCTGGTACATAAACAGCTTGTGTGCTCCAGGGGCACTATATATTTTATTCTGGATGGAACCCATGATAAGAAACTGAATTTAGAAAGCATTTTGTAGGAAACGAAAGTCAGCTACTGAATAAAATACAAAGAAAGGGCTTTAAAATGTGTTCTTATTCATTAGAATTTAATGCCTCAAAAGTTATTTTATGTCTAAAGTGAGAAGGACAAGAGTAAAAGAATAGGCTTCACAAAACTAAATCCCCTAAAGACATTTATATTTTTCTTCCAGAATAAAATAAATTCTAAGAGATAAATAATTTCACACGAAGTAAGTGCACTGCATGTTCAAAGAATAAACACAACGTGTTCTGTGCCTGCTCCTTCCAACCCACGGCGGCATCTGTTTAGCCTCCTCTTAGAAATATAGTCCTACAAACTTTTATGTTGGGAAGGAAAATTGAACTTTCACTGATTGGAATTGCTGCTTTATTATACACTTTACCCTGTGGTCCCCTAACAAAGAAGACATAGCTACATAAATGTCTAAGTAAATGTTACCTTCCCAGACCTGAACTCCAGAGATCACGGCTTTCCACTTTGCCTAGCACCCTGGGTCTAGGGTGAATTAATACATGAAGGTTAAGAGGAGGTTAATCAATACAGTGTAATCCATTATGAAAATACCCGCATGCCTCTTGTTTGTAAGGGAAAGGTGATCAGGGAAAGGGGATGCTTTGGACCAAGAAGGCCAACACCTTGTGCCTAACACGAAGTCCAAGGAGCAGCACCACTGGCAAGCTTGGGAGTTGGTTTGAAATGCAGAATCTCAGGCCCCACCTCTGATTCAGAGCAAGGGAATGAAAACTCAGGCTTAACAAGAGCCCCAGGGCGAGCCGGCACATGTTAGATTTGAGAACCACTGAAGTCGGATTCAGTGTTCCCTAGAGGAGCTCAGAGACTCTGGAATGACGAGGGGCCAGGTATGTAAGGAGAAAGTTAGAGCATGATGCAAGGCTGCATGTAGACTACTAGCCCATTTCTTGTGCCTTCCTGGGTGGCTTCAGAGGCCTCTTGACCACCAAGAGAAAGTGGGAGAGAGGAGCCAAACACAACCACTGCGTGAAGCCTGATAGACTAAGGAATTACCAACAACAATAGCATGAATTGGTTAACCTGAAGTGGAGAGATTCGTTTTGAAGGAAGGCTCATAAATTCTGTGGAGTGCTGGGGGGGAGGGGTTGTTTGCTTTTATTTTGTTTTGCCTTGGGTTTTTGTTGGCTTGTTTGTTTTGTTTTGTTTGCTTTTTGTTTGTTTTTATTTTTGTTTTTGCTTTTTGGACTGAAAACAGGCCCTTTACGTAAAATAATTCCACAAGAAGAAGCGAATTCAGAATGAAGATCGGGAGATATTATGAAAGTATATATAATAACTGATAATCCATCCCCAGAATGGCTGGTGAATTCTAAAAAACAAAACACTGGAAATGGGTCAGATCTCTAAGGTGAAGAACTTAAAGAAAGAAGAGCAAAAGACCGAGGTGCTGGGATGAAGAAATTAATAGTATAAGTGGCCACATGTAGGGGACCCTAGCAGGAAAGGGGAAAAGAAAATACACAGACTAAGAACCAAGACGGAAATCAGCATAAAACAATGTGGAATTCAACAGTGAAGAATAAGAAAGACGGTCAGTAGCTGCCACGGTGAAGAAAAAGAGGAATGAGAAAAATATCAGAATGGGCCATGAGGAGGTTGTTCGTAAACTTGTCTGCATATTCCATATTATCAGGAAGTTTAGACTAACATGTATGGGATTGAAGTCAAAATGTGATGGTTCAAAAAAAGCTAAGGCACCTTCTTCAGATCAGCTAGAATCATCAGAAAAGTCAAGAAAAGAGGGAAGAAAAAATGTTTTCTAGATGGGGGTCAGTGTGTATCTGGAGGAAGAGAAGAAATGGGTGTTGAGAAAGGAGATTAAAACCGTTGGGAAGGAAAAGTTCTTGCTAGAGCACAGGAGCTCAGAAGAGAAAGCATGCCGGACCCAGACTCACAGCACAGTGGCTGGCTTTGGAAAGAAGAGATATTCATTCTTTCTCTGTGAAAAAACTGAAAAGGAGAAAGGGGTAGATATATAAAAAGAATCATTTTGAAGGACAATGGGGAAGTCTATACCTAAAAGTCTTCATCCGAGCAAAACAGAACTGAAAGCCACTTGCTGACGTGTTTGGTTGTAATCCACAATTTAATAGTTTTCTACAAATATCGGGGGCTGAATGGGCAGTCTATGAGAGAAGTTATGAAAATGGAATTTTTAATCATCCCACGTAAACCCCTTTCCTAGAAACAATGTTATGCAGCATACTTGCCAAGAGAGCATAAACAAACTGCTTATTCAGCAGTATGAAATATAGCATCTTTTGAATATTTCATGGCAAGGCTTCAGGTATAAAATTTCAGGAGTTGAAATCTGTAGAGTAATAAGAAACTGAAAAAAAAAAAAAGAGAAAAGAAAATTATCAGCAAAAAAATATTGTAGAGGGTAGGCCAAAACTCCTGAACTGACCAAATTATGGAAGGAGAACAGAATCATTTATTATGAGCCCTTGGAGTTAGAGACTCCAGGGGCACACACATATGGACACATGAGACTCTCTCTCACACACACACACACACAAACCTTGACATTTCCACTTCTACATAAAGTACTTAATACAGTGTATTTGTTTTGAGAAACACAGATAATCTAGAATAACTTAAAGTCAATCACTTGCCATTCTCACTGGGTATCATGAATTCAATATATCCTATTAGAGATGGGTTTTAAATAAAGAAGTTAAAGTGGTTTCTTAACAATTTCTGATTAATTTATTTAGTCATCTAAAATGTTTACTCTTTAATGTAAAAAAAAAAAAAAGCCCAGATTGCTTGGCAACTTTCTCTAACCTCACCCTAAAACAACTATACATGTGTTGAAAAGTTCATGATCTCACAGTATCACAGAGCATCAAACCCAGAGGAAAACCTATTGTCAGAATCTTGGAGGAATTTCCATTGGCAGAGGAGCCAAGAGGGCTAAATTGGGAAAACCGTTCAGGGACCCTCATTCACCCCATGAAAGGAAGCAGCCCACACACAGGAAGAACAAAATACATTTGCCCTCTACACTATTGACTACTTGGATCCCCAGGGTCTGGGTTGATATGTTAGCCAAACGCCTTCCCCTAGGGGGAGCTCTAAGACGTCTCATGTCTCATCCCCTTCCCCCCATCCCCCTACCACAATCACTAGTTGTGATTCTAACTTCACCTCCAAGAAAGGTAGTAGGTCTGATGTGTGTCACTGGGATTTCAGGTGAAAAATCAAGGTGAAAGGACACAGGGATTTTAATGGAAGTAGGGTCGAGTTTGAAACTGTTTTCCTAAGCAGACCTTCTTTGGGTTCTTTCTCTTCCTGCTAAATTATTTCACATCTTTTCCCTCCTCTATCTACTCTCTGTAACATGTTAGGGAGCTTTCTAAAAGATCAGTGCCAACCTGGGCAGAGTTCTGCAGAGAGAGGGCATGGAGCAGAGTGCTTAAATCTGCTTTACTTGTAGTGCTTTACCACAAAGGCAAAATGAGGTCTCTGTACTCTCAGCTATACACTTTATATTTCTAAGAGAGCTGTGGAATTCACTCCCCACTTCCCACACAGCCTCTCCACGATTCCTCTGAATTACTATTAGTTTTAATTATTTAAATTTAATATATTAGAGATTTGATAATTAATTTTGAAAGCATATAAATGGAAGCATTTAAATGAATAATAATATGTGTTCATAAGATTATAAAAATATATAAGCTAAGTTTTAAGAGATAGATATGGTCTATCCATTGAAAGAAATATCACATGAAACTGTCTTATTCTTTCTTTTCTGATGTCAAAGTCTGACAAATATATTATTTGGCTCCAGTAAAAAAGGATGGGTAGAAGAGGTTAGAACCTCACAGCCTCTACAGTCCCAAACTCGGGAAATTGTGGGAGGTAGTGACATGTTTGAACTACCATTTAGCAAAATAGTAGAATGCATGCATAACAGTGTGTCAAATTCTTTATGTTCCTCTCTTCTAAAATCTCTCCAACTAAAAAAAAGAAGAGGGAAAAAGTTGTACAACTTGATGCATATCTGTAGAAAATATGATCTTCTACAATACAGACAGATGGAAGATGCTAAACAAAGATAGTTGATTTCATTTGAACATGGAAGTTCATTAGTATATATTTGACTATGTCCTCAATCAATGCATTTACTAATGAGGTACAGGAATGTCATTCCAGCAGCATAATTTTTAAAAATTTACTGTGGCATGGTGGCTAGACCTAGTTCCACAAATTAACCCTACTCCTAATACTCCAGCAAGGCAGGAGGTGGTCCTGGGAGAATACAGGACATTCTAAAGACCATGGACACAAATGTCAGGCAGAGCTGGGTTTGAGGCTTGCGTCACTTATGAGTTGTGTAATCTTAGAGAAGTGAAATATCTTCTCCAGTTTTCTCATCCATCCAACCCTCCTGATATGTCGAATGAGGCTAATATAATGCCTTTCTCATCATATGAGCATGAGAATTAAATAGAATAATGAATGCTTAGCTAGTACGTGGCACAGAGCAGGTTTTTGGTTAATGTGGACCATGACCTATGGACTCCTCTTTAGAAGAATTCAGGATGCAGACTCATTCACAAATCTCAGGTCAGAGAGTAGCCATACTTGCCAGGACATCCACATGAAGTAGCGTCTTTGTGAAAAGACAGGAACTGGACATCACAGGAAGGACAAGCACAGACCAGAGATTCTGGAGAAATAGCATGGATTGGTGCTGGGCCAGCATCCATGCAAAGAGGGAAATTTCAGCGCCCTTCCAATTGCTAAAGCAGTTGCTCTTTTTGATGTCAAATTTCTGTAAGAAAAATATCATGGCCCTGCACTGCTGACTACATAGGTGCTTAGGGATAAAGCTGTAATCAGCAATTTAAAATAGTAAATATTTGTGCAGTTATCTTCCTGAAACCCTTATTATTCCTGACCAGATATTTCAATCATGATCAACAAATATCAACAAAAGGGCACCAATAAATTGGCTGTAGGGGGCCGTCTCATAGGCTTAAATACTTCTACGGAGGCCTCCTTCCAGCCAACCACAGCCATCTTTCTATAGCCTTCAGCTACTCCCAGGAACAATGATAAGTGGGGGTGCTGGAGAGGGGTTAATGATAAGTTACTGCTTCTTGGGATATGTAGACCCCAAAGCATATTGATTGGGTAAGTTGGCAGGAGAATGCAGAGCTAGAGGGAATTTGTGAGAGGAATATGCAGGTGGTGGGTTTTCCATAGATTTATTCAACTCAGAAGATCCTAGAGAAACACCGAGCTGTAGAAGGACAGGACTGAAGCCCTGGAGCAGAACACGATGAAGAGAGAGGAGATGCTGATAAAAAGGAGGATGAGCTAAGGAGAGATTCCAATGAAACTAATGATGAGATACAACATGTAAAACCCCAGAGCTCAATGTCATAAGCTGCAGTTTTATGTTATGTAATGTAATGTGTTATGTTATGTTATGTTATGTTATGTTATGTTATGTTATGTTATGTTATGTTATGTTATTAGAAGGGGGTCAAAATGCAGAATCCAAATCGATGCCCTCCTGGGTGCTCTTTGGTACCACCTGCTTAGACATTGGCAGAGACATTCTGGATCCAGTAGCTGGCTGAACTCCAAGACCCTAGCAACAATTCCAGCAGTCTCCTGGGTGGGTAGTACTTGTTTTATCTACCCAGGTCTGCAAAATGGAGCTGAGATAATCCGGAGAATAAGGAACCACCTCTCTTCCTCTGCCCTTCCCAGAAAGCCTGGGATTTTTCCATTGGTCTTGCTTTCCTGTCATCCCAAGAAGAGAAGAACTTGTACTACTCCTGCCTGATAATTTGGTTGCACAGAGGGAAAGTCAACTGTCGTATGAGAATTAGCATTATCATGGAGCATATTGTTGTTGGGTTTATATTCAAATGAGGGACCGGAAGTAGATCCATCTACAGAAAACTGAATTAGTGATATCGAAAAAGGTTCAAAATTCTCCTAGATTTGAAAGTGAGGAAAAGGACAAAGAGACAGGATCAAGGAGAGGAAAACTGGTAGAAAAATTAATAGACAAAATTGCATAGGTTCAAAAGTAAGTTAGACTTACAGTTGTTTCTGAGGATTACAGAACAATCAGAACAGAAGAGAAAGCTGAAAATGTATTTCACATACTTACCTTATTAGCCTGATAAACAACATGCACACAGATTGAAAGAATTCACAATACTTAAGGCAAAATCAAAGAATCCCAATTTTGAAGGCAAACTAGAAAAAAAATTTTATTGAAAAGAAAACATGGAAATACATCCTTCTTGTACTGAGCCAATGAATACAATTTAAAAAGGTGATATGTGATGCATGGATTATCTAAAATTAGACATTTTCAACCATCTCTACAATACTATATTTCAAGGGGAAAAAATGGAAAGTTACAGAAATTTGAAAGAAATATGTGAAAATTCAAGAATGTTATGCCCAGTCAAGGTTTTTCATTTTGTGTGTGTTCATAAGTGAAAGCAATAGAAATACACTTCAGATATGTATGCCTCATAAAATATGCCACTCATTCATTCCTCTAAAAAAATACTAAAAGATGTTTTCCATCTGACCAACGTTCAATGTACAAAAGTGGGAAAGTTGTTCTATATAAAGACTGTTGGAAAGAAGTTGATAACCAGTTAAATATAGATTTGTGTCTAGGAAATTGTAGCAAATTAGGTTATAAAATTGAATTCACATGACAATAATTATACTTGAGGAGAAATAACTTAGTAAAAATATACATTTGTAAAGCTGGGTTTATATATAAAGTAAGACATGCAAAAATTTGAGGGAGAGCTTATGGGAGCTTTTGCACATGTGTGCAAAATTCCTATGCAGAGAAGGGACTCCAAAGACACCCATTTATTCCTGAATTTTGTAAAGAAAAATGAGAGGAGGAAAAGTAAGAAGGTAATTGTTAGTAGAATTAAAAGCTAAAGGATAAAAGCATAAAAATAAAAGTCCATACATCAAAATACAGAAAAAGAAGCTAACATTAGGAGGCGTGAAAAACAGAAAGCAGGAAACAAAATGACAGATGACTTAAAATACAAGTTTTGATATGATAAATGATTTAAGCTCCCCATTAAACAACAAAAACTCAGATTAGGCTATAAAACAGAATCTAACAATATTTTCCATATGAGGAAAATTCAAAAAGCAGGAAAACACCTCAGATTAAAAATATGATTGACAAATATGAAATCTATAGTGAAAATACAAAAGCGAATATGTATGTACTATAGATCATTTCATCAAGCTATTTTTTTTTAAGATTTTATTTATTTGACAGAGAGAAATACAGCAAGAGAGGGAACACAAGCAGAGGGAATGGTAGCGGGAGAAGCAGGCTTCCAGCCAAGCAGGGAGCCCGATGCAGGGCTCTATCCTAGGACCCTGGGATCATGACCTGAGCCGAAAGCAGACGCTTAAAGTCTGAGCCACCCAGGCGCCCCTCATCAAGCTATTTTTTTTAAGATTTTATTTTTAAGTAATCTCTACACCCAACGAGGAGCTAGAATTCACAACCCTGAGATCAAGGGTGGCACACACCCCCAACCGAGCCAGTCAGGTGCCCCTCATCAAGCTATTTGAAGCAAAAGTTTTAGAAATACAGATATACAAGTATACTTTAAATTACATTGATTATATAATAAAATATTAAACTATATTTACTATAAACAAACAGAAATTATATAAGTAAATAAATTGTATGAGGCACAGAAGAACAAAGGGAGAAACTCCATAAGCTTGTGACACAATACAATGAATTAAAAGATCAACAATAAAAATTTGGGTGTTTCTTTAAATCTCCAAAAATAACTCTGTAAATCAGGAGGAAAAAACAAAATTGCTATAATAGACTATTTAGAAAGTATCTTGAGGGGGGCGCTGGGTGGCTCAGGTCATGATCTCAGGGTCCTGGGATCGAGCCCCACATTGGGCCCTCTGTTCAGCACGAGCCTGCTTTCCCCTCTCTCTGCCTGCCTCTCTGCCTACTTATGATCTCTCTCTGTCAAATAAATGAATAAAATCTTTAAAAAAAAAAAGAAAGAAAGTATCTTGGGTGCCAGAGTGGTTCAGTCGGCTTGGCGGCTGCCTTTGGCCCACGTCATTATCCCAGGGTCCTGGGATTGAGCCCCACATTGGGTTCCTTGCTCCAGGAGCCTGCTTCTCTTCCTCTGCTGCTACTCCCCCTGTTTGTGTGCTCTCTCTCTCTCTCTCTCTCTCTTTCTGTGTCTAATAAATAAATAAAATCTTAAAAAAAGAGTATCTAAAAAATGTATACTATATATTTCCTCTCAGTGTATATCTCTATATATCTACAGCCCTATAATATATATAAATATATATATATATACAGATTAGATAGAAAAAAATAGATAGATGATAGGTAGATAGATAGATTTTTAAAAAGCCACAAATCTGAGGATATCCATACCTCACGCTTATTTTCTGGTTGGAACATAGTAAACTACATTAATAAGTAAATGATTAAAAACAAGAGATAATCTGCATATGACTTTAGATCAAATTAACACTCATTCCTAAATTAAAATAAAGAAAAATATACTTCTTAGAAAGTCTTTCTTAACATGGTAAAAAATAACTATTTTAAGCAACAGCCAACATTATATGTAATGGTGGGAACACTAGACATATTCTCATTAAAGTAAGAAGAAAGACAAAGACATCTTCAAGCATTATAATGATTTACCATTTGTATAGATGATGCAATTGCATACAGCATAGAAATAGGAGCTATCCCACGAGAAAAACACACAAACATATATATAAAACATATATTCTTTATTATATAATTTATTATAATAAAATATATTCTATTTTATATATAAATATATATTTGACTTAGAAAATACACAAGAATTAAATGAAAACTATTATAAACAACATAAAATGAATAGTTGGGTGACGAAGAACAAAACAAATATATTTAGGGGTGCCTGGGTGGCTCAGTGGGTTGAAGCCTCTGCCTTCGGCTCAGGTCATGATCTCAGGGTCCTGGGATCGAGCCCCGCATCAGGCTCTCTGCTCAGCGTGGAGCCTGCTTCCCCTCTCTCTCTGCCTGCCTCTCTGCCTACTTGTGATCTCTCTCTGTCAAATAAATAAATAAATAAATAACCTCTAAAAAAAAACAAAAACAAAAACAAATATACTTAAAAATCAATAACTGTCCATATACTAGCATGTTAACATGTAAGAAATTATAATGTTGAAATAGAGCCCATTTATAATAGTAAATTCACAGTAAACACACAATGCAATGAGGTGTGTCAACATTACTGATAGACATAAGAAAATGTATGAATAAATGAAAAAATGATCCACATTCTTTTATTGGATAGCTGAATTAAATTAATAGCTAAATTACTTATAGAGATTATGTACTTCTAATTGCTGTCCAAATGGCATATTAGGGGTGGGTCTGTAGTTTTAATGTTCACTTAAAAAATTTGAATGCCAAGAATAACTGAAGAAAGAAAGAAAAACAGGGCATAATAATGTGGAACATGCCTTAACAAATATTAAAAAGTATTTAATATAAAGCTGTGATAATCAAAACGGACAAGAATAGATAGTAATGTATTGATGCTTGAATAAACAATAAAATGGCAATGATAGTACAGCCCAGAAAGACCATATCAATAAATTATTCTGGAACAATTGATTAACTGAAAATCACAGTACATGAACAAAACCAAAATAAACCTCAGAACATTTATTTATAATAAAAACCTAGAAGACATTACAAAAACACAACTATCTGATCTTGCTCAAAAGCAAATGGGATAGATAACATAGGGAGAAAAATCAGTAGATTTTCCTATGGAAAAATTAAAACTATTCTTTCTCAAAATATTAACACCAGGAATCTATTTCCAGAAGTAACTCTTCTGGCTTGTCTGCTTTTGTGTTTTGCAAAAATGGAATGACACAGCGTGCACTCTCCTCCACGAGGCCTCCTTCCTTCGACGTTGTGCCTGTGAGATCATGCGTGGTATCAAGGATGGTTGCAGTCGTGGGACGGAGCCACATGCTGGGCTCTGTGCTAGGCTGAGCCTGCTTAATATTCTCTTCCTCTCTCTCCCTCTGCTCATCTCCCCATTCCTGCCCCCCAAAGTCATGCAAAGTCTCTCTCTAAAAACAAAAAAGGATACAAAAGTAAGCTTTAAAAATGACTCTTGGAAAACAAGTTTAAGACGTAATAAAGTAAACAACTAGAAGTCAGAAATGAATAAGAAAAATTCCACCAGAACCCAAGAGGTCCTAAGGAATCTGCCAATTCCTGGTGGCTTACAGCCCGGGCTTTAAAAGGGCACATTAGCAACGGTGGAAAGACAAAACCTGGAACCAGAGTAGGGAGTGAGGTCTGGATCAGAAACTTTATAAATGCAGCACCCCTGCAAAGTGATACCTTCAAGGTGAAGTAGGGGGAACAAAACCAACCCTGGAAATAGGCTTGCTGGTTTCACCCTTAGCTCCGAATCAAGGTAAAGGAGGACGCATATGCCCCAAGAATTACTAATTCTAAACTTGTGTTTGGGGCTAGAATTCACACTGGCCTGAAAAATCCAAATCAAAAAGCTGATTTTAGAGTGGTCTCAAGGCACGAGACAGAGCCAATGTCAATCATTAGTAGTGCAATACTTGTTAGAATTCAGTTTTTAAAATATTCTACACATAAAGTCTCAACGACCATAAGCTCACAACTAAAAAGATAAATAAATGAGGAAACAAACCTCTAGGATTAAAAAATCCAGAGAAAAACATCCTACAGAATCGCAGCCACACAGATAAAAAATACTAGAATTAGCAGAGACAGAACCCGAGTGGATTAACATGTTCAAAGAAATATGAGAAACTTGACAGTACAGTTAAGGAAGAAGAGACTTGATCAAATTTGACCAGGGAGATATTATAAAGAAATGAATAGAACACTGAGACATAAAACTATGACTGAAATCAGAAAATCATTGAATGAAGTAATTAGCACATTAGACTCAGCTGATGAGAGAATTGATGAACTAGAAGAGAGAGAAATATCTAGAATGCAGCACAGAGTCAGTTAGAAAATAAAAAAGAAAACTTAGGGAATATGGAGAGATTAAGAAAGTCGAAAACACTTGATTTTTTCTAAGAGGAAAAAAATAATAAAACTTCAAAATTCAAAAATGCAGGTGGTAAAGAATATTCCAGAATTGGTAAAAGACATCTGTGAAATTCAGAAATCCCATTGAAATACAGACAAAATGAGTAATAGAAAAGCCACCCCTAGAAATATTTCCATGAAATCACAGAACTCCAAAGACAAAGGGAAAAATATTACACCATTACTCATGTCCAAAAGAATTCAAATTACAATTACCCTGAGATATTATTTCTCATATATCAGATTAGCAAACCCCAAATGTTTGACAAAGCACTGTGTTGGGGAGGCTGTAGGGAGACAGACTTTCTCATCTATTGCTGGAGAGATACAAAATGATATAGAATCTATGGAGGGAATTTGGCCATGTCAAACAAAAATATAAATGCACATGTTATTTCATCTAGTGAATGCGACTGTAAGAAACAGTCCTCGAAGATGCACTTGCAAAAATGATAAAAGGTTTTACACAAAGCTATTCATTAAAAAAACTAATCAGTAGGGGAGTCTGGGTAGCTCAGTTGGTAAAGCGTCTGCCCTTGGCTCAGGTCCTGATCTCAAGGTCCCGGAATCCAGCCCCATGTAGGGCAGCCTGTTTGGGGGGGGTGGGGATCCTACTTCTCCCTTCCCACCCCCAACACATGCTCTCTCTCAAATAAATAAATAAATAAATAAATAAATAAATAAATAAAATATTTTAAAAATTAATTAGTAGACCAAAAAATTCAAATATCCATCCATCGGAGACTAGTTAAATAAACTATGACACATACACACAGTGGAAGGTTGTACAGCTTCTTAAAAGAATAAGGGGCATCTCTATGTGCTCCTATAGAATGATCTCCAGGATATTTTGTTAAGAAAAAATAGCAAGGTATAGAAAAGTGAATACTGTATGTTTTCATTTAGCTAAGAATATAAGAATTTTTAAAAATAGAAAGATAAACTAAAAGGCATATTAGTGGACAGAAGAAAGACATAGATTTCTCTAAATGTTCCTTGTTTGGGAGATTAACCTGGACCCAGGTATATGTCTTAAACAATTAAAAATGATAATTCAATTTAAAAGTAATTCCGAAAAGTTGAAAGTATTATGTGTAGGTAGTATGATCACCTGTGAAAAAGCCCCCAAATAGCTCAGATAATAGAATTAACAAGAAACTTTGGTAAATTTGCCAAATATAAGATCAATAGACATGAGCAACAAACAGAAAAGGACATCTAAAAAGCGAATGAGATTTATAGTAGCAAGAAAATAAACTAATCCATCTAGGAAGAACTCTGACCCAGAGATTTATAAGACCTTGAGGCAGAAAACAGGAAACTTGAAGGAAACATGAATGGAGATCAACACCTTGTTCACAGATAGGAAGAGTTAGAGTCCATTTTTCCTAAATTGAGCTGAAGGCTCAGGAATTCAAATTAAAATTCTTACAGGGGAGCGCCTGGGTGACTTAATCAGTTGAACTGCCTTTGGCTTGGGTCAGGATCCCAGAGTCCTGGAATGGAGCCCCACAATGGGCTCCCTGCTCAGCTGGAAGCCTGCTTCTCCCCCTCCCTCTGCCTGTCACTCCCCTTGCTTGTACTCACTCTCTTTCTCTCTGTCAAATAAATAAATAAAATCTCTTTTAAAAGAAATAAATAGCATAAATAAAATTCCTATAGATTTGGGTGTTTTGCTTTTCATTTTTTGGAAATTTGACATGATTTATAAATTTATATGGAAGAGTAAAAAAAGGCCAAGGAAATACAAGTTGTCCTACCAAATAACAAAATTAGTTATAAGGTGGAAAAGATAAACCATGTGGAACTGGAGGAGGTGTGGACAAATAGGCATCAGGAGCAG
Source organism: Procyon lotor (assembly GCA_028646535.1). Classification (NCBI taxonomy): domain Eukaryota; kingdom Metazoa; phylum Chordata; class Mammalia; order Carnivora; family Procyonidae; genus Procyon; species Procyon lotor. The sequence goes on from CM053608.1 coordinate 8,494,965, forward strand.
AACACAGTACCCAGAAGTAGACATATCCATGTATACAATAGAAATCCAAAATATGCTGGAAAAATATGGCAGAAATGTAGATCAGTGGAAAGGCCACTCAGTCCTCTGTGTTGGAGCAAATGTTCATCACCGGAAATTTTTTAAATGGATCTCTTCCTCAAACCATACACAAAAATAAGTTCTAGATGGACTAAAGACTTAACTGTGCAGATCAAAACTATAATATTTTCAGAAGATGATATAGGATGATATAGTTACAATCTTAGAATAAAAAAAAGATAATTTAAGCCAAACACAACTGGCATAAATCCTAACAACTACAACCACAAGGATGGAGAGACTCAACTGTATGAAAATTGGGATTTTCTGTCTCTGAAAAGGCACATAAAAACAAAAAAGACACATAGAAAAAGTAAAAAGAGAAGGCTTACACTGGAAGAAGATGCTTGCAAAACATGTAACAACTAATTAGTTATGGTTATTCAGATTCATAGAGAGCTTATATGAATAAGAAAATGTACACAACAGAAAATATTCAAAGGACATGAGCACAGAAGAGGAAACATGGAGTCCCACATCTACAAATTGAAATCACAATAAAATACCATTGCAAAGCCATTACTTTGGCAAAAATGAAGTAGTTGGGCAACAGCTCTATAGCAAAGATATAGAGAAACTTAAATCCTTAGACATTGCTAAAAGGAATGTAAATTGGTACAATTTGCTTGAAGAACAATGTGATGTTGCTGAATAAAGCTGTACACAAGCATATCAGGAAGCCCCCACAATATCCCATGTGTTGTCATATCCCTAGAAAGATGCCTGGGCGTGTACCCCAGATGAACGGCACAGGGATGGTGTGTGTTGACAGCACCGTTTATAATAACATAACAATGTAAATATTCCAAATGTGTGTCAATGAAATAATAAGAAGCAATGGAAATAAATGAACCTCAGCTCCATGTATTAGCATGGATGAATCTTAAAAAAAAAGATAGTGAAAACTAAATTAATAATAAGCCACAGTCCATACAGTGTTATCTCATGCATATAAAGCATGAATGCAGGCAATATGAAACACTATGATGTTTAGCATCCAAATATTTTTAAGTTATAAAAAAGCAAGGGAAAAAAGTATATGAATTTCAGGTTAATAGATACCTGTGGGGTGGGGAGAAGAGGAAAGTGATAAGGAAGGAATCATAAATAGGGCTCTAAGATACTGGCCACTTACTATATTTTAAGGCTGAGTTTGGGAATCACAGATGTTCATTGTTATTATTTTTCTTTAAGCTGCATATATACACACATATATGTATGTATGTACTGTTTTTAAGTATAACACACATAACAAAAACATTTGTAATGTGTAAAACAAATCGTTAATATCTTCAACATATTGAATCCTATAAATCATTAGGAGAAACTGTAAATTGTCATTAGAAAAAGGTGAAAATAATTAATCTTTCCTACTCCTCTAAAATGCAAATTAAAACAAATAACAAGGTAGCACTTTTCATTTGTGAAATTAAAGTTTGGTTTGGTATTGTTAACGACACTGCCAATGGTTGTTGGGGGAACTGTGTAATACTTTCTCTCACTATTCATGAGAAAATAAATTGGTACAAACTTTCCAAAAATAATATATTTCTATGGTTATATTCATTTATTTCTAGGATTATATTCATATATTCAAGAGTGTTTGTTATTATTCTTACAGCATTATTTATAACATTTATAAGAGCAAAATATTGGAAACTGTGTAAAAGTCCAGAATATATTGGGAAGATTAAATAAATTATGATATAGCAATATGATGGAATCACAAATAACACATAAAAGTCATGACTTTGCAGAATAAAGTAATAGGAAATTCTAATGATATATTAAATTAGAAAAGTCAGATGTCAAATTATTTTTACAACAATATACAGTTAAAAAAAATAATTCTCCAAAAGTTAACTGTGTTTGTAGGTATGTATTAAGTATATAGAGAAAAAAAATGGCCAAAAGAAATACCTGTCATAAAATAGTCACAGTAGTTTTCTCTGGGTGGTTAGATCGTGAGTAGTTAGTTTTATTATTGTCCATTAAAAATTTCTGTAATTTCTTTTTCTACAAGAGCAGGTATTATTTTTATAATCAGAATTTTTTTTGTTTTTTTAAGATTTTATTTCTTTGAGAGAGAGACAGAGACAGTGAGAGAGAGCACAGGAGGGGAGCAAAGGGAGAAGGAGGTTCTCCTCTGAGCAGGGAGAATGAGGCTGGGCTTGATCCCAGGGACCTGACCTGAGCCCAAGGCAGATGCTTAACTGAGTCACACAGGCACCCAGAAAAAATTAATTTACTGAGTTTTAAAGGTTTATGAATGATTCTAATGTGCAAAGAGCCTTTTAAAATGTGATGAGGAACACAAATATGTTTCAGACCATCTCAAGAAGCCCATAGGTTAGGTTTAAGGATAAGACTTGTTGAGAACAAGCATGGTTCCAGGCTAAGCACACCACATACCTCAGGAGAGGCAAATGTGGAAATGTTGAGAAGGGAGAAAGCTCACGTCTGGCTGAGGAGGCTAGGAAGAATGAGTAAGACCTGCTTTTAGACATTTAGGCAGGTAGCATTTATAACTGGGAACACAGGTCCTTCAGTACCTCCTGCATTATGTACGTACCTGTGTCTGTGTGCATAAGTTTGCTTTCACTCAAATAGGGAGTGAGGTTTCTTGGAAAAAGTAAATAATTATCCTGAAGCGTTCCCTTTCCATTAGAATGGGCCTCATTTCATCCATCTAGAGTACTTAACTTTAAATTAATCCTTCAATCAGAATTCTGTGGGGTTTTTTTACTTGGTAGGCAAAGGAACTATTTTTCCTTGAAAAAACTAAGGGCTCTACTTTGACAGAGAAATTGCTACTTAAAGTTTAAAATATTATATGCAGTATTTTTGCACATTAACTATAAAAATCATGTATTAATTAAATGTGCTAATCAGTCCCGGTGGCTCTGAGAAATCTAACATATTTTCACAATCTATATTATAGGGAAAAACTAACTCTGAGGTGACAAATACCCTTAGGTTAAACATAGAATCACCTGCTTGTAATTGACGAAAGAAGAGCTGTCCTTATTTTTATGAATACAATGGAATAATAAATAAATGGAAGACAGCTCCATCATATGTCAATGACAAAATACATCAGTATGTTGCTTAACCTCTATAAGGTTGGTCCGCAGCTGACCTTATACATTGATCTTCTGTGCTTGAGTCAGGGTGGGGAAGGAGTTGGGGTCAGATGTTTTAGAGGTGGGTGTGGGGAAGGTCAGTTTCTCAGAGGAGGTCAGTTTCTTAGTCCTCTCATGAGCAAGTGATTTATTAAGGAAATGCTCCCAGAAAAACAACAATGGTGAGGGGATGGGACGCAAAGAGAGTAAGCCAATGCATACCCCAGGCAGTCTTGGCACAGGGTAAGTGCCTCCTGAGCCCTCAGGGGGGCTCTGGAACGTAGAGAATGATCCCAATCCGAGACAAGAATGTTATTCCCCTCCTTCCAAAGAGTTTGACTCCCTGGTACTTCTGGCCTTCCCTCCTAGGGTAGGGCTGTTGCAGGCAGCTCCAGGCTCTGGATGAAAAATAGCGTTTACCTGGGGCTGTTGGAAGCCAAAGGCACTGGTACAAGGATCTAGGTGAAGGCCCAGCAGGGTCCACTCCAGAAAGTGCTTTCTCCAGAAAGGGGAGACAGGAGGAAGAGACAGAGAACTAGATGTACGCTTCTCCAGATGGATTCCAGTGAGTAGTGGCAGGCAGTGCAGTGAGAGGGAAGGCAGCAGCTAGGAGTGATCCCAGCAAGAGTGCAAGACAGAGGTTATGCTTCTGGCCCCTAGGTTCCAGCTAAGCTGCTCCCTGAAACTTTTTCTCTTCTGCGGAAGGACTGTAAGGATGCCTAGCTGAGAATTTAGACCAGTTTCCAGGTCAATTTGGAAAATAAATCAATCATGCTAGCTTTTCTTTGTCATTTCAGTTCGAGACCTTGTTCTTCATGATTTTGGATCTAAAATAATCTAAAATTATACTAAATATGTAACTATTAAACTTATGAAAAATATTTGTAGGGGCATCTGGGTGGTGCAGTGGGTTAAAGCCTCTGCCTTCAGCTCAGGTCATGATCTCAGGGTCCTGGGATCGAGCCCCACATCAGTCTCTCTGCTCAGCAGGGAGCCTGCTTCCCCCTCTCTCTCTGTCGCCTCTCTGCCTACTTGTGACCTCTCTCTCTCTGTCAGATAAATAAATAAAATCTTTAAAAAAAAGAATATTGTACATAAACATTTTCAATTACAAAGTTATTTAGTTATGGAAATTATTGGTACTTGCTTATAAGGATGATGAATATTTGATTAGCACCATGCAAAAGACCTCTCTCATAATTTAATCCTCAATACAGTCCTGAAGGTATTTATTAACATAAGGGAACTGAAGTGCAAGGCATTCCAATAAAGTGCCAAAGGTTGGACAGCTAAGTTATACCTAAATCAGAACGTAAACCAAAATCATCAGATTCCCACCCACCCTGAGCTTCTTAGACCATGTCATACTGTGCCATTTAGAGTTACTTTTAAATATATATCCACCTCCTAGCAGCTTTGTTAATAGTTCATAACCTAAAACATGGAAGGCAAAAATCAGAAAGAACTCTGGGAAGCTCATATCCTGTGCTATGTTGGAAGAGTGAACACTTCCTTCTATGATATCCTTCATCCTTGACCATCTGCCTCAACATTCTTCATGAAGCCAGTCATCTATGTCAGACACGGGCCTGCTCACCCATTGTCAGCAACCACTCAGATATGCTTCACATCATAGCATGACTCAAGATTGTCAATTATTTACTCATTGCCTGTTTGTCTAGAATTTACAAGAACTGCTGTGGAGGTCTCATGACCTTTGTTATGCCCTATGACTCTGACTCTGCCAAATGTTTCCATCCTGATGCCCGATAAAAGACATATATGTCCCTTCATTCTCCACTTTCACATATGTACAAAGTTGAGGGGAGAGGGAGGCGTGAAGAAGCAAATTCAGGCAATTATTGGTTACAATCACCTCTTCTATACCAGTAAATATTAATGGTTTTGCCTATGTTATCTCATTTCAATCATCAAAATAATCCCATGTATTAAATTTCATTATCTTTATTTTACAAGGAGGGAGTTTGTAACAAATTTGTGAACGTAACCCTGTCCAAAGCCAATGTTAATCATCTCTCCTCTAGACTGTAGCTTTGACTTTAAGTTTAGAGTTATAATGTTTTTCAATTGTCCCTTCCTCTATTCTTTGATAAATGTTAAGCACCACTGATAAATGATGCCAGTACCAAAGTCATGATTACAGAACAATTTTGAACTCTGAAGATTGAAAAAATGTATCAGGAAAAAATAGGTAGGATCATCTCAAAGAAATAGGATGAATTTACCAGACTTGTAAAACTTAATTTAACATGATTAAATATCTTAACATAAAAAAATGTACCAACCAAAAGGGGAGCTATCTACTTTGCAAGTCTAGAAAAGTGTTTTCGGTATCCCTGAATCCTATCCAAGAAGAGGAA
>CM053608.1:8501066-8549114 GCA_028646535.1 Procyon lotor
AACCCAGCAATCACACTACTGGGTATTTACCCTAAAGATACAAATGTAGTGATCCAAAGGGACACGTGCACCCAAATGTTTATAGCAGCAATGTCCACAATAGCCAAACTATGGAAAGAACCTAGATGTCCATCAACAGATGAATGGATGGGGTGCCTGGGTGGCTCAGTGGGTTAAAGCCTCTGCCTTCAGCTCAGGTCATGATCTCAGGGTCCTGGGATAGAGCCCCGCATCGGGCTCTTTGCTCAGTGGGGAGCCTGCTTCACCCCCCTCTCTGCCTGCATCTCTGCCTACTTGTGATCTCTCTCTCTCTGTCAAATAAATAAATAAAATCTTAAAAAAAAAAAAAAACAGATGAATGGATAAAGAAGATGTGGTATATATATGTATATATACCATGGAATACTATGCAGCCATCAAAAGAAACAAAATCTTGCCATTTGCAATGACGTGGATAGAACTAGAGGGTATTATGCTAAACGAAATAAGTCAGTCAGAGAAAGACAATTATCATATGATCTCTCTGATATGAAGAATTTGAGAGGCAGGGCAGGGGATCGTGGGGGAGTGGGGGAGGGAAATGAAACAAGATGGGATCTGGAAGGAGACAAACCCTAAGAGACTCCTAAACTCACCAAACAAACTGAGAGTGGCTGGTGGGTAGGGGAGGTAGGAATAGGGTGGCTGGGTTACGGACATTGGGGAGAGTATGTGCTATGGTAAGTACTGTGAAATGCGTAAGTCTGATGATTCACAGACATGTACCCTGGGGCAAATAATACATTATATGTTAATAAAAAAAAAAAGATTGACACTGACATCTTGCCATATGTTGATAAGGCTTCTTCGTAAACTGATCCTATGTATTTTCTTTTTTCTATTGATTTGTGAGTTTTCCATATCTGCTCTTTGTTATAGAAGCTGAAAATAGGTTTTTCCCTGTGAGTCATTTGGCTTTTTTTATTTATATTCATTTTTTAGCAATGTACAGCATCTTTTATTTTTATGTAAGTTTATCAATATTTTCTGTTTTAGCTCCTGAATTTTGAGTCATAGGAGAATTTTTCCCACTCCATTTTCAAGGAATTATTCTGGGTTTTCTTCTGGAACTTTTACAGTTTCATTTTTCCCATGTAATTATTTACTTTATTTTAATTGTATCCTAATTAAAAATCTGAAGTACAGGGGGCACCTGGGTGGCTCAGCAAGTTAAGCCTCTGCCTTTGGCTCAGGTCATGATCCCAGAGTCCCGGGATCGATCCCTGAATCAGACTCCTTGCTCTGCAGGGAGCCTACTTCTCCCCCTCCTTGTGTAGTCTCTCTCTCTGTCAAATAAATAAATGAAATCTTTAAAAAAAAATCTGAAGTACGGGTTCATTCTCATTTTTTTCCCCTGGGTGCCCACTCAGTGGTCACAAGTCCTTATATCGAAAATCTATGTACTTACTGGTTTGTGATGCCGTTCTCTGTTATTTCCCACATACCCTATGTATTTAGTGTCTATGTCTTGACTATTCTATTCTTCTTTCTGTTCTATATGATTTAATTATGGAGGCATTATAATACATTTTTATGCTTTTGTTCTGCTATTCAGTTCCAGAACAAAATGTTCTTATGGAAAAATCTGAAACCAGAACGATACTTTTCCCTTAAAATCGGGTTGTGCAAAGGTTTCTTTTCTCATCCTTAAAGATCAACAACTTTAGGCTATATCTCGTGTTGACCATTCTGGTGTTCTCTCCCTTGGCATGGGCATGTCTTTACATATATATAATACATATAAAACTCTCTTTGAATTATATTTTTAAATATTTGTTCATCTCCATCTTTCTTATTTTTCTCTTTTCAGACTCCACTTACGTATATGTTGCACCTCCTTTGCTTTATATTATATTGAGAGACTTTTTCCCCAATCTTTTTTTAATTTTCTATTTTATTTGGGTCACATTTTGGAACCCTTAGGTAGGTCTCTCTGTACTTAACTGCAGCGTATGCTCTCCTTTGGTCTCCTTACTATTTCCTGTCTGAGCCTTTAGCAGTTTATTTTTATTCTACCATATTTGCTCTATGTTCTGCCAGATCATGTTTCAACTCTATTTTCTCACCATCTTTTCTTTCAGTTATTGTGTTTCTTCTTTGTGGTCTGTTTTTCCCCCCTGTCCTTTTTTAAGGTTTTTTTGGTTTTTTGGTTTTTGATTTTTGATTTTTTTTAAATGGTAAAATCTCAGTATTTTAATCTGGCCCATGACAATACTTTCTAGGGAGTGTTCCTTGGTGGTAAGTTATGTTGTCCTTTTCCACCTGCTTCCCTACAGTATCTGTGGATTCGTGCTGTGACAACTCCTTTCCAGAAACCTTGGCCCAGCTTTATGCTAGTATGTTCTGAGACCTGCCATCTCATTATTCTGTGAACTTCCTCCTCCATACACCTTCTGCTCCATCTCCTCGTGATTCTTTCCAGGTTGTGCTGCTTTTTATATATGCAAATGATATTGCCTTAGGGTTTTAAAGTGCTGCCTCTGCTCACTTACAGGAAATATATTTTTTTTGTGATTGGTTCTTTTTTTCGAGTTTACCATCAGTGCAAGATCTCACATTTTACTTCCTCCAGCATGATTTAAGAAGCACTTCACTTCCTGGGATTTTTGTACTAATTTTGATTACTTTTAGTAAATTAAGGTTACTTTTGGTAACCTTTGTGCATTTTAAAACAAAATATTGGGGCGCCTGGGTGGCTCAGTTGTTAAGCATCTACCTTCGGCTCAGGTCATGATCCCAGGGTCCTGGGATCGAGCCCCGCATCGGGCTCTCTGCTCCGCAGGAAGCCTGCTTCTCCCGCTACCATTCCCTCTGCTTGTGTTCCCTCTCTCGCTGTGTTTCTCTCTGTCAAATAAATAAAATCTTAGAAAAATTAAATAAAATAAGATAAAATATTATAGCTTGATATAAAATAGTATAATATAACACTATTCTATCTCTTAGTTTTGATGGAGATGGAATTTACAGATGTGTTTATTATTATTATTACTACTAACTTTCTGCTTTTGTTTAATACCCATGATAGAAATTGGTGCTTCAAGCTGTCATACTCGTACAGGAGTTTAATCAGGACTCTAGAGTCAAACTACATGGTTTGAATCCAAGCTCCGACATTTACTAGTTATGTGATCTTCTTTGTTACTAATTCTCTCTTTGCCCTAGTATCTTCCTTTGTAAAGTGATGATAATATACTATTTATCTTGTTAAGGCCTGTAATATCACCACTTGTAGCTAACTTATTCCACTAGAGTTAGTGTCAGCTGAAATGGGGGTCACTACTGTTACTCCCTTGTACTAACATTGGACATCCACACACTTACCATGGTCTCATGGAAGGCAGTATACCTACCCCATGACTTTGGTCTTAGCCATTTGATTTGCTTTGGTAAGAAGTTAGTGACATGGCAGAACAGGCTTAGAGGTGATGATACCTATGAACGTTCTCCATTTGACTCTACTGCTTCTGTGAAAACATATGCCAGTCAGTCAATATAATCTCTACCTAAGCTTCAAGGCAAAGCACATCCAAACCAGATTTAGAGCATGACATTTCCCTAGCCAACTTGCAGACCTGCAGTCTGAAACAAAGTCACCCCAGTCAAATGAGGGAGAGAAAGGAAAATATGAATTTCTACTATTTTAGCTTCTTAGTCACAGAATTCACATGTGGGGTATCAGGATTTGATACATGTAATTTAGCATCCGTATCCCATTGGTAAATTTTATGTGTTTTATGATAAAATTTAAAGATAGATAATCATTAATAGGAAGTTTATGTTTCAAGAGTCAGATTCATGATGGATTTGGAATAATTTGGAAACTATCGTCAATTAGTTCTAGTTTGTATTTAAAGATAAGATTAACCCACTTTCATAATACTTTTGGAAACTAAAAAATGAATTACAATGAAAAAAATCAAGGGACATCCTCTAAGATATGTGAAAGCTGAGGCTGAAATCATCTCCAAAATATCTTAATTTCTTCATTCATCCTATAATTACCATGAAAAGAGGAGAGGGGTAATATCTGTAAGGAGCTGATAATTTGAAAATATGAAGTAATGAATAAGTTACTTAGAGTTACCTGCTGACCACTGCTTGCCTTGCCAACTATTTCTGTATCTGAATCTTTGAGAGATTAGAAAAGTATACAGAGAAAAACATTTGTATCCTACAGTGACTTAGTGGAGCCAGTCAAATGAATAAAAATATAATATAAAAGTATACCTTTTGTTCAATAAACTTCGAAACTTTATGAGTTGCATTGTTTAAAAACTGGTTTCTTCTCCTTAAGGAAACCATAAAGCAGACTGTGAATCTGAAAGTTTAGAGTTGTAACAACACCCATCTTCAACGTCCTGTACTATTCTGTCTTTACATGGACACGATGCAGCAAAACCCCTTGACACCCGCACAGGCATTGTGAGTTATCAGTGTCGTCAGCTTGGAATAACAGAGAACAGCAATCTGTCTGACCAAGAATCAAAATAGAAAAGCATGCTCAAATTTTAGAAAGATTACTACAGTATGAATATACGGTACCTACAATGCATCTTATTTTAAAAGAACGGTGATCAGCCATAATTCATAGTCTCTACAAAATAGAGTTGCCCTGTAGCATTTTTATTTCATGTAGGAAAAAGCTTAGAAGTGCTAGCTGAGTTAAGATCAGACCCTGCCATCACACAGCAACACAAAACTCCATTGGCATCCGATAGAAGTTTCACATTTGGAACAATGGTGGGTTCAAGACAATGCAGAGAGTATAATGCACTTCCTATGAAAAGCACACAACCTCTTACTCTGTCAGTATTCAGGTCTACACTAAAGGTTATGTTTGCTGCTGCTCTCTGTTGTCCTTAACCACTGACATTTTAAAAAGTCTAAATGCACTGTGCCTTGGGACTCCTTTGTAAAGGGGGCTTTATAAGTGTAAATGGTTGTTGGTACAACCTCTATTTGACTTCTGACTATCACCTCCAGTTCCAAGCGGAACAAGTTTTGCTGCCTTTGCAGAGTCCTTAGCAGCCCTCACATTTCCTTGGGGAGTCTATATTCCATCTGGCAAAACCATCATTGTAATTTGTCAAAGTAAGAATTGTGCCACAAAAGCACGGTTTCTAAAGAAGTAGAGAGTATTTTCTGCCTGCCCTCTCTTGCATAATCGCATTCCAAAGCCTTCAGTGAATGAAGGATCAGCTGCACACAGATAAGGGTTTGGGTTAAATATGAACTTGTGCTGTACGAGGATCCATTAGAACTGGAAATGGATGGGGCTCTTGCTAATGTAAGAGACGTGTTTCATGAGGTATCATTCATGCAGACACTAGAGGACTGTCTTAACTCAGGATCGGAGTGTGTGCTGATAAAGCAAGGGCCAAGGAGCCTGATCTGCCTCACTCATTTGAACCTTTTCATTGTAAGAGCCACAACCAAGAAGCAACAAAGTAACTGTAACTCAGGACTCTGAAGTAAACAAGGCTCTGTGCATTTCTATGCCCTTGGTACAATCCAGCAAGTTGATCTGCTTCCGAAGAGATAAGATGTGATTTCTTTTTGCAGTAGAGTATTTTCAATGAATAACCCCGGATATAATATCTGAGGAAGTTCCAGGTAGCAGTCCTCTGCCACTAACGTCACTATGCTGTCAACTTTGGTGACAGATGAGTCCAGATGTTAGTCCTGGTTCTGGTACTTACAGGCTCTCTGGGCCTTGGGCAAACTCTCTATCCTTTCTGAGTCTATGTTCTCTCATCTGTAAAATGCCCTCTGCCTCGTCTGACTGTAACACCCATCAATATTTAGCCCTTAAACATTTAGCACTTAGTTTGCCTCCACTAGATGTTAGCAATTATTACATTTATTCACATCCCTTGAAAGAATTGGAGGTCATTTGTAGTGAAAAACAAATAGGCAACAAAAATAAAAGAATAAATAGCTTATAAGGCAGAGGAAGAAATAATTATACCAGAAATATAGTAAAAAGATAGTTTATGCAAGCAAGGACAAAGCAAAGTGGGGTAAGTCGTGCAGTTCTCTGTCCCTCTATAAGGCAAAATGCCTGTCTCAAGCACAGGGACGCCTTGACCTCCCTGTCACTCTGTCCCCATTGTCACTCCCATCCCAGCAGCTACTACTGTTAACACTTCTCTTGATATCAAAAAACAAATCGATCACCCAGGATCAATATGGCAGCACCAAAATGTAATTTGCTTTTCTTAGAAAGCTTGAAGGAAAAATAGTATGCTTTGGGTAAAGAAAAAGATGTTAAGCCTTTTCTTTGCATATACAGCCTGAAAAAGAGAAACAGGAATTCTTTCAGAAAAACTTCAATATAATTTTCATAGTAGGACTGATATTCTAACTAGAAAATTCTTAGTCTCTTTTTATACACTTTCTCAAAACTCTAGCTTTAGAATCTACCACTCTTGTCTCTGGCTTGTTCTTGCCTTCTGGCCACTGAATCAAGACCTACAGCACCTGAGTTTAAAATTATGTAACTATCCTCTATGACAACCAATAGGTCTACTGTATCTGTGTAGTGAAGACTTTTCTCTACATGTGCTGAGCAGGTGGGAGAGGCTTATAGATGTCTGATGGATTGTAGGGGCGTCAAAGTTCTGCTAAGTGATTACTTTCTATATTGCACACACCACCATCCAAAGTGAAGAGAATTTTCTGTCATTGAAAATTTATTTATACAATTCCATACAAAGATGATACGTTAAATTAACCGACCATGGAGGATAGCAGATCAGAAATTTACATCACAGTGCAGTCATGTTAGAGTGTGTTCAAGAAGCATAAGACAGACCACAACAAATCATTAGGTTCTAAGACTAGAATAGAAATAATATATTTCTTATCTTTCTCTCTTTCTCCATATAAATCTAGATATATATCTCAGTTTGTTTAAGCCACCATAACAAAATCATAGAATGGGTGGTTTCAACAACAGAATTTATTTTCTCATAGTTCTAGAATGTGGGAAGTCTAAGATTAAGATTAAGGTGAACCTTAAGATAAGGTGAACCTCTTATATGAACCTTCTTCCTGCCCTGCAGATCGCTGCTGTCTTGCTCTGTCCTCACATGGAGAGGGGCCAGGAGAGGGAGAGATGTGACAGAGAAAGAGAGAGAGAGAGAGAGATAGCTCAGTCTGGTGTCTCTTCCTGTGAGTATACTAATCCCACTGAATCAGGGTCCTGCCCTTATGCCTGCATTTAATCTTAATCAACTTCTTGTAGACCCCATCTCCAAATATAGTCACATTGGGTATTAGAGCTTCAATATATGAATTTGGGGGTCGGGGGGGAGAGACGACTCAATTCATAGCATTCCCCTGACTCAAAAAAGAAAACTACCAAACTGAGTCTAAATCCCTTTTGTGGCAGGTAAAAGGGCCAGTTGAACTATGAATTGGCCTAAATGGTCAGTTTAGCTGCAGCAAGGGAAGGTCAGAGGATCCTGAGCTAGGAGTCTTTTATCTGAAGTTAAACTGTCAGTCAGTCAATATCAGATGGTATCCAAAAGAAAATCCCTGTCCATCATACTCAAAGAAATCCAAGGACACTGGAAACATCATTTCAGATAAGTTACAATGAAGAATGGAAGTCCAAGCCTCTTGGATGAGGAAGTGGGTGGAGGGACAGGGAAGGATCTAGGCCCAACAGATTAAATAGAAAGTGACCCAGATGGATTGGAAAAACCAGGCAATACCCTCAGCTAGAATTAGACACGTTTCTCTGTTGGAGCAGCCTCAGGGCAGATATAAGCAGGCAAACAGATAGATTGCTGTTGTTTTCAGGGTTAAAGTCAATTCCAGCACAGAAAGGCAACTCCGTGGAATCTTCCTTAAAACATTTTAGGTGAATAAGAACACGTGCATTTAAAGCAGAAGAAACCCCTCGACTTTTCTGTTTGAGAGGACAGTATATTTATGGGGTGAACGTTGCCCTTCACAGAGTCGGTGCAAAAATAGTTCTGCGCTGCATTAAAGGTAAATAAAGACCCCTAATGATAGCAGTTGAAAGCAAGAATAAAACACATTTATTTTGGCAAAATGAAATTTCCACAGCACCAACCACATTTTCATAATATAGCATTTAACTTTCAGCACATTAGAAGAATCCCAGGAGAGGGACTAATTTCTAAGAAAAATAAAAATTTTAAAAACGAAACATTTCCCATCCTTTCAATTCCCCCTTTGGCATCTTAATGGTTTAATAAATGCATATTTATAGGAATAGTGAGAGCCGTTTCAAAATTTCGGGGTAGTACATTCCTTCCTCATTCGGTTTTTTTCCCCTCAAGTTTTCTGTGTTCATTTTCAACATTGCTCTTTTTTTATACAACTACCAGTGGAGAACTTTTATACTAAGACTCTGCCTAAAATTTGTCAGTGTCATCAATGAAAGTTAAAACTGCCACCTTTGGTGATTAATCAAATTTGCTCTAAATGGGATTAATTCGGGTGTACGTATGAAAAAAAATGTGAGAGTACATGTCCCTCTTCTTGTCTGTCCCCGGGTCTTTTTTTTCCCCTTGCTGAATTGGAAATGAAGCTGAGCTATAATCTTGTGTGGCAGATACTGGATCCCTCCTTTGATAAACATCTAAAATGCTAATGAATGTGGGCTGCAGTTCTAAAGGAGCAAGCCAACGAATTTGACAAGAATCTGGAGGGTAAAAAAACGAACTTTCCGACTTAAAAGAACTCTTTTTGTTCACATTTGGTATTGTTTCCTGGAGAAAAAAATTTTGCGCCACAGAAAAACAGAAAAAATTCCGCTACATCAAAATGCGGAAGCATGAAAAACTGATGAGCTTTCAGATTGTCCTCTTTTGCATGCAAATCATATCAGAAGTTCTCATTAGCATAAATGCATGAGCAACTCTAAATGCTTTTAATTTCCAATCTCAGCCAGCAGAGGAGTAATTTGTCACTGTCAGGTGGAAATCTAAAAAGAAAAAAAGAGAGAGAGAAGGACTCCATGCTAAATTGGAATCATATAAATTTTTGATTTGCTAATTGCTTGATGCTACAGTTCAATCAGCTGCCTTGAAGGTGTAAATAATTCAATGTACAGTCAGAAATAAAAGCATAATGTGCCTCTATCGAAGGTATATTAGTATTCAGTACAGCAGGACATACCTGACCGTGTCTTTTTCAGATACCCCTTTAGTCAAATTAGAAGTCTTCTGAAAGCAACTGCACTTGTACAAACCAACAAAAACGCCTCTCCTATCCCCTAAGCATTGCAAGGAAGACATTAGGACCCGGCAACAGAGCTCAGCAATCTTTTAACCGGGAGTATCCCAGCAGGTTACAACCAAGGCTTCATGGACCACTCTCAGTTGGTAGCTCCCTAATGCGATCATAAAGAGAAAAGAGAGAAAGTGCCAAATAAAAATCTTATCTCTGTTCCTGCTAACTTTCCATCTTTCCTTTCCTTTAATCGACTGCTTTAAATGTCACATGCAAAATGTATTTATTGCAAAAATATCTCATTAGTGCTGGCCTGATATGGATATTTTAAAAGCTGCTCTCTGTGTCTCATTTTTATCATGTAGTTTTCTAATATTAATATCCTTACCTCGAGATGTTTTAATTTGGTCGTCCAAAAGTTCGTTTATAAATATTTTAGGAAATAAAGCTTAATTTCAAGTCAAAGGGAATAAATCCTACTGCACTTCCAACTTATTGGAACTATATTTTATCTAGTAATCTGTATTTTATTTAGTCATAATCTTAAAACAGGAAAATCAAGGAAATATGCTATAACCATGCTCAGTCACTTTCATTACAAAAAGGAAACCTGATGCTAAAATAAAAATGCCAGAGCCCTGTGAGATTTGCAAGTAGAAATTAACTTCAGACTAATCACCCTGATGAGAAATTAAAGAGGGTGTATGTGCCGACATTCAAGTAAATTAATTCGAACTATTTTTCAGTTTTAGGATATAGATACCAGCCTTAATTAATGTACACACTCAAGGATCTATAACAAATACCTCAGCTATTGGAAAACTGACCTGTACATCCTGACAAGTATACCTAGAAAGAAAAAGATACAGAACTAAGTTAAGTCAGCAATTAACTTCTGGCATTAAAAAAAAGAGAAAAGACAATCTTCTCCTTGACCCATTTCTCTGCAGGCCTCATGTCAGTCTCTGCCCCAAATCCTGCCTCAAAAAGCTCATTCTTCCACAATCCTTCCAAATCAGCATTCTGGGTTTGTTGGGGTGTCCAGAGAAAGTAGGTCAATATGGCAATAATGCAATGATCCTAAGTCTTACGTAATACTTGTTATGGGCTTTTCTTTCTTCATAAAGAATCTCCTGAGTTTTTATGTTTACGTCTAGAAAGACAGAATAAGGTGAACAAAAGCGTTTGATTCTTAGCTTTTGGATTTAAAGTCTTAGGACCCGGAGTGTCAAAATCCTTAGCCCTTTACATCATAAAACTTCTGTCAGAATCAATAAACTTGAGTGAATACATGATCAATTAAAGCCAGAATTTTTCTGCCCCCAGACCAGATAAAACAGTCAGAGCTTTGAAACGAAGAGACGACCAAATGAAAAGCATAATGAGAAACCGAATCTGAAGATAAGAATGGACAACAGCCAGACCATACATAATAGTAGATCTTGACCTGCAATTGCGTCTACCTGCTCAGGAGATGAGCCCCTCGTCTACAAATAAACCACCCAAGAAGTGAGCCTCCTCCAAGCCAGATTTCTAGGAAGCCATATTGCTATCCTTAGGAGCCATTCCAGAAGCTAATCAAAAATATCTATAATATTGGCCCAAAATGTCTAGGACTCAATAAATATCTGACAGCTTCTCTAATTTTGGTCCCTGTTTCCAACTTCAGACCAACCAGAGAAAGTCAAATATGCACCCCTAAACTACCACAGGGATGCTCCCTTCCAGTCAGCTACCTACAGCTTCCTGTGCCAACAACCTCCATTAGGGGACACCTGAAGCCTCCCCACCCCTCTACCAGCCTTGGAGTCTTTGCCAAATGCAAGTGGTGGTAGCCAACTCCCCTGAACAGCAAGCTCTGAACAAAAAGCCTTTGTTTCTCTCATTTGTTTGGTTTTTGTTTATTTCCACAAAAGGGAGCCAGGGTGCCCAAGGGGGTGCTGTTGAGGCTCTAGGTCAGTTAGCGGGATTCTGGAGCAAAGAAGACCTCAGCCTCTTTTCCTACTTGCTCCTTGAGGTGAGAACCTTTACGGAGAGTTTGCCCAGGATGGGGGAAGAATGGAATGACATCAATGACATCAACAATAAGCATTTATTGAGCACATTCTATACACCAGTGAAAATGCCCCCAGAGAACTAGAGAACGTCTCTCCTGGCCCTCAGGCGACCCCACCCAGCACCTCCTTCTCCCTTTCCCTTCTGATAAAACCTAAACTGCCCAGCCAATCACTGCTAGTCCAACAAAGCAAATCCTCCCCACCTAAGGACCTCTTTTGAGCAACTAGTCTCTGAACTAGCTGAACTTCGGCTGACCTCTCTTTGCGAAAGCTCTATAAAAATTCTGCCCCTCTTCCCCAAGGCAGAACGTTCCTTCAGTGCCTCCTCTTGATGTGGCATTTTGAATAAAGGCTCACTCTTCCCAGCGTTCTACTCGATTTTCTTCCACACTGGTCTAAGTGCTTTACATGTTTTATTTAATCTAATTTTCATAACAACTCTCCAGGTGGGTGCTATTACTATTCCCATTTTATAGAGAGGGAAACTCTGGCATGAAAATTTACTTGGCAATTTCGAGGACACATGGTATGCGGAGAAATATGTTGAATATGTAAATACGATGTGGGGCGTTCCTAACCCCAGGACTGTTGACATTTTGGATGGATCATTCTTTATTGCGAGGGGGCCAAAACCAAGAAAGGATTAGCATTTCCCTTCTCCACCCTTTGAAAATTTTATTTTGATTTCACTTTTTAAAACAAGCATTTATTAGTTTTATAATTTGAAAAGCATCAGGAAGGAAAATTTCCAGCAAAAAGAAAGATCAGCTTTGTTTTCAAAGCAGCCACATCACATTACTGGTTTATATTGAGCTCATGATTAATTAAACTCTACAAGCTTCCTTTTACATAAATCGTTTTGTCTCCTCCAACCTGTACTCACAAAATTGATTTTTCAAACAAAATTCTGAGCTTTATATTTAATCTGTGATAAATTCTACATTCTTTGTTTTGGTCTTTCACTACAAACCGGCAATTGTTTAATTTGGACTCTTTCATCCAGCTTACAAGCTACCTCTCCCAGTTATTTATCATCTGCAATTTTGGTCACTGCATTTCAGTGCTAAAATAATGCTGCTGAGGACAGAACAGCTTCATGAAAATGGTCCTGCCTGGAAGTGGTTATGCTTTCATAAATATTATTCTAAATTACTCCACCAGCCCGCTGTCTCTGCACCAACCCATACCACCTGTGGGGCCTAGGACCCTGTGATGGGGGGTTCTCTGGAGTGGGAAATAAAGAAGATGAATCGGATTCGTGTGTATGAGTAAAACAGTTAGGATTTGGAGCAGTTATAGCCTACATAACCCTAATTTTAAAAATCAAGCTTTTAACATCTCCAGCTTTGTGGAAAGGCTTCCCTTCACCGTGGTTTCTCCAAGATTGCGCACAGTGGGGGATGGCCACGCCAGGAGATCCCCTCAGGAGCCCATAACATAACTGTTGGCCCTTGAGCTTGCATTTTCCTGCTTTTCCAGCCCTACTGTCCTGTTTCCACCTTGTAAAAACCTCCTCGTTGTTCAGGACTCTGAGAAGTCTGCGTCCTAAGCAACCCCATTCCACCCCCACTTCTACACATCAAGTTAGGTCCCCACTGAATGGCACATGGTACACGGAATCCTAGACACACAAGGTCTGCTGAATGTCATGTAATCCCACTAAAGGATCCAGTCCTTGAATGCAGGAACCGATAATGACCGTTTTTTCCTCGCTCAGCCCAGGGCGTGGCATGCGTTAGACTTTCAGCTAATATTTGACAGATGAACATAGAGATAAAACCATTTTAAAGCATTTAAAACAGGTGCTTGTGGCTTTTTCAACTTCTTGTACTTTGATTTCTTTCAAAATATTTGCTCTAAAATATCTTTCCCTTTGGAACACAATTTTCCTTGATGGAGTAGGCTTAGCAGAATCAAAGCTGAAGAGCTGCACATCCCTCTGTCATCTGTTAGCATTGTACCGTCTGCTCCAAGCAGAGGGCTTCTCTGTTTCTTTCTTGCTCCCAACATAGCTTTAAGGGGTCTTTTTGCTGTCTTTGGCATTTTTTGCAAGCCTCAGCTTATTCTGGGCATCGCCCTCCAGAAATCGTTTTTATAAATTTGCACCATTCATCATCGTTCAAGTTCAATTCCTTCCCATATTCTGGGTGTCCTTTTCCAACAGGAGCTCATCAGAGAGATCCTGGGCAGTTACACAGCCCCATGAAGCTGCGTAGGCAATCCGTTTTTCTTTTCCATCAGGATCTTTTGCAATCATGTTGTTAGAATTTTGTTAATGGAAAACACTGAGCTTTATTTTCTTTTATATGGTCTTTAGCCAAAAAATAACATCCATCTTTCTAATAAATGTTTTAAATTGATTTCCGACAACTTGTGGTCAATGTTGTTCTAGGCTATTAACAATTTTTCTCCCAAAGTTTGTGTCATTTCTAGCCCCCAAACTGTTTTTGCCTGTTTGTCCAATTTTAGAGTTATTCGTAAAACCAAGAAGACATGAATGATGATCCTACTTTGACTACTTGAAAGGTATCTACGTGAGTAATTTTTTACGGAGTGCCTCAGTTTCTCCATCTGTAAAAGAGATCAAAATTGTACCTATTTAAGTGTCGGTTTCTCTCATACATAACAGGTGTTTATTACAGGAATTCTCAACCAGGCCAGTTTTGTTCCACAAGGGATATTTGGCTATGTCTGGAGACATTTTTCATTTTCACAACTGGGGGGAGTTGCTACTGACATCTAGTGGATAGAGGCCATGGATGCGGATAAACATCCCACAACAAAGAAACACTGGTCCAAAATGTCAATAGTATCAAGGCTGAGAACCTCTGGAGGTGTAAACCCTATGAAGACAAGAGTCATGTTGATCATAATCACTATTGCACCCTTGGCTCTTAGCACAGCACCTGGCACATGGTGGGTGTTCAGTAAATGTGAAATGAATATTAGTGCTAAACCAAGGTCTGCAGGCTGCCTAAATTCAAATCTTAGCAGGAGAGTTATAAATGGCTAAAAAAAAAAAAAGGAGGAGGAGGAGGAGGAAGAAGAAGAAGAAGTAAGAGAAGAAGGAGAAGAAAAAGGAGAAAGAGAAGGAAGAGGAAAAGGAGTAGGAGGGAGAGGAGGAGGAAGAAGAAAAAGAAAACTCATAGACTAAAGCATATATTTGTCAATCAATCACCATTCAGGTCCCTATGTATTAAAAGAAGAGAAGAAATGAGGTAACTTCCAACACACTTACCCAGGGTATTCTGGTAAAGGTTTCATAATATCACTTGGACTGGCTGTGGGGGGAAGGGTGGAAGAAACGTTGACCTGCAGTGTCTTCCATGTTCTGTAGTATAAATACTTCCAACATGGATGTTTTCAAGTTACCAATGTGATATCACTAAACTGGGAGTTGGGAAAAGTTGCTCACAATGAGCTCACGTGGGCAAGTTCAAGTCAGTTCCAGTATCCACTATTTATTTTGAGTTTTCTCTGTTTCCTCTTGTCAGCGTCATACCCACCCTTACATTATGACTTACATCTTCTCTTCAGATGTCTTCATCATACCCTTGGGTCCTCCGTAAATCTGATATCAATGGTACCAATATAACTATGCTTGACCCACAGGTTTTTTGTGGACATAAGAATTATATGATGTTTTTCCACCTGACTTAAAAGAAAAACATGCATTTTCTCTGGGTCCTTTGACATTCTGAAATTCCAAAAGTGTTTTTCAACCAACAAGAGCATATTTAAACCATTCCTTAAAGCCATGTTAAACCTATAAATATCAACCATTAAAAGTGCAATTATAATAATAGACTAAATAATAAGTAAGTGCCTTAAAAGAACCAACATGGTTCATAAAGCTCCTCTGTTTACTCCATGGTGACTAGTTCAAGTCCACACAATGAGAGAGTTTGATTTGAGGGGTCAGTGGATGGAAATTCGGGGAAATATGAAGTTCATGCCTTGATGAACCACAAAGATAAACATCTCCTTGTCCTTGACACACACTACACCTCATCAAATAAAATCTTGATTATCCAACACCATAAGACATTAGCTAAATATTTTTTTGTTAAAGTAAAGATAAACACAGAGGATCATTTTGCTCAAGTATCTCTAAATTTCTAAAAGCTTTTAAGTTTTAGAGCTGAAATAATTTCAGAAACTATAAAGTTTGTCTCCTAGATTTTACAAATATCTATGTACATTTCACTAGCCCTTCTCAGGAAATAGAATTTAACCAATAGAACATGGATGTCATGGCTTTGCACTATGTCAGTTGAGTGGAATAACACAAAATCCTTCTCTTCATTGCTTGGAGTAAGGAGTGACCACAAGAGAGATTTTCATGAGATCTGGAACTCAGAAGACAAGCACCACCATTATTCTAAAGGGAACTGGGCACAGTTGTATTTTACCCACATTGTCACTGATCTTCTCTCCCACCTCATTGGCAGGATCCAGTGGTTGCACTGGATCATCACTGGTGCATCACTTCCTTTAGGTTATCTGGTCTGGGGCCAGACAGGTGTGTTGCTCTTTGGCAAAGACTGCCAGCTTCTTCCATAAATCACCTTTGTTGTCGAGGTTGGAAGCACAGGTCCCAGTTCGTCGTCATGAGTTCCAAAGTGTCCTTGAAGTTTCTGACTTGCCCTTGCTTACTCCCACTTTATGTCTAGATTTTCTCCCTGCCTACTGTCCCTGCTAACCTATAGCGAACTCAGGTCCTCCACCACAGAATCTTCCATATTCTTCTCCAATGTTCCCTATTCCACACAATGCATAAGGGTGTGTCTTCCTGCTTGAGCCCTAACCTATACAATAAATTGAGATGATTATTACTTCGTAGGTGTTATCTCCCTCTAATACATAACATCCTTACCTGGGGGGTGCCCTACCCATATCCCTTCACCTTATTCCAGAGCTAACTCACACACAGCTCTTGTACATACTATGGCTTCATGCATCTGTTTACCAGAATGGTTTCTTTGGCCACAGAAGTGTGCTTGGCTCGCAGCTGGAGAAGCGTGGAAGTGTTAGCAAGTCAGCATCACCCACAGGAGTAACTCTCAAACATATAGAGTTGGAACTTGATAGATAATCCTCCAGCTTCCTCGCCCTCCCACAGTATAATTCTGAGATTTATAAACGCTCCTCAGCGTTTATGAGAGTCCCCACTGAATTTATGCCCTAACTGCCCACTGCAATGAAGTGCTCACTTTCCATTTCTGCCTCACCTCTCCACTACTACACAGCACTTTTTGCATCACCTTCCAAACTAACCACTCCCAAATCTTTCCTTCAGGGTCTGCTTTCGGTGAAACTCAAACTCATACAACATCTAAGTCTCTTTAGATTCTGCTTTAAAGGGGGGACTGCTCCCTTGTGAAATGAAAGAGCCATCTTTCAGTACCTCAGGGTCGTCATTTTATTATAATTCCCTCTGGAAAATGTAAGGCAAAGTTCCCAACGTTTTCCAAAGAAGAGCTCATTTGTTTTTCTCCCAAGGTTCAGTCTATGTGTTTCCCTCTTACGCAGATCCTAGAGTTACAGGCAGTGAAGGTGTAGGCACCATACCCTCTTCCACGTGTGGAATAATCAAGTTACAACCATCAGCTTGTTGACAAGGTGGCGAAAATCAGCTGCACAATGAAGCTGTACATGTCCAGATCTCCTGCTCCATCAGAACCAAATCTGTGAAAAGGCTAAGTAGACAAAAACAGCCTGAATTTCTACTTTCCCTATAACACCCTATACAATGTTTTTATAAATACATTTACTTGCTTTTCCTACCTTTTTTTCCTAAAAAAAAAAAAATCACCAGGTATTATGGAAATCTATGTTGAGTCTCCAAGCAGCTGAGGTAGTGCTCCAAATATATAACAGAAATCAGAATTATTTTAACTTAGTTCTCTGAAATATAAAATATTACCAGAAAAACTACCACCATGGAGAAGCCAATGGTTCAGGCTAGGTTTGAGAGAAACACTTAACAATATCAGAGTTAGATGCTTAAATTATTCTGTTATGTATTTCTATTTTATTCCTGGTTTCTCTTTTTGAGCCCATGACAATTCTAACAATTTTGTTAAGCCAATAAATGGTGACTGAGAGGAAAGCAGCCAAGTGGTAGCTGATGACCCAGAAAATATGCAGGACAAGGCTTTTGGCCCAGCACTGCAGAATCCTGTTTCAGTGGATGCATAACATCCAGGCCCAAATAAGACAAAGACTGCTGAGCCAACACTCAATTATAGAAAAAAGATGGAAGTGATCATTTAATAACCCATCACACTTCCCAAATAATTTCTATGAAAGTAGACAGGAAGTGTTTTTATTTTAGTTTAGTTTAGTTTTATTTTTTTACAATCCTATTTATTGATTTGTCAGAAAGAGAGAGAGAGTGCAAGCAGGGGGAACTGCAGGCAGTGGGAGAAGCAGGCTTCTGATGAGCAAGGAACCCAATGCAGGACTCGATCCCAGAACCCCAGGATCATGACCTGAGCCGAAGGCAGACACGTAACCAACTAAGTCACCCAGGTGTCCCAGGAAGTGTTTTATAATCACATTCTAGGAGAGTCAAAGCAAGTTTGGATTGGAAAGTCGAAATTAATAAGAACTATCAATATGTTTGTTTCTCTGTTAAAGAAAAAAAAAAGTGATTGCAAAAATTTGGTTCCGTTTCCCAAGAGAGATTCTAACATTACTTAAGCAAATTCCCCCATGGGGGAATAATTTGACAGAAAAGTTCAGAAAATATAAGTTTTCATTATTGAAGCTGTATATGCCATATTAGTCATCTACAAAGACTGAGTAAACGTGGGTTAAAATTCATGGCCAAGAGTCATTTAAATGTGTTTAGATTAAATGAACTGATACTTATTTTTTGATAACTGTACAGGTGTTTCACACTTCTCTGACTTCTTTTTAACAATCGATGTAACAATTACATCCTTTCCCTCTATGGAATCCAACTATACTTTCTAACCACAATAGGAATAGTATAAATGTCATAATGAGTCTGGGCTTAAGTGTATCATTGGAAATCTTTTGAATGTGTAAAAAGAGAGCTGTGTATAATAAAAGAAATTCAGCTTTATTGTATTAGATTGTGTCATATTAGGAATATTCAGATTTCTCTATTATGTAAAAAATTTAGAATCTTAATTCAACAACCTGTCATAATTATGCACATCAAAAATATTTTCCTTAATTTAGACAGTGAAATTTGTTTTGCAAAACAAAAAAGAGAACTTCCAGTATAATTGGAATGCACTGCATGTAGACAAATTATTTTGGGATGCCCCCTTGTAATTGCACCAGTTTTAATTTATAGTATCCATTTATTATTTCCACTGTTTTGATTTCTGAGAAAAGTTTTATGCTCTGCAGAATTCCAGTGCAATGAGGCAGGTCTAGTATTATTTTCTGTTGTTACTCTGTTACATCCAATCCTCCTTATTTATGTTAAACTACTGTTTTAGATGAGTCTTAGTTTTTTTTCCATACTATGGCTCACTCTTGCAGAAATGTATGCAAATTTTTTTTTATTTTGTGAAAAATGGAAGGCAAAATTATGCATTGTGCTGCTCTTGCAAAAAAAAAATATCATTAGCTCTTGCCAAAAGCAAAGCAGTTGATCTCTTGCCATGCTACTGCGTATGATTACTAATTTTCTATCCAGCACTGTCCTATGATAAGCAAAATGATCCTTCAGTGATGCCAAAAGGCAGACAATGCTTTGATAACTCAGCAAGACTACCTCTAACTACTTCCCAAAAGGGTCTTTTCAAGGAAACCACATCTATGGCTTTCTCAGAAATGCCAAGGATATAAGCATACCTCAGGCAGATTTAATTGTAACATTAATTAAATGATCCTCTCAATCACTAATTAATTACAGAATCATAGAATGATAGGGTTGAAAGGGACCTTGAGAGATCAACAGAGTCAGCATATCCAGCCTCTGTAGGGACCACATATAAACTATTCTAGACCCAAGGAAACTATCATTTTTCAAATCTTAGCAAGGAGATTGTGTCTACAGCCTCCTTTCAGGATCTGGTCCAGGGATGAATGCACATATCATGAGAAAAGCCTTCTGGTACACGCTTTAGTTGCCATTTTCAGAGTCGCCTGAGCACACAACTGGGGCCCATCTTTTCGATCAGCCAGTATTGTTTGCTTCCCCAGGAACTATTCCCTGCCGGGGGTAACATGCCCACTGACTCTAGCTTGTAAGGAACATCTTCTTTTTCTAACTTCTCAATTAGTCTAAATTCTTTCAAAATTTTGCACAGTTTTCTTTATTTCTGGAGCTTGTACTGGGTAAATGTAAAGATCTGACCAATGCAGGATGAAAGGACTAAACTTGCTCTAGGCCTAATTCTGCAGCAAAAGAAATTCATCTTAATGGCCAATTCTGCTTACCATGAACAATGGAGAAGAGTAGCTATACATATTACTTCCATCTCAAAAGAAGAGAAGAAAGAAAAAAATGGGACAGAAAAATGTTTTAATTTAAATTTGCAAACAATTCCCAAAGTGTGTGAATGTCCTAAATTTACAAATTTAAAAAAGTTAAAAAAAAATCCTCCAAAAGGGAAAATTCAGAGAAAAAAATGCCTATCTATATCATAGAAGGCTGGAACAACCATATCAACCACATTCATCTAATTGACATTTATAAAACACTATATCTAATAACTGCAAAATATAATCTTTTCAAGCTTACATGGCATATACACCAAGATTGGCCATAAAACAATTCTCAATAAATTTTACAGGATTGAGATGATATAGTTGAGGTTCTATGGACAGAATGGAATTAAATTAGAAATCAATAACAATAAAATCCTAGGAAAACCTCAAATATTTGGAAAGCAAACATCATGCTCCTAAATAATTCATAGATTAATAAAGAAATCACAGCCCAGGTGGCTCGGTTGGTTGAGCGCCTGACTCTTGATCTCCGCTCAGGTCTTGATCTCAAGGTCATAAGTTCAAGCCCCATGTTGGGCATGGAGCCTACTTAAAAAAAAATCAGAAATAAAATCTGAATCTGTGTTAAACTCAATAACAAAAATACAGCAGACCAAAATATGTGGGATAGAACTAAAGCAATGTTGAGAGGGAAACATATTGCTTTAAATGTTTATACTTAAAAAGAAAAAGACCTATGTCAGTGACCTAAGATTTTAACAAAAAGTTTAGAAAAAAATAAGGAGAATAAAAGACAATATATGTAGAAAGAATAATATAATAAAGATAGGTTTAAAAGCAGTACAACAGAAAATAGGCAACAGAAGCAGAAAAAACTAATTTCTGAAAAAAATTAACAAAATTAACAAAGTCTTGGATTGATAAAGAAGTGAAAGAACACAGATTATTAATATTGGAAATTAAAAATGAATTATCAATTCAGATCTTACAGATATTAAAAAGAATTTTTTAATGTGCAGCCCAATGCTCTACCACTGAGCTATACTCCCCAAGAATTTTTTTATTGTGAATAAATTCAACAACTTAGATGACATGGAAAAATGACTTGGAAATGATAAATATAAAATATTAAAAGTGTTTATAGTACTTACTATACTTATAAGACATTTATAAAATGATATTCACAAAAATGACAAAAAACAGAAAATCTGAATATCCCTGTATCAGTTAAAGTAATTGAATTCATTATAAAAACACTTTAACAACCAAAAAGAAAAAAAGGCAAAAGTAGTTTTACTGGTGAATCCTATCAAACATCAAGGAAGAAAAATAATACCTGTCTTAAATATTTTCAAAAAACAAGAGAAAAAAAACACTGACAAACTCATTTTCTGGGGCAATAAACCTAAAATATTACACACCAATATCCCCTATGAATACAGAGACAAAAATCATTTGCAAAATATTAGCAAATAGAACCCAATAATATATAAAAACTATATGTTATTGCAGGTAGGTTTATCTTAGGAATTCAAGGATGGTTGAGTATTTTTTTTTAAATGTTCCTTACTCTACTAAATAACAAAGGGGAAAATTCATGTTATCATTCCAGTAGATGCAGAAAAAAACCAACAGAATTCAACACAATTAAAAGTTTTAGCAAACTGGGAATACAAAGCTATTCTGTCAATCTGTTTTTTTAAAAAGCAGACATAGCTAATATCACATTTAATGGCAAAAATATTGAACATTTTCCCCTAAAATCAATAATAAGGTAAGATTGCTCATATTCACCACTTCTATCCAATATCATAATGGAAGACTTTGCCATTGCAGTTAGGCAAGAAACGGATATAGAAGGCATACAAATTCGAAAGAAAGATGTAAAATCTTTCCTATTTGCAAAAATCCCAACAAAACTAACAAAACACTTACAGACCTAAGTGGAAAGATATAACATGTTCATGGATTAGGAAAGTCAATATAACTATGATGTCAGTTATAACTAAAGTCACCTATTAATTTAATACAATTTCAATCAACACTTGATTTTCCTAGAAATTGTCAAGATAATTTAAAAATATATATGGAAATAAAAGAACCTAGAATAGCCTAGTATGTTATTTATAAGAAGTACAAAATTGGGGTGCCTGGGTGGCTCAGTCTGTTGAGCAACTAACTGACTCTTGATTTTGGCCCAGATCATAACGTCAGGATAGAGCTCCAAGTCTGTGCTCCCCAGGGAGTCTGCCTGGGATTCTCTCTCTCCCTCTGCCCCTCTGCCCACTCGCAAGGACTCTCTCTCACTCTCACTCACTCACTCAGTCAATAAATAAATAAATAAATAAATAAATAAATAAATAAAATCTTAAAAAAAAGGAAAGAAAGAAATGGGGTGCCTGGATGGCTCAGTCATTGGGCATCTGCCTTCAGCTCAGGTCATGATCACAGGGTCCTGGGATGGAGCCCCGCATGGGGCTCCCTGCTCAGCGGGAAGCCTGCTTCTCCCTCTCCCACTCCCCCTGCTTGTCTTCCTTCTCTCACTGTGTCTCTCTCTGTCAAATAAATAAAATCTTTAAAAAAATAAAAAAATAAAAATAAATGAAATTTAAAAAAGAAAGAGCAAAATTGGAGGACTTACTCTTGAGTTTCTTATCAACGTGATAAGAAAAGCTTTTTATAAAGCTACAATAATCAAGACAGTTTGGAATTAGTATATAGATGAATGTAGAGATAATAAAATACAGCAGTGTATAGGTATATCCACATACATACTGTCATTAATTTTTGTTAAAGGTGCCAAGGCTATTCATCAGAGAAAGGGGAATCTTTTTATTAAATGGTGTTGAAACAACTGGATACTTCGTATTTTAAAAATGAACATTGAGCTTTGCTTGCCACAATGCATAAAAATCCATTTAAAATGGCTTGTAGACTTAAATGTAAAACCTAATAGTATGAAACATCTACAAAACACATGGAGAAGATCTTTGTGACCTTAGGAGAGATAAAAATTTCTTAGGCCACAAACTCCACAATCTATAAAAAATTTTTGAAACTTCTTACCTCATCAGACTAAAAGCTTTTGATCTTTGAATGAATGATATTATCAACCAAACAAAAAGTAAGCCACAGTTTTGGAGAAAATACTTAGAAAACGCACTTGAAGACAAAGGCACTGTTCTTATATTTAGGGCACTATACAGAAAGACTGCTTACATTCAACAATAAATCATACAAGGCAGTCAAATACTAAAGTGAGAAAGGATTTGAAAACACTCCCCAAAGAAAATATAGGAATGGCCAAGAAGTACATGAAAAGATATACAAAACATTAGTCACGAGGAAAATTTAAATTAAAATAAAATGTGAGGCTGCCTGTAACTGAAAAGACTGACAAGCAAAGTGAAGGCAGGCGTGCAGAGAGACTGGAAGTTGCACAATTTAAATAGGTCAAGTTCTGGGTGCCTGGGTGGCTCAGTCAGTTAAGTGTCTACCTTTGGCTCGGGTCATGCTCCTGAGGTCCTGGGATCGAGCCCTTGTGTTGGGCTCCCTACTCAGTTGGGAGTCCGCTTCTCCCTCTTCTGTCCTTCTGCTTGTGCTTTCTCTCTTCCTATCAAATAAATAAATAAAATAATAAGTAAATAAGTAAATAAATAAAGTTCAGAGGCTCCTGGATAGCTCAGTCAGTTAAGCGTCAGATTCTCGATTTCAGCTCAGGTCATGATCTCAGGTGAGATGGAGCCCCATGTCAGGCTTTGTGCTGGGCATGGAGCCTGCTTAAGATTCTCTCCCTCCCTGCACCCTCACCCCTCTCTCACTCCCTCTGGCAGGAGGATATGTGTGTGTGTGTGTGTGTGTGTGTGTGTGTGTGTGTGTGTGTGTAAAGTTCATTGTATGTGAATTATCTTTCAACTAATTGCAATTATCTTTCCATTATCTTAACACCTATAAGCTACCTTGTCCTGGGCAAATGATAATCCGGTATAGCCAAGATTACAAAACACAGACTTAGGAGCCTGAAAAAATAATCAAAACAAATCATTGTAAACTGGAGGCATTCTGATTTTGCTCAGCTATGCAAACAAAATAAAGCCACAGGGCTGAAACATTCACATCAGTAGTTATACTGTTTTGGCTCAGTTTTTACTCAGAAGGTCCATTCTCTTTATATTTCCAATAGGAACACTACAAACCGTGACTCATTCTGCTATCAGGATCCTCAGTGTGACTGTAGTAAAGCTAAAGGTATTGGCATCATTCTCCTCCAGGAAAAAAAAGTCTCTAACAAAGACAGCACTTCTACTTATTGTACAGATATTAACTTCATTATACTGAAAACATTCTCCTCCCTCTTCACATTTTGTGAGCAATACGTTAGCCCTAGTAAATGACTTACTTGATACTTGCGATCAATTACATGGATCAAAAACCTGTAATAAAATACAAAATTATGATGACGAATTCCATCTCCCTTTGGTGTTTTTTTTAAAGAATTTTTAATTTCTTCTTTTGCCTCACAGATACAAAATTGTTTCATATAAACAAAATACACTCATACAAAATATTTTAACCCATATTAATGAAGATAAAAGGTCTCCTGAGAAAAGAGTGGCCAAGGATCAAGCAACTTGGAATTTATTTTAATTTATATTCTTCTGGAAAGGACAGAAAAAAGATTTTCTCATTTCCATATCAGTTAAGATTCAGTATTCACTGGTCAGACAAACAAATTACTTTATATTGATATGCTAATTAAGTCCTTACTGCACATTACTCACACCTAGTGTGATATATAAATCTTATTAATGAAGAGGACAGAAAGAGCCTTAAAGATTGAGCATAAAGTAACAAAAATATTGTGACAGTGAGTTTGCCACAGTAAAATATATCATGGGGCTCTAAAGCCATTAGCTAGCTGCTTTCCTACCTCTAGCATCATCTACCAGCAATCACCATGGACCTCCCAGACAGGGCTTCAAGATGTTTTCATCTGACTTTGTAATTTGAGTAAACGCTGCAGTACAGCATGAGTGGGAATGAAATCAGAACAGGCGTGCCACGCAGTGACAGCAGATACGGTCACGCAAGCCTGAGGTGGTGGCACCCCAGGTGGAGAAGACAAAAATATGAATATGAAAAAGCCTACACCCTTCGAATCTGAGAATCGTTACTCAGGTGTGAGAGTACATGAAAGCGAACAGAAGAAAAATCGCTTGCTCCTATTCACTGAGCCTAGACCCACAGCCTGCAAAGACTCACCTTAAAATCCAGCTTTAGTTTAGCAGTAATTCAGAGCCAAGAGTCAAGTAATTTACAGAAAATGCAGTCTTCCAAAGTGCTTGATATCTGGAATTTCCTTAGCTGGAACATTGCTTTTATTCCAGTTAGAATTTTAATGAATGGCACAGAGACTTCTAATTATCTCCCAATATCTGATTTTCTTTATCTTCTACTATAACATAAAATCCCTGGTTTTCGGCAGGCAAACCTCCCTTACAGTTAGGCGTGTCCATTTGACTAAGTTCTGGGACAGATGGAAAGTGTGTGTAACTTTATGAAGCTCCTAGAAGAAAGAAGTGTGTTCTTCTCTTCCTCTTTCTTCTTTCCTGCTGGCTGGAATGGACACATGACAGCTGGAGATGGAACCTCTGTCATGCACAGCACGTACTCTTTGAAATGGCCACGCAAGCAGCAGAGCGAGGTAAGAGGGAACCTGTGTGCCTGAGGCTTTTGTGGAGCAGAACCACTGAAGCAGCCCTCGTGCCTACATCTCTAGCTTTTATAGCAAAAGAGAAATAAACTCCTGTCTTCTTTCAGCCTCTTTTATTTGGGAGATTACTCTTATTTGCAGTTGAATCTAGTTCTAAATCTGAAAAAAAAAAAAAGAAAAAAGAAAGAAAAAAGAAAAGAAAAGAAAGAAGGAAAGGAAAGGAAAGGAAAGGAAAGGAAAGGAAAGGAAAGGAAAGGAAAGGAAAGGAAAGGAAAGGAAAGGAAAGGAAAGGAAAGGAAAGGAAAGGAAAGGAAAGGAAAAGCCCAGAAGGACAAATTACTCCAATGAGTTAAGAGACCAGTAGGATTAAGTTTCAGAAAATAACAGTTGATATTTTTACTCTTTGGGCTGGAAGGGGGCACTAGAAGAAAGAAAGGCATTGGGCGCTTTAATGAAAATTTGAATGACAAGGAGAGAAAAGGAAAAATATAAAAGGAAAGGTAAAAATTCTCAAGACAAATTTCTGGGCTTTTAAAGTATGTTGAGACAGGGAGTAGCTATGAACCCATGTCCATTCTCATGCACCTTCCTTCTCTCCTGACGGTGCTTTAAACATCTTTCTGATGAGGTTGTGTTCATTCAATTTAATACTAATGACGACCACAGGTATAAATGACTATAGTTATTGTAAATTCCCACCAATACATTTGTATATGTCAGGAAGCAACATTAGATATCTAGATTCTACAGTCAGACTGGCAAAGTTTGAATCATGGTTCTATCATGCACATCTCTGTGATCCTCGGAAGTTACTTAATCTCTCTGATCCTGGGTTTCCTCAATGTAAATGAGGTTAATAATGGTACCAACTATTAATTAAATAAGACAAACTGTTGCCTATTAAGTGCTTTAGAAATATCTGGTATAAAGTGTTTAAAAAATGTCTCAGCATTATTTGTTGATAATGATATTGAATTACCAGTACATTTCTGAGCTTCCGGGGAAGAATTAAACTCCTAGAACCCAATTTTTCCTCAATTAAATGTAACTCTCCTCCCTTCCACCCCACTTCTATCCCAGCCATAGCCATGTGGCTACAGAGGACCCAGCAAAAGACTCAAGTCCCTGCACACTGGGGAAGCCATAGGATGGGAACAATCTGAATAAATCTGGGTCTCTGTGTAGAAGCCGGTCCACCAAAGTCACTGGACTCTGCATGAGCAAGAAACAACCATTCATTGTGTTTATGCTGAGATTTAGAGGAATGTTGATTAT
The DNA here is from genome assembly GCA_028646535.1 of Procyon lotor. Lineage (NCBI taxonomy): Eukaryota > Metazoa > Chordata > Mammalia > Carnivora > Procyonidae > Procyon > Procyon lotor. The sequence continues at coordinate 8,527,794 of CM053608.1, forward strand.
ACCGTATGACCTTACCTGCTTCAACTAATTGCATTAATTTTCTAGGGCTGCTGGCACAATGTATGCAAGTGGCTTAACAACAAGAATGTATTTGCTTACAGTTCTGGAGTCTGGAAGTCCAAGGTCAAGGTGATGGCAGGGCCATGTTCCCTCTGAACACACTAGGGAAGGATATGTTCCAGACATGTCTTCCCATGTCTGGTAGTTTCTGGCTTGTGGCAATATCACTCCAATCTTCCCATGAACTCCCAGCTTCACAGTGGTAGGACTGTGTGTTCATGTCCCAAGTTTACCATTTTATAAGGACACCAATTATATTGTAGTAGAAGGTATCTTGATAACCTCATTTGGACTTGATTACCTCTGTAAGGACCCTGTCTCCAAATAAGGTCACATTCTGAGATACTATGGGTTATGACTCCAACCTTTCTTTTCTGGAGGACACAATTCCATCCACAAAACTATTATAAATAGCTAATTTTGCATTCTCATCTGCCCCCTAAAAATCAGCAGAATTGAGTTGCCAGAAGTGAAATCTGTTGTATTCTTTGCAGGTTACTGTTAAACTAAAGAAAATCTAAAACTACTTGCTCTCCTACCAAAGTCACTATTTGACTATGTTTTACTCTATACATTGATACATATGCATAGCTTTCTCTTCATTCTACAGATATATGTCATGCTATGAGCCTTTTGATGGCATGAACCAGTCATTTGCTGGTCACGACAAGCTCAAAGAATTATAATAAGGCTCTGAGAAATAGCTCAGGAAGTAGTTTTATAACCATAATTAGAATGTCTTTTAGATCTGTTACAGAAAAGAAGTCAGAAAACTAGCAATTTCTATATAAAAATAATATCAAATGTGTACAGTCCTAATGAAAATATTTCATGTCATAAGCATAAAAGTAAATATTAGAATGGATAAAATACAACAACATAATCACTCAAAATCGAGGAGGCCACAGTGATAGGTGGCATTGGCTAACTTTCATATCCATACCATGTGTCATATCCAATATATATTGTAAGGAAGGGGATAAAAAGAGTTTCTGGAGAATAGGCACATATGTTTATTTACTTACTCTCCCTTGCTTTCACCAATAACTTTAGAGCCAACTTTCTTCTCCATGAGATTGTCTTTCTTGCAATCTGTTCATAGTCTCATGATAGTTTACTGTTCAAATGTTCATATTTGAAATATTTAATACTCCCCAGAAAGCTTTATTTTGTCTTCATCTTAACATATAATGAAAATCAAAATAGCTCAAATAACTTCTTTACCTACCCGCAAACCAAAGAAGAGGCTGACAGCCAACTTATTCCTGTAATTCATTTTAGAAAAGACCAAGTGAAGAAAATTCAGGCCTTAGGCAGGCTATTGCACGGATCCCTCACTTTTTAAGTCTAATAACTTTTTCAGAAGCACAATAAAAGAATAGCAAACCATTTTTATTTGAATAAAATCTACTTCCACAAAACATGGTATTACCAAACTACTTCAAAGGCCATTCACTAAATACCCCAAGGATGGTTTTAAGTTAAGATTTTGAGAAAGACTTGAATCAATGGTTCAGAAAGAAAGGCAAAGAGAATTTTATTTACGATGAGAAACATGTTGAAGGAAGAGAAGGAAAAAACAATCACCTCCCTCATTTCCGGAAAGGAGATCAGAGAACTGGGGGCACCACATAGATGGGAATTTGCTGAATTTGCATGTTGAGGAGATAAAGGCACAACACATTCTAGAATCCTCTCCTTGTTCCACAGATTTCTTGAGTGTAAATTAACTTTTAATATATTAAGGCAACCACTAATTAGCAACTCTCTCTTTTTTTTTAAGATTTTATTTATTTGACACAGAGATCACAAGCAGGCAGAGATGCAGGCAGAGAGATAGGAGGAAGCAGGCTCCCCACTGAGCAAAGAGTCTAATGTGGGGCTCAATCCCAGGACCCTGAGATCATGACCTGAGCCGAAGGCAGAGGCTTTAACCCACTGAGCAACTCTCTTGATCAAGGATTTGGGTTGGTTACCACAATGGTCACTCTAAATTGGGTTAGAGGATTGGAGAGAACAGTGTGATGGAGGGACATCAGCAGTGTAAGGCCAGATGAAATGAGAGGAGATATGAAAATGCTGCTAGCTGTGGGAAATCTTCCCTTCTGAGCACAGTGACTCATTGTGTCACCCTATCATATATTTTAGTTATTAGAACATATGAAAGAAGAAATTAGTTTGAGAATGAACACAGGATAGCCCTAATATAAATAACAAGAGGTTCAAGAATATATCACTTGAAATTATTTCAAGCTCATCATCTCTTGGAAGAGGGGAAAACATTTTAGAAGCTGAATGGATGCAGAGATAAAAATGAAAATTGTTGGGATGCCTGCATGGCTCAGTCATTAAGCATCTACCTCTGGCTCAGGTCATGATCCTGGGATCCTGAGATTGAGCCCCACATTGAGCTCCCTGCTCAGTGGGAAGCCTGCTTTTCCCTCTGCCACTCTCCCTGCTTGTATTATCTCTCTCACTGTCTCTCTCTCTCCATCAAATAAATAAATAAAATCTTTTTTAAAAAATGAGAATTATTTGGGTATTTACAACTATTTTTCATACAACACAAATCAGGACTTGAAAAAGCAAAATTATTAATACATAAAACTGCTTTTAATTGTAAGAGGAGTCATTAGCTTTTCTCTATATACTTACTGCCTCCTTCCTTTGTACAAACAGCCATCCTCATCTTCTCTATTCTAAACATATCTTCCCTCTTCAGTGAGATTCCTTTGGTTTTCATACAAGCTTCCACTTTGGTTATTGCCATTTCCAAATGAGACAGCCACACTTGCTTGATCCACATCTCACTCTAACTTCACCATTTGTGAGCAAATCTGCTATGACTCTAATCTTGACAGCTTCAAAGATGGCCACCATCCCCATCAGCGCTCTCTTGGGACACCCTCTCCTTGACCTTGGAGCATTTTACTCGGTAGCTCTACTCCTCATATCTTCTTCCCCTTTCCTTTCTGGTTTTAAAATTCCTACTTCTCTCAGTAGGTCTCTGATTATACTTTTTCAGCCTCCACACTTTATCTTCTTATTCTCTTAATGCAGCCATTTCTTCCTGGCTTCTATACTTACCTTCTTCCAGTCTCTCCTAGATGATGACAGGCTTTCCCAGTTCTGTATCTCTGCCTTCTAGGATTCAAATTCCTCTTTATCAACTGCTGGCTGCACATGTATCTCCATGTAAATATTTTACCAACCCTCAAACCTTGTTATGAAAGCACCCATATCTCATTGAACACCTGCTTTGTCAATACTTCTGTTTAATCTTGTAGTTTCTGTGGTTGATTTTCTTTTCACCAACCAGTAGATACCAGCTTTGGTTCACTAGTTTCCTACACAGACACTACCTTACTCAGCAGATAACTATGCAGTTTTACCATGAACCAGGTATTCTGGGCATTGAGTTACAATGTGAAAAACACCAGGCATGGTCTTTTTCATGATCTCTTTGCAATTGTTTAAAGTCTGGAAGGAGTTTAAAAATAAGGTTTATAACTGTGATGTACATAGTAGAGGATATGCTATGTGATGCTATTAGAATAATTAGAATATTGATCTCATCCAGAAAGTCAAGTAAGGTATTCCTGAGAAAAGATAACTGAAGGAAAAGCAGATCACTAGGATAGATGCTGAAGAAAGGTGAAGTCCAGGTTTACTTGCTGGCTTCCCACATCCACAGAAGCCTTAAACATGACTCGGGATTTTTGCTCCTCTGATAGTAACATTTAAGGTAAAAAGATTAGAACTGCCTTCATTTTCTCTTTCAGTTCTCTGAAAGTTTAGGTAATTGTGTGCTGGGCCATGCACTACCCAGATATTTGGTCAAACATTATTCTGGGTGTTTCTGGAAGGGTATTTTTGTATCAGACTAACATTTAAATCTGTGGGCTGAGTAAAGCAGATTGCCCTTCCTAATCTGGATGGGCCTCATTCAATTAAAGAGCTGAATATCACAAGTAAGGCTGACCCTCTGGAAGTAAGAGAATTCTTTCTGACAGCCTTCAAACTGGAACACCAGTTTTTCTTGCCTTTGGACCCGAACTGAAATATGAGCCCTTCCTGAGTTTCAAGCCAGTTGGCCTTTGGACTAAAACCCTACACCACTGGCTATTCTGGGTTCCCAACTTGCCAGCTCACCCTGAAGATCATGGAACTTGCCCACCCCCATAATTGTGTAAGCCAAATCCTTAGAAGAAATCAAGTGAGCCAATTCCTTATATATATATGTAGTTCTTGTTTCTATGGAGAACCCTGACTAACACAGTTACAAAGATTTCTAATGAAATTTTCTAACGTAGTTTCTCATTCTGTTTTTATGTTAACCACTGTATATAGAATGAGAAAAGTGAATTACTGTACCAGCTCACACTGATTACACTTTCTGGAAGTATTGTGTTTTTGTTTGGGAAAACACCTTGATGAATTCCAAAGCTAGAAAGTGAGACCCTATAGGAAAATAGCTGGGCAACAAGTCATTATGGGTAAACTGCTTTATGTGAAAAGAGGAGATTATTTTTCCTTCTGAGAAGGAATGGCAGGGAAGAAGCAGAGAAAGGAAGAGGAGGAGAGAAGAATCAACGATGAGGGAGAGGAGGCTGGGTACTGCAAGAAATGAAGAGGCTAGGAAGATAGATTTTAAGAATCAAATGTCCAGGGTTCACTAGTAAGTATTCACATGAATTCATGGCTGACTCCGGGATATTCCCTTCTCTTCCCAATAGAGCCCCATTTTGTTCTCATCTCCAGTAGCCCTGTATTTCATGGCCACTCCCAGGGCTCACACAGGGAACACTGATCAACTTAAGCCAATCACTGTAACTGTTTCTTTGTTCCTGACTAAGTTACGCATGACAGATGCACGAGCCACGGCCCTTGAGAACTAATTTTCTTAAAGAAAGGCTTACCACAGGGCTTTCCCCCTTCTTGCCTCAGTGGAGTTTGAACTTTGACAGCCCTAGAGGAATGTTCACCAATCCTGGAACTACTCTACCACCGGCTTTGTTATACGAAAAAATAATTTCTTCCAGTTTTTCATTTTCATTCAGCTTTCCTGTTATTTGCGCTGATGAGAACATAACTGAATCAGGTATTTAATGAAAGATAAGTGTAAGAACTGGCAAAAATAAACTCACTTACTATATCCTAGACTGAACTTTTATGACTCCTAACACATTTTTTCAAGCAACTCTCATGTTATCTATCAAGATGTAATTTGTTAATCTATTTAAATATCCATTAGATAGTAAAATTTCAAGATGCTTATTGTGCATGTTTTTTATGTCCCTAAAAAGTAAATAATGAATGGTATAAAAATCACCTTATATTGGCAACATTATGATATTCTGTATAATGCTAGCTAATAAAATCTGTATATGGATATAAGACTGTTTTTTACTCTTAAAATTGAGTAGTCTGTCAGACTTCTCAGAATTCCCAAAGTACTCTGATTCAATCATTCTATACCTCTAAATTCTACTTCTCATTTTCTTTATTAGGAGCAGGGTATTATTCACATTCTATTAGCAATATTTTCTATTGCTAATTCTATTCTATAAAAAATATTTTATGCATATTTTCAAGGTTTATTGGGTCTTATAAAGTTATAATTAGAAAAATAATAACATCACTGTGTTTTAGATACTAAGCTAAATCACCTGCTGACACTATTTCATGTCAACCTTGGACCTTCCAGTTTTTCAGATAGGAAACTGAGGTTAAAATTTGGAGTATCTATACTTCCAGATTCTGAAAATATAACTGAGGTCTACCTGTGTAAATAGTTAGGAGTTATTAAAATAGCTTATAAATGAAAATCTTAAAAGCCTCATAACACCATTGTAACTCATTTTCTCCCAAACTGTTTGGGAAGAAGGGAGGGAGGCTGGGCGCATTATTTTCATTTATTTTAGAAAAATAATAATTTAAATGATATACCTTTGTAAACCTTTGTTACTAACATTGATATGTTTGTAGAATAAATGTTGAGTGAAACTATTTGAAAGTTTATTTAATAACACAATTAAGATAGAAAAATACTACTGAACTATGAAGTAAGTTTGTTATATTTATAATAACAAAACACTATTTAGTTCTTCTGTACATCAGAAAATTCTATGATGCTCAAATTTGGTACTGCTGTGGAGAACTTCACTAGGTATTTGGTTTACTGTTCCTTCAGAAGTTTTTCAGCATTTTCTTTGAAATCTTTGGAGACTTACCTATAATTCTCCAACAATGAGAGGACACTTATGTAGAATAAAAAAAAGAAAAGTTTAAATGCCCATTATGTCCACCAACAATAGTATTAAATCCAGCAAATAAAAAATTGAGATACTGCTACACGTAGCATAGATGGATCTCAGAGACATAATGTAGAGCTTAGTAAGCCAAATAGAGAGAAGACTGTGTGCTGTATTATTTCATTTATGTGATAGTCAAACAGGCAAAAGTCAGGATAGCAGTTAGGTTTAGGGGTCAAGAACGATTTACTATTAAAAACACAGAAAACCTTCTGTGGGGCGGTAGAAATGTTTTGTGTAAATTTGATCTTTGTAGGTGGCTCTTTCCATATGTAAAAATCCATCAGGTTCTATGTTCAAGTGTACTAGATATAGAATATGCCTACACAAATTTTGTTTTAAAAATGAACAAAAAGACAAAAATATCATTGAAATTCTTTTTTTTTTAAAGATTTTATTTATTTATTTGACAGAGAGAGATCATAAGTAAGCAGAGAGACAGACATAGAGAGAGGGCGAAGCAGGCTCCCCACTGAGCAGAAAGCCTGATGCGGGGCTCAATCCCAGGACCCTGAGATCATGACCTGAGCCAAAGGCAGAGGCTTTAACCCACTAAGCCACCCAGGCACCCGTAGCATTGAAATTCTTGACAACATCACTGAAAACAAGAACATGGACTAATGTATTCAAAATCCTGAGGGAAAGAAATTTCCAACTTAAAATTCTATACCCATCAAAACTATCAATATAAATTAGGGAAAGCCTCAAAGATTACTTCCTGTGTATCCTCACTTAGAAAAATTCAGGAAGGGGCACTGATTTTTTGGTGGGTGGCTCAGTGGGTTAAAGCTTCTGCCTTCGGCTCAGGTCCGTGATCTCAGGGTCCTGGGATCGAGCCCCGCATCAGACTCTCTGCTCGGCAGGGAGCCTGCTTCCCCCTTTCTCTGTCTGCCTCTCTGCCTACTTATGATCTCTCTCCTGTCAAATAAATAAAATCTTTAAAAAAAAAAAACATAGCTTTAAAAAAAAAGAAAGAAAAATTCAGGAAGATGTGCTTCACAAAAATTAAGTAATGAACCAAAAAAGAGAAAGACTCAGGATCCAAGAAACAGGATCAACACAGGAGAAAGTTAAAGGATTTCTCAAAATGAAAGAAAAGTAAAGTATCAAGATGATACCTATGCTTATAGGTCCAAGTTATGCTATGGTCCTGGTTGGAACGGAAAGGTAAGAGAAGTAGCCAGAGAAAGGAAATTGAAGAGATAATTTTTTGACATGTTGATCATGGAGCATTGGAGAATTGGCAATAAGTAAACAGAAAATTATGCAAAACAATAAAATAAAATAAAATCATTTCAATGAGGCAATCATCTCCTTCCCTCTTCACAAGAACCTGAGAAGGAAAAGGGGAAAATATCATACTACACAACTGGCATAGGAGTGAAAAACATTTAAATCATCATAATATAAATATTGAAGGGTGATTTAAAAAAAAAAAAGAGCTATAACTACATTGGTAAGGTAAGCAATAAAAAATTAGAGAAAGTATAAGTGTTAAATCCTCATGTATCCATTGATGGCCCACAGACTAAATTTATGAGTAAAGGTGGCAAGTTTAGGCATACTATTTTGAACTAATAACATAAAATAGAAAAATCAAAAGTAGTCATCTTAGGGAACATGCTTAAAACTGTGTAAAAAAAAATTGCTGGTTTTGGTTATTGGTTTTGACTCTTAAAATATGTTAATATAATAATTAGAAAATAAAAATAAAAGATGAAAAGTTAAAACCAATTTTTTGGAAGAGTTTCACTAGATGGTTTTATGGGTGAGTCATATATAACTTACTTGGGACAAAAATCTTTTTTTATTTGAACTGTTTCAAATACAGTAAGCTTTCTAATTCATCATTATAACAAAACCAACAGAAGAAAATTATAGAAAATTTCACTTACTAAGAGATACAAATTTGAAATAAAATATTAACAAATTAAATCCAGAATTATATAGCAATTGAACAATATAGAATAAAGGATTTATTCCAAGATGATTCAACACCAGCACTTATTACTTTTTATTTACATTTTATTTACATTTATTACAGTTTATTACATTTAAAACTGTAAAGAAAAACTAGTATAATTAGAACATGAAGAAAATGTGTTAGATAAAATTTAGCCACCCCTTCTCAATAAAAAACAAGTAAAATAAATGTTGAAGAATACTTTCTAAACACAATAAAATATATTCTCCAGAGATAATAACAAATCTATTAAAAGAGGTACATGACTGTGAAATCAGAAATCAGAACAGGGAAACACATTAACCAACATTATGATTTAACACTGACTTAGGGATTGCTAGCTAATTCAATAAGGTGAGAAAAAAAATCCCTGTAAATATAGCTAGAGGAAAGAAATCATTATTTGCAGCCATGACTATATCTAGAAAATCTAAAAACCTCAAAATCTATTAATATTTTTAAAGATTTATTTATTTGAGAGAAAGAGAGAGAGTGGGTGGAGGGGCAGAGGGAAATGTAGAATATGGAGCCCTACAGGGGCACCACACCATGACTACCACCATGACTAATATGGTGGTAGTGGGAAATAGGTCTTCACAGGTCTTATGTTTCTGCATGGCTTGCAAACAGAGGCACTGAGGCTTTTGTTCCAGACTAGCTTTTCAAGGATGGGTGAATAGCAAACAGCTTTGGAAGGTGAGATGGTTATCTCTCTTTGGAGCAGAGAAGCAAGCAGGTTTGTTTACTGTCCAGTAGAATAAAAATAACAGCTCTCTCCAGAGCAAAGGTCAGGCAGGTTTGCTTGCTGCTCATTATAAAAGCTCAGGCTGGCTCAGCTCTGATGCAAACCCACTGCGTGCAGCATGCACCTGGGCCACTCCAGGTCTCCCCTGTGGCACCTGGGGAGAAAGGAGAACAAATGTGAATGGAAAGTTCATGCTGTTTCCTGTGCTGTGAATGATAAAGCTCTTCACCTCTGATCCAGAAGCTAAAGTTAGAGAGACAATTAGTGTCTACAGTAGTGGTGATACCTGAAACAGGGACCACCCATGAGTAGCAAAGCATCTTTTTCTCCTTCCTTCTGAGGATGTTTCAGTGAGCCTCAGTACACTGCTCTGCCTGCCCAGCAGTGTGTGAAAACTGATAGAGCAAAGGTCTGGCAGGGACTCTCCAAAAAGATGAGCAAGTAGAAAGAATCACCCCTAACAATTTATAAAAAGCAGCTCCATTACAAGAGACATCAATTTCAAGAAAATGAAAAAGTTGGGCCAGAAAACATTTTGTAAGGCAAACAGAAGAGGCCTTTAGAACAAATATACTGAAAAGCCTCATATTTGTGAGACTGTTTTTCTAAAAAATCAAGTAAAGTGAATTAAATTTAAAATTCAATCATGAAGAGATAAAATTCACTTGGGCTCGATAGTTAAAACAATCAGTTGAAAAGGAAAAGTATTAAGTTGGAAGATTGGGACAACAAATGATTTAAGAATGCCAAACATAAGGATTAAGAGATTGAAATTATAAAGTAAGAGGCAAGAGACATGGAAAATGGCCCAGAAGGTCTAATGGATAGCTCATAAGACTTCTGAAAAGGAAGGATAGAAAGAGCGGAGAACAAATATTCCAAGAAATAATGAAGAAAGTGCCTAGTTCTGAAGGAAAATATAAATCTTCAGATTAAAATAATTCATCCAGTCTTGAGCAGAATTTAAGCACACCCACACATGCACATATCCTAGATACATTTCATTGAATTTCAGGTTATTATGCATGAGTAGAAAATCTTAAATGCTCTAAGGAAAACAAAACTTTTTTTTAAATCAGACTGACGATGTCATCTCATCGGCACTGTAGGAAAATAGTAAAACATCTTTAAAATCTCAGCGAAAAATAACTTAGAAACTAGGAATCTACATCAGACAGGCTAGGAATCATGTGTGAAAGAAGGAATAAAGATAAAAATCTACAATATAGTCAAAAATAAAAATTGTTCAATAAAGCCCAAATCTTGATGGAAAACACACAGTATTTGGCATAGGCTTTTTTTTTTTTTTTTTTTTTTAATATCCCCAATCACCTTGAAAACAGAGCAAAACCAAAGACACTTAAAGCTAAGTGGCGAGTTATCCCACAAACTCCCCAAATTTAAAGGGACAGAACTCTGACAGATACAAGACCACAAATTTTTGTGAAAGAAAGCAGTGGGTCGGTGACTGGGCTTTTCACAGATCTCAAAAGCCAAAAGACACTCCCTGTCAAGTTCCACATGGCAGCCTGAGAACAGCAGTGGAAAAGTAGGGGATCCGATGCAGGAGCCAGGCGATGCAAGCGACCATTTTGGAACAGGTCTAATGGTGTTGGGACCATTTGGATCTTAAAACTAGCAAATTGGAGCTCCATTCCAAGACAAAGCCTTCTGGTGAAGAGAAAGGGCTGCGAGGGAAATTCAAACTGAGCAGGGCAAGGATAATAGAAACAAAGGAAAGTGAAGGTCCACATAAAAGTTGGGGAGCCAGGCACATCTCAGAAAGTGTGAGTCTTCTCTTTTTCCTTCACCATTTTTAGAAGACAAAAGATTTTCAGAGTTGCAAAGCTAAAACAAACAAAAAAACAAAAACAAAACAAAAACAAAAATGAACTCTGCCTTGACTCATTTCTTCTTTTCCCTTCTATAATGAAAGGAATACTTATGTTTTATAACAAGTGAGGAACAGAAAATAATTGGTCAAATGCCATAGGAAGTTACTATAAGCAAAAAAAAAAAAGGAAAGCACACAGTGCAATCTCTTTATAAGCAATGCAAACATGTCAGAAAGACAAACCCTACAGATAAAACCATAACCTCATATTTTAACATAAGCTACATCATAAACTATGAAAGAATATTATAAATCCAAATTAGAAAAAAAAAAAAAAACCTCAGCAATAAAATATTTAAGAAAATAGCATTGCAAAGAAGTGACCTAATTCATGAGGGAATTTTTTTTTTAAATTTTTAAAATTACACCCAAACTGAAGAACAAACTAAAAAGAACATAAGAGCTAGTGAACATAGCAGACAATGTCTTAAGAGAAAATAGAAGGAAAGAAGGAAATTCTTTAAATCTAAAAGATTTGATGAGAGAGATCAATAGGAGTTGAAGGAAATAAATGGATTTGGATTATGGGTAAAGAAAATGTAACAAACATATAGTAAGAATCCCCAGAGACTAAAACTCACACTAAAATGAATTCAAGAAAAGTTTTCTGAACTATTAGAGGACTTGAAACAGTACATTAAAGAACCACCACAGGCCTTTGAAGACTGGCCCAGAATGGCCAATATCAAGACATGTTCTAGTAAAACTATCATATTAAAAAAAAAAAAAAAAAAAAAGCTGCCCTCAGGGCATCGTAGCAAAAAGGTCAATTCATTTATATGAAAAGATGTCAGACTTTTGACATTATCCATTTATCTGTAGAACTAAGGCTAAATAATGTTTATAAAGAATATAGTTCAGCACATACTGGCTTTACTTCTTTTAATATATCTTTTTTTAGTTCTGGCTTTAAAACCAGCTATTTAAATTTTAACTTGAAAGTATCATTACAAACTTATGATGAGAATTTATTTTTAAAAATTCGTTCTTAGCTTTTTTCACTGAGAAGGTGTAGAAATGATTACCACCTCAGTAGCAAAGAATATGCCTAACACCAAAACTGACTTCTGTATGTATTTCTCATAAAAACAAAAACAAAACCAAAAACAACAGGGTTCCCTGGATAAACAGCTAATTCCAGGTCAGGGGCAGGAAATGTATAAGATGAGTGATCCTTGTCATACTGGAAAGAAGAAAGTTATCAAGAGCTACAAGGGTCATGCCAAGAGGATTTAGAGTGACCTGCATGAGCTCCCTCTGGCTAAAGGTAGGACAATTAGAGTATCAATAATGACAGCAACTACAATCCACTGAACACAAATATGTTTAAATCTGTAAACTTATAATGATATTTTTAAGTGCATTGTTCACTTTCACAAACTCATAATTTTGAAAACTGGTAAAGAGAAAACATCAAATATTTATCTTGCTTTTCCTGTGGGATCTAATAACCTAAGGGCAGTTATATGGCACCACTCATCAGCAACTGGTAATGACACATAAAGAGAAGAAGCAGGACCAACAGAAGAATACACTGATCTAAAGTAGGCTTGCTGAAGCTTTAAAAAAAGGGGGGTGGGAGGTGGGGACAAAACCAGCTATTCAAGCTCTTAGATCTCACTACCACTTACAGGATATAAAAGGGAAAGAGAAATGTTAAATGGGAAACTAATCAAAATCCAAAACATAAGAAATTGTATGGGAAAAATCATTGTAGGTGTGTAATGGCCAAATTGCAGAGAAAGAGAGAGAAGGAAAGAATCTGTAGGTTAAAGATTTAAGAAACATGTCAAGCAATTGCAGTGATTAATTTATTTGGATTCTAAATAAAACTGTGTGTGTGTGTGTGTGTGTGTGTGTTTGCACACATGCTCACACAAGTGTGCATATGCACATATATGTGCATGTGAAATGCTCTAAAAATATGATCACTGTTAATATTTGTTAGCAATAAATCTTCTTACCAACATTTGGATGTGATAGCATTGCTGCTATTTATTTTTTAATGAAACTACTGTTTGGAAATATAAACTGAAATATTTACATTAAATATTCATATTTGAAATGATAAGATGTCTAAAATTTGCTTAAAGTAACCTGGGGAGTATGGTAAGGGGACATGGATAGATATACGAATTAAACAAGACTGTCCATTTGATAATTGTTGAAGCTGAATGCTGGGTACACTGGATTCATTAACTATTCTCTCTACATTTATATATATTTGAAAATTTTTCCCCAATAAAAAATTATATAAAACCGCTTTTTGGAAAAACTAGTAAATATAATGAACAGCATTTTTTTCAAAAACACAAAGAGAACAAAAGAGAGACTTTTAAAACTGTAAGAACAAATGCATATTAAAAAGATTTGTAAACAACTTACATTAATCAATTCCTCAAGAATGGCTCAAGAATTAAATCTTGAGTAGGCTACTTCTACTGAAGAGATTAAAACCATAGATAAAGGTATAACCCCTGGAACTATCAGGCATAAATAGCTTTATGGTAGAATTCTAACAAATTTTCAAGAAACAGAAGTTCTCCATCTTATAAAATCTTTCCTAAAGCAAAGACATATGTAGACAACTTCCCAAATCAGTAACTTTCAACAACAATAAATGAGTTGCATTATAAAACACTGAAACTCCAATTAAATCAGAGATGAGACTTAGGTGTCCTGTCATTGCTACTATTTAGCTATGGATTGAAGTTTTTGCAAGTAAAAAAAGAAAGACAGAAAGAAAGAAAACCCCAAAGGCATAAATATCAAATAGTAGAACAAATATCACAGTTTGCCAATGATATGAAAATCTTATCAAATAAACTGTCGAACAATTAGAATAAAACATTCAGAAGTATAGACAACTGAAAATCTGCATGGAAAAATAAACATCTTCTCACTGGGGGGTGAAACTGGAGAGATGGGGGAAAATACCTACTTTCAACAATTCATATTGATTGAACATTGTTCACAGAGTATATGTTTTTTACTAATACAAAAAAACATGAATTTTTTATTTAAACAATGAGGCATCCAGGGGCTCCTGGGTGGCACAGTAGTTTAAAGCCTCTGCCTTAGGCTTGGGTCATGATCTCGGGGTCCTGGGATCGAGCCCCGCATAGGGCTCTCTGCTCAGCAGGGAGCCTGCTTCCCCCTCTCTCTCTGCCTGCCTCTCTGCCTACTTGTGGTCTCTCTCTGCCAAATAAATAAATAAAATCTTTAAAAAAATAAAAATAAATAAAAAACAAAGCATCCAGTGATGTTAAAAATGAAAACTAAGAAGTCCAGAGCAGAAGAAGAAGAAGAAGAAGAAAAAACTTAGATGACATTGATAAGATCAGTAGTATATATTTATGGCATATGCTCCCACCTGGATTTGAAAATCAGAGCTATAGTTAACCACAACTACTTAACTACTTTAAAAATTTCCCCAAAAAATACTAATATAAAGGACCACTGAAATGTGCCACATTAACCCTGTAGCTTTCTGTATCCATTTTGCAAACCCCAGACTCAGAAGCCCTGTTTTTCTTCCTAGAGCTGAAACTCTTTTATCAAACAGCATATCCTGTTTCCTTCCACAGTCTCCCATTTCCAATCTTCTCTCTCTAAATGTTTTTTAAATTGGTGTTAAATAAATGTTTGTTGGGCTTAATTTAGCGGAATTTCTTTTCCTTGCTTTTAGTGCTCCCAACAGCCTGATTATCCCTGCCTGTAAGAAACTGAAAAGGTATTTCAGTCTGATTTTTAATGTTTTGGGGCGGTTACCCCCCTCCTAGAAATGGCCTCATTGATAGCTAATTCAATGGTATGCCAAGGCTAGAATCCAGTTCTTCTAACTTCCAGTCTAGTACACAGAATGGCCTCCAAAGCCATTTTAAAAGGGTCAAAGCACGACTTGGTAGAAAAAAAGCAATATTTTTGACCCCCTCTGAGTAAGTCAAGCAAAGAGAATTATTAAAAAGATACTAAGAGCTCACAGAATTGATAGGAAGGCTGAGGGTCCATGCTTGAAATCAGAAGGATAAAGGAAGCCCCTGGGTATTGGAGGTGAGAACCCCAGCTCTGTCTCAGGGTTCAATAGAGTGACAGGTCTTTACCTGAATGAACAGGTGTGCCAACATGCTTTTGCATGTTCCAGAGAGGGAGCACAACTGGTCTGGAGGTGCCACTTGTTTACTTGCTTAGCAATGGCCAATGCACCTGATTCAGGGTCATAAACCACAATATCCAATAGGGAAAAAGGAAATTTCCCACAAAGAAATCAAAGTGCTGGTAACAAGATAGAGATTTAAAAGTGCTGTAAAGAAAAAAAATTTCACCCCACTCACCCCATCTATCTCACAGAATTACTGCGATGAGGGAGTTAGGTAATGTATGTAAAAATGCCTTGTAAACTTTGACAAGCTCTACAAAGGCATTATGATTAAGTGTTACTTCTTCAAGGTAACATTTTAACAATTCCATTTAATACTTCCTCTCTCAAGGGGAAATTTTCAAGCAGGCTAATGAAAGAAATGTTTTCCTATGAAGAGGAAAAGTCCATTCTACTCTTCTGAAATCATGCTACATAAATATTTCAACTTCTGGTCATCTTACTGCTAAGACGGACTTTGAATACCACCACCTGAAGAGTGTTGCACAAATAGTGGATTACAAATATGTTCTACAGGTGAGACTTCCATCAAGATAAGATCTTATCATCAGTCTTTTAGTTCAGAAGTTCTTTCTAAATAGCATTGAAAGTCTACTTGAGTTATAAGCCAAATTTTCTCTATAATAAAGCATATTAAAGCAAAGCTTGGATTAGGCATCCACAGAGCACCATAAATGTCAGGATGGTGCCTAGAAAGGCCCAACAGGAAAGGAGCTAGTTTCCCCTATAGAAAGGAAAGAGTAAAGCAACCCTTGTTTGTCTTTGATATATATATTAGTATTCTTCGCCACTGTAAAAATTACCATAAATTGCGCAGCTTAAAATAACCCATTTCTTATCTCACGGTTCTATAGTCAGGCAGTCAGCATTGCTGTACCTGCGTGGTTCCTCTCCTGGTTTCACAAGATCAAATCAAGGCATCAAGCTGTCCAGGGTCTTATTAGCATTCTCCAGAAAGAATCTGCTTCTGCACTGATCCAAGTAGTGGGCTGAATCCAGTTCCTTGGGTTGTAGCTCTGAAGATACTGCTTCCTTGTGGGTTGGGGTGGAGGGTCCCTCTTAACTTCTAGAGGTCCATCTCAGAAGCAGAAACAGCAAGTAGAATCCTTCTCCTGCTTGGACTCCCCCAGGTTTCCTCTCCTGCATTATCTCTCTGGTCTCACCTCTCTTTTGCCTTCCTCTTCTACTCTTAAATGTTCATGTGATTACATGGGCCCACCTGGGGAATCCAGGATCCTCTTTCTTAAGGTCAGCAAATTAGTAACTTTAATTCTGCCTACAAAGGGCCTTCACAAGAGAACCTACTTAATGATTGAATAGCCAGAGACAGGAATCATGCAAGGCACATTTTTAGAACTCTACCCACCACAATATGTCTTCAGGGAGTGAACAGAGAATTTTTTAAAAATTGGAATGATAATAGCCGTTAAATTTCTGCAAAGCATCATGAGTAACTTAGGGTGATGGTTTTATGAATCAGAATCAGCCAAAAGTGGTTTATAATTTTCAAAGGCCATCGTGAGACCAATGTCATAAGTTAAAGTCCCTAGCTATATCAAAAATTGGTGTGGCCAGTGATGAAAAGTTCCAAATATTTCTTTATATTCCCAATACATCAGATACTCCTTAAGGATTTCAAATAGACATACTGGACATAACTTATACTTATTTCTTAGATACTAGCTTATACCTAAATTCCCTTCTGTCAGATTTTATGAGATGTAGTTTCTAAGGGTTTGGGTAGACCCAAAATCTTTGAAACACAAATAATTACATTTGCATTCCAGTCAAAAACAACAATTAGCACATAGGGCAGAATCTAGACTCCTCACTTTTCCCACATGGAATCCCCAATACAGCTACAAACACATGGATTAACCACTAAATCAGCAAATATTTACTGAAAATCCATAGAGAAACACTATCATTTCTCAGTGCATAGTACATAGAAATAGAGAAATTGTTCCTGCCCAAAACAAAAAAATCTATGATCAATATGAATAGAGCGTTCAAATAAATATCGTAATTTTAAAATCAGTTAAGAAAGGTATTGGGTGTTGGGGAGTGTTACTGTAGGTTGCAAAAGAAAAATGTTTAATAGGAAAAACTTTCTTTGAGTAGGTTAAGTCCACAAATGCTTTTGAAACAGATGAATTCTAGCATTGCTAATTTGAAGGTGTTTTTGATATATTGAGGGCTTACTAAGAAGAGGAGAACCAGAGGAAATAGACAGTCACAGCTGATTTACAACATTACAAGAGCTGGCCTGGAGAAGGAGTCCTGATGGAAAACTTTCAAGGCTATTATTAGAAGATTGTATTTGATTCAGAAGACAGTAGGACTCGCTGACAGAGTTGGAAAAAAACAGGGAGATGTAATCAAGGCTGCAGGCCTGAAATAGAGATTTATCGCACAGTGCAAAATAGCTTTAAAAACTGAACTCTGAAAGCAAGCAAGGAGGAAGACAGAATACTCCAGTAATAGTTCATCAGTGGTCAAGAGATTCTGCTATAATGATGGTGGCAAATAATTTGATGGTTCTAGGTGGAAACAGTCAAAGCAAATAGGCTTTGAAAGGTGAAGATGGAATTCGAAGGTGATGCTAGCAAAGTGTCTTGATTGCTATGTAGTTCCAGGGATGTTTATTCCACAAAAATGTTCAACAGCTTATACCAAGTCTGAGAAAAGTTCCATTTGTTTGTTTAATAGGTCGGACATACAAAGGGCTTTAGCTTCTCATTCCTCCTATGCACGATCCATATTTTCATGTTTAAAAAAAAAAACCCTCTTTCCACATAGAAGTCACACCCTTTATATCTAGCCCACAAGGAATCAGACAAGTCTCCTTGAAGTAAGTGACTGCCAATCTGAGACTGAAGCACGGATAGAAATTATTGACTCAGGACGTAATCAGATCTGTGTTTTAGACTAATCCTCCAGGCTGAACAGTGGACAGAAATGAAGAAACCCAGATTGGTAGCTGCCTGACCTATTAAGTATAATCAAGAAAAAGAGAGGTAGCAACTCGAACTATGGTGGCAGCCGTGACAACAGGAGGAGGGCATTGAATTGGGAGATGTTCAGGGGAGAGTAAAATAAGTAGAACTTGATGACTGGCTAGAATTTCGGGACAAGTGAAGAAGAGGGAACTAACAAGAATAAGCCTTAGGCTTCCTGATTTCACGACCGATGTCCGTTTTGTTGAAGAGGAACTTTGGGGGAATAAAAGAATGAGTTTGAGAAATGTTAAATTTGAGAGGCCTGTCAGACATGCAAGTGAAACTGTCTTAATTGGATATATGGTGGGCAGTCGGCAGGAATTCCAGAGAGAGGCCCAGAGCCTTGAGCTTAGAGACTATGACTGATGCCAAAGGAAGAAATGCAGTCACACAGGAGAGCATCATGAGCAAGAGGACATGAGAACCCAAGGGACTAGTGCTTACATATGCCAGCTCTATTCTGGACAAGAAGAGCAACAGGATGGATAATGGTTCTCTCAGAGCAGAGTCATTGGCTTCCTCAGACGACTTTCCCTGGGGTTCCCAGGAAATGGAATTAGTTAATGCATTCATTCAATACCTACTTTTGTTCCAGACACCGTATAAGGCCCTGAGGGACATGATCAGGTCCCCCAAACTGAAGATGAGCCTCCAGAGTGTTGCCCTCAAGTTGCATTTTATGAAACTGTAGGTTAGTCAGGCAGCAATCCTAAATCAAAAGTTCTGTTTGGGACAGATATTCTTCAAAGCCATTCTGAATAATAAAGCACCTCCATCGTGGACATAAATTTGCAATGTACTTCAAGGTATATTTTGTAGCTAATTTATGAGGAGTCATATCTTTAAAAATTAACTGTTCTGTGGAGGATTCTTGGCAGCTAAGGGAATCTACTTGTAAAATTTCATCCTAAAAATGCCCAGGCCACTTTGGCTCTTTTATGTCCTGTAGCACTGAATTTTGGAGTTTCAGCCAAATATTTACCAGGAAATTTTTCTTTTTAGGATATCAGAACATAGGCACCCCTACAGTCTGCCTGGGAGCAATTGGCTTCTCCCTATAGTTGAGGGGAAATATGAGTTAACCTCTTCATAATTAAATGCCAATTTTATTACCCACATATTTAATATGACTAGCAGCATATGGATATTGTTTCCCTCATAGTAACATCTCAGAGGTGCATAGTGTCTTTACAGACACTACTTTTAATCTTCATGGTGACATACTAATATCTACCTCTACTTTACAGTGAGAAAATTGAGACCCTAGAAAGGTAATGGCCAAGGCCACACAGCTAGTACGTGTCAGAGAAGGAAACTGACTCTTGGTCTTTAGATCTCAAACCAATTATTTTTCTAACTAAATAAATACTTTAGGCACCCAGAATGTGGCTCTCAACAATTTCACTTTCCACTGTAACCATACTCTTCTAATTTGGGTTATAGATCTTTTCCTCACCTTTTATGTGTTTCTAATCCTTCTTCCTGGTCTTTTTATTAATCTTTTATGTGATTTAATTATGTTTGCTTTAAATCACTTTTTGGAAAGGCTGGGGTATCATAAATAAATGAATAAATAGTCACATAAATAGATTTTAAATCCAAGGCTTGCTGATTCCCCTGGCAATAACACAATTTAAATCATATTTAGGTGATAAGAAAAGAAAGCAAAAATGTAGAAATGAACCATATTTTCAATAAGACACTTGTTAGTTTCTACTAATAAGGACAATTCCCCAATTAAAATTAATCTTAATCAAGACAACAGTCCCAGGGTGCCTGGGTGGCTCAGTCAGTTAAGTGGCTGCCTTCTGCTGGCGTAAAGATCCCAGGGAAGTGGGATGGAGCCTCACATCAGGCTCCCTGCTCCACAGGGAGTCTGCTTCTCCCTCTCCCTCTGCCCTCACATCCTGCTTGTGCAGGATCCTCCTTCTCTCTCTCTCTCTTTCTCTCACTCTCCTTCTCTCTCAAATAAATAAATAAAATCTTAAAAAGAAAGGAAGGAAAGAAGGAAGGAAGGAAGGAAGGAAGGAAGGAAGGAAGGAAGGAAGGAAGGAAGGAAGGAAGGAAGAAAGGAAGGAAGGAAAGAGAGAGAGAGAAAGAAAGACAGAAAGAGAGAGAGAAAGAAAGAAAGAAGGAAGGAAGGAAGGAAGGAAGGAAGGAAGGAAGGAAGGAAGGAAGGAAGGAAGGAAGGAAGGAAGGAAGGAAGGAAGGAAGAAAGAAAACAATCCCTATGACTCCTGCTTATAACCCCAGGCCCAGAGGATCCAACCCTCTCCTTTCTCTATTCAGAAATAATTAGTGAAACTATTTGGAGGGTCTAGTGAATCTGTAATTTCAAAAGAGATGAGAAGACAGTATGAAATCAGAGACAAGATCCCAGTGATAACACTCACCCTCCCGTTAATAAAACAAACTAATTTGCTTGTCCAGAATCATTTTCCTACCTATGCTGTATATCTCGTTCTATGTCCTTTGCTGTTTCATTTACTTTCACTATCTAAAATTCTACCACTTACAGATGATTAGTATTAGTTAATACCTCTTTGTTATAAATGTAAATGTTTCCGGGATTTATTCATTCAATGAATACTGATTGAAATCCACTGCATAGCAGGTGCCATGCTATTAACTGGCAATATTGAACAACCACAACAATAAAACCTGATGCATTTGGGGTTGATGGTTGTGATAAGTCATTCACAATTGGTAAAAATTATTTCACCTGATTTGCTTTTTCTTTGCTGGCATTCTATGGGAAATTATTTTCACCGAGGAAAAAGACTATTGCATGGTGGATGAAGTGGCAGATAGGTGGTTTGGGAACATGATTTTCCCCCCTAATGATTAGAAATGAGCTGGTTAGCAATTTACTGCTTCTCAGCACCAGATTCACCCTGCACTACCCGCACGGTGGGAATAAGCTGGGTTCTAAACGTTTCTCCTCCACAGCGGGCATGATGTCAGTAGACAGCACTGCAGGGGTATTGAAGAATGAGATCCTTGTTCTAATTCTGTCTGCTGTGTTTACCTTTGCTATTATTACTGTCGTTGTTCCCACGGTGTTGTGGGTATGTGTGAGACAGATAGAGCTGGCCCTGCACTGAGCTCACAGTCCCTCAGTGACCTCCCAGCCCTGACCTGGGGCCAGCAACAACCTTCTTGGGGTCCTTCCAACGCTACTGGCCCC